>VWZU01015893.1:147643-185428 GCA_013397095.1 Sterrhoptilus dennistouni | reverse complement strand
AAAAAAAAAAAAAAAATAGATTAGCAATCCATTCATAACCACTGCTTGCAGCTCTTGGTTTATGCAGTGAATAACAACAATGCCCCTGTAAGAGTTAGGAACTTTATAAAATCTTTCTATACTTGCATTTAGATTTCATGTACTGTAAACATGTTTTGTTTGGTTTCCCAACTATAAAAACACTGGAAATATTTCTATAAATATAAAATTGCTAAGGGAACATATTCTATTGGTTTTTAATTTAAAACACAAGTGAAATATTCCCCTTCAATGGATGAATGATGAAACTCAGCCTCCTGGTGAGAATGCCTTTTTTGTGACAAATAATCACTCACAGAACTTGAGGCTCAGCAGCAGCAATTAAACTCATTATTGTAAACAAGAAAACTGAAAAATTATCTTGGAAGCTGTAACAAATGAGAGGGAAACCCATGGGTCCACTTTTCCATGAAGGCAGATTCTGCAAAGATTTACTTGAATTTCCACATGGAAGTCATGCCTGCATAGTTAGTCCTTAAAATCATATGCATAGCATCAAGTGTGTGAGGCACACTTGGCAGGTTCAAGATTTGCATTACTTCCTTTCCATTTTAAAACTTTGCTATTTGCAATGTTGGTGAGAGATATTTTCAATATGATTTCTAGTCTGACAGGAGCTCTTCAAGCCACAGAGGTTACAGCAAGGGCAGAATTATGCTGAAGACTCTTACAGAGCAAAAGAAACTCTACTGTTTTTATCTTGGTGGGTCTCCAGCTAAAAAAATGTTTACTACAGCTGTAACTTTTTCCTTTTAAAGCAAAAGTATCTATCTTTTTGTTTTCTACTCTCTTTGGTTGATCTGGGGTTTTTTTTGGTGGTGGTTTTGTTGTTGTTGTTGATTTTTCAGCTTTATTTTGTAAAGCTCTGGGTCAGACTGTACAACTGCTTTTGTACACCTAAAAGCAGGACTAGGTGGATGAACTACAGACAGTGTTGTGAATGTCAAACAAATGATGATACTTAAGAACATAACCAGGGAAAGAAAAGTAGATAATAATTGTGTATTTTGTGTTCCTGCAAAGACCCTGTTACAATTAAGTTTCTATTGGTAGCCCATTTGATGTCCCTTTGGGATCTTTGCAACAGAAATTTTGGGACAAGCAGGCAAAAGGGCATAAGAGGGCCTGAGTTGGGAAATTAAGTGTCCCTTGTTCTGAACAACTTTGGAGAAGTCTGAAAAGGACTAGACAACCCCAAGACCATGGCACATTATTTAGTGGCCGCTAAACATGCACATTATTGACAAATAGATGCTGAGCTATCTTTCATGCTCATATAAATATAGACATGTGGCTTTTCTGGAATAGTCAATAATGATGAAGTTTTTCTGGTCCATTGTCTAAGCAGCAATCAGGGACTCTTAAATCCTGTAGATAGTTCAGCTGTGGTGCACATGGACCAGCTATGCTCAGGGAAAACAGAGATTTCCAGGAACTGTGGAGTGAGAGAATGAAAGCATGCAGCTGTGGTGGAGCTGCAGATGTCATGGGTGAGAAACACCCAGTTTCCTCAGCCTGAGAAAAGAGCTGAAAGCATAAACAGCCCTACGGGAATGAATACTTCTTCTCCTCTTCCTCACAGTGGCCTTCCACAAACGAGCCTGGAGTGCACAGGGGACACAACCCACACTGATTCCCTCCTTAAGAAAAGGGGGCCCATCTGTGCCCATCTTGGAATGGGTCCAGGGAGGGGAAACCAGCAGTACCAGCACTGAAGTTTTACAGTTTGTTTTAATTATTTTAAACTGATCCCAAAGCTCCTGAGATCCATTTTGCCTGGGCCATTTGGGTTTCTCCTGCTGCCCAGCCACTAGGCTGGGTGTCCTTGCACAGGGAGATGGGCAGGCCATCCCCTGGTGATGTCCCAGGGGGAAATAGCTGTGCTTCACTCCAGCATCACATAAAACTTAATCTTCCCGAGGTACCACAATTTGTGATGTGAAGAAGCCCTGTAGATGCTGGGCTGAAGCCTCTCTCGGGTGCTAGCACCCACACTGAGGCAGGGCCAGGCTGTTTCTGCCTGCCCAGATGCCAGCCTGCTAGCTGCAGCCAAACCAGCTTGTTACACCCACGTTATTTCCAAGTGCTGAGCCGTGAAACTAAATGACCTGAAATATTTCATTTTGAAGAAAAAAACAAAAAAAGATAAAGATAAGAAGGAGGGTTACAGCAGGGAACAAAACCATCGCACTCTAGCAACACCCTATCCCTTCATATCTATCACACACACGGAGATCCATGGTCTAGAAGGAGCAATAATCTCTGATCTGTATTTTAAGGCAGTTAATAAGAACTCAGAACAGAGAGGCCAGCTATAGATCAGCGATGGATGCTGATATAAGGCTTGGCTCCTCCAGGCTCATTTCCTTGGCCTGTACATTATATAGTGATGATGTAACTCCCAACACATCCCTAATGATAGCCCTGTCATTGCTCCAGCAGTGCAGGCCACCACCACATCAATCTTAAAATTCATGAGAAAGATATGCCTATGTCATCAAAGGTGCCAACTCTGGAGGCATTTAATCATACAGATAAGCACTCCAATTTCAACAGGCCTTCAAAAAATGACCGGTCTGCAGGATCAGGGGACTCCATTTCCTAAGCAGGATGTCAGAACTATATATCTGCCCAAGCACATTACAGTCTGCTGGGTTTCCTCATGAAACTTCTTCCAGCCTAACATTTATTGGCTCTACCTTGCTAGACACATCCATACCACCCAAAAAGAATTCTTTTAGCACAGTGACTAGAGATGATTTGGCTGCAGCAGATTGGGTTTCAGTGGCTGCAATGTGGAGACTGTTTACCTAAAAGCACTACTAAATCAGTTGAAAGTAATGCAGCCAAGTGTATTGTATTCCCCATGTATTCATCTGGGTTGCTGTTTGATCCTATTGATCCTAATGTTTAGACTTCAATTTTCCCTGCTGTATGAGCACGATCCCAAAAAGCCAATGAGGCCTAGCTTAGCTTAGCCAAGGCTCTGCTAAGCTGATAGATATGTCAGTTGTCAGACCTATCAGGATGGTGAGGGAATCTTAAGACATCTATATCTTGATACCCAAGATCTTTACTTTATTTGTCAGTAAGTATGTAATATACTCCAGGTCCATGGGGCTGTTGACTTGAATAGAGTTCCTATGGCAGCCAGCCGAGAACAGCATCAAGAATAGTGGGCTTTTTTTTTTTTTTTCATGAAAATGATTTATCTTTATTTACTTCTTGGTTTATGAGACCCTAAAAATGCTCCAAACTTCAGCACTGGCCTCTGATTATCATTTGCCCCTTTATTAAAAGGGATTTGTTTCCACAGCCAGCTATTCTGTACTGAGAGTCTGCTCCTTCTTCTTTTGTGGAAATAGAAGTGTAAATTAACTCATGTAATTTTACTACAACTCAGCATACTTGGTCAATATTTCTCTTCATATACAGTTTTTAGTAAATAATTAAAAAAATTAAATAATCCCAACTTTCCTTTAAAGAAAATAAAATACACATAAAGAAGATGACACCTTTTGTAACTACAAAAAGGCTTGAGCAACCTGATCCAGCACACGCTAAACCTTAGACTATAAGAATAAGATTAGAATCCTCTTATTAGTAGAGTAAGACTTGAATGACAAACTCATGAGGCCTTGGCTTTGGCAATCGTGGGCGGACCTGAAAGAAGGATAGATCCCATACACCACTGGTCATAGACAAAAGAAGTTTTATGCTCTGTGTTTATACCTGTCCCTCCAGTCCTGTGTAACCCTGCAACTGCAGACATGATTACTCCCCAAAACAGTTTTATTCTGGTATGCAGCCCTTGCAGCTTAGATGATACTGTACCAGTCCCATGAGGGGCAGCACCCTACTCTGCAAATAATACCCAGCAGCAGAATCCATCCCTCAGAGACTCTTTTAGGATGCTTCAATCTGCATACTCGTTCCCTTGGCTGAACTTCCATCTAAACACACATGCTGCTTCCAATCCAAACACAAAAACTGGGAGATGACAGCAACAAATTCAATGACCTAGTAAAATAATAACACTGATTATAAAAAAAATTTCCAAATTAAAAAAATCCCAAAACTTAAAAAAACATCATTTACTATAAAATAAACATTTAGAGAAACCCAACATTTGGGGAAAAAAAAAACCAAAACCCCACCCCACNCTAAGATTCCCATGTTCATGCAATAGGAAAACATTGCTCTCTGCCCTGGATGTAAGAAACACATCGAAAAATCTCCCAATTTTTTTCGCCTAAAAGTATGTTAGTTATGGTATCTAAAAATGTCCAAATTCTTTTAAAAGTCCTTTTATGATACAAGGTTAATAGTACATTCCAAGAAGGTTTACTTCTGAAGGCATTATATGGTGAGGCAGGAAAAGTGACCAAAAGCTTGTTAATTAGTAAAATACACCCAAATGTGCTTTGGAAGTTCTTCCCAAGGGGTTGTATGTGACATGCTCAGGGAAGAACGAATGCCTCCATCTCTTATTTACAGTGGTCGTTAGCACTGTCTCTGCCTCTTCCCTGTTTGAACCATCTGTTCATTTACCCAGAAAAAAAAAAAAAAAAAAAAAAAAAGAAAAAAAGAAAGAGGAAAAGCTTTCCTAAATGCATAATGTCACTTAAAATCACAGTATTGGGAAGTGCTTGCTTTTATCTCAGGGCCATACTCCCTACCATTCCAGCAAGAAAGATCTCATCAAAACACCATATAAAATCTCTTTGTGGTCTAGGAACTTGTAAGCCATTTTTGGTAGCACTTTTGGCACATTGGAGCTGGCATCTCATTGGAAACTGTGATGTATGTGGGCACACATACACAGTGCTCTGCTTTGCCTCCTGAGCTGGCAGGGTGCTGGATCCCCAGGTGTTGTCTGCTAGCCATGCAGAGGAGAGTAGTAGCTCAGGAACAGCAGTCTGCTGTGGCAGAAATCCTTCACGCACAGTGGACCTTCCTTGTACTCAGCCAGCTCAGAGCTGAATTCAGACCTGCTTAACTTAGGTTTATACCCAAAAGTACTTCAGACAATCCTTGTAACAGAACTATAGCATCTAGCAAACTGTCAGTCTGAAATGTCCCAGGCTGAATAAATCTGCAGGCAATGACTGAAAATGCAATGGGCACATGCCCTCTGAAAAATCAGTCTGTTCTTGTCCTGAGTTCCTAAAAGCTGGAGAATCTCCAAGTTATTTGTTCCCCTTGAAAAAGCTTTCTCTTTAGTTTCTGCTTCCTAGACTTGCATGAACACACGTTACTAGAGAAAAAACTCTTTGAAAGAAAGAAAGAAAAAAGAGATTTCTAGCTCCAACACATGAATAAATAATCCTGGCTCAGCTCATACTTTCGCTCAAAATTGAGCATTTCCCCTTATGTCCCAATGGGATGGCTATAAATTGCTCACTTGCAGGTTCTAATCAGAGCTACAGGTTAGAGATATTTCATGTCTTTTGGTGAGTGCACTGAGCTTTCCCAAGGTAGAATTACACTGTAAATAAAAGATGCCAAGTGGAGGAGACAGCAGACTCAGGAATATATAACTTTGGCCTGATGGCTTACAGATTGAGCAGTCATGGACATGAGGTGTGAGGAGTCTGTGATCAAGTTGAGTCAGTTCATAATTGCAAGTCTCTAAAATGCTTTTAGGAATTTCTTCAGGGTCTCAGTGACTTTAGCCATGGATGAGGGATACAAACTAGAAAATTACACTTGCTGAAAGTACAAACAATGGTGTTTTCTGAGGAACTCAATTGAAACTAATGTAGGGGCTTTAATTAAAAGTGAAACACCAATAGAAAACACATCAGCAACAGTGACATAAAATTCATTGCTATGGTTCCAAAATAGGGGGTTTTCCAGAGTACTGTTGCCAATTTATCACTGCCAGAATTTACTCCTTCTACAGCTCCCTGGGTCTCAAAGAGCACAAAGCCCAAACAACCATCATGCTCACAGGAGTGTGGATCACAGAATCACAGAATGGTTTGGGTTAGAAGGGGCCTTAAAGATAATCCATTTCCAACCCCTTAGCATGTATTTGATGTACAAAGAGAGGCAGGAATTTATGCAAAATGCCCATGAGAGCATGACACAGCATGGGGTGGGAGTGGGTTAATTAAAAGCCAAGCAACACCTCTTTGTGTTCATTCACCAAACAAAACATCCCAGACTGTGGAGTGTGTTTGTGTGATTGTGTCAGTACAGAGAAGATGAAGTTCATGCTTTGGCATCATGATTGTTTTGAGAATACCCCGTCTAAAGCACTTATCCAAGGAAAAGACAAATCAATGCAGAGATTACTGAACAGTCCAAAGATCCTCACATGGCTGTGAATTGTAATTTTTCATGCATTCCTGGAAACGCGTTTTGTTTTTCTAAATAATTCAGAAATTCCAAAGTTATTTCAAATTCATTTTGGTACCAGCTTTAAACTGAATAATTTGCACACTTCAACCTTCTGCTGCTTTTCAGACACTTCTATTTTCCACATAGAAGGATTGAGGATTTTATTTCCAAATTGCAACAACATGTTGAATTTACAAAGGTAGGATTTGGCATTGTAGGCTGATCTGCTCCTTACCAGTGGAATAGACCCGTCACTGCACATACTTTCTTTATCAAATGTTTAAACAATGCTGTTCTTTTCAGAGCTTTGTATTAAGCACCGAGTCTGGGAAAACTCTAAACAATGGGGATTTTTCTGTCATCTCCAACAAAGAACCCATCATCACCAACATAACAATGTAGTTTAAATATCGTGTTTAACCATAACACTGTTTACTGTTTTGGTTAGGCAGCTGGGAAAGAACAATTGGGCAGCAGCTAAGGTGGGCTACAATGGGACTCATACAGTTTTCCCCATTCAACAGCTGAGATAACCCTGGTATGGTCCCTGTTTGGCTTTGAGCCAGTGCAAATATTTTTTAGGCAAATGTTTCAGACATTTTCCACAAAGCCAGGGCTTGCAGAGCAAGGCGCTTTTGCTGAGCTGATGCTTTCATTTGTTCAAAACCCTTGTTAATGAACTTAACTGCAGGAGTGATATTAGGGCTTTATTATTCATGAATAAAACATACTTCCATCCCTTCAGGAGTGGTTGATTCTGCGGAGCTCAACCTGCTCTCACCAGTGCGTAACTATGACATCGTTTGCCCAAGTTTCTACCTCATCTTGCTCTTCCACTTTTCTCTGCATTTCAAGCTGAAGAGGGAAATTCATATTTATACAGTGGCTCAACCAAAATAAAACAGCAGAAGGATCCAAAGACAGACTGGGACCTGCAGAAATGGGACCAGTAAGAGGTATTAATCTCTGAAAGACTTGTGGTGTTTTCTAGGATGTTAATCCCAGAATCAAATGACAGAACAGGGTGAGTTGGAAGGGACCTACAAGGATCATCGAGTCCAACTTCTACCCTTACACAGACATCCCAACCATCTCCCTCTGTGCCTGAGAACATTGTCAAAACTCATCTTGAGGTCTGTCAGGTTTGGTGCTGTGCCTGTTCTCTGGGAGCTGTTCCAGTGCCCAAACACCCTCTGGAGGAAGAACCTTTTCCTGATATCCAATCTAAAACTCCACTGACTCAGCCTCAGGCCCTGTCACTGTCACCACAGAGCAGAGATCAGTGCCGGTCCCTGCTCTTCCCTTTTTGAGGAAGCTGTAACTGCAATGGGCTCTGACCTCAGTCTCCCCTTCTCCAACTAAACAGACCAAGTGACCTCAGCTGAGCCCCATGTGGCTTCCCCTCAAGGCCCTTCACTATCTTAGTTGCCCTCAGAATGTCTGAGATTACTAAACTGGAAATAAAGACGTGAATAGCTGTGCACTTTAAGTTTCTATAATTTTAAAAAGCCTGCAGTTCTTAATTTGCATTGAAAGGCTTCTTTTATCCTTCATTTAATATAGGAATTGCAGCATTACTTTGAATACTCTTTTTTTCTTCCAAGAGATGGGAGAAATATAAATGACTTTTCTGTCGAGGCCAGTGATTCTTTCCACTAGAGTTAAATAATTTGATTATAAATTGAGTCCTTAAATGTCAAGGAGATGCTGAATTCACCTGAAAACAGGCATTTAGGGAAGCTCATAAAAGCTGTGAGCTGCAGTCAGTTAGCTCATCATTCTTTTAGCATGCACTTCATTTAGCAGTTACTGACCACCAGATTAATTATTTTGAAACATCCTGATTGCAGCTAAGGTCTAGCATGAAGTATTAAATTTGCAACAGCATTAGCAAAAAGTCCAGAAATCTGCCAGAACATCTATCAGGCACAGCTGGGTTATAAACCCTTTGAAAATTTGCAGGACAGGTCAAATGTACAATGTCTTCTGACTTCCCTGAATGAAGATCTTAGTCCTGTCCCATGACTTCAGTGAGGGCATCACTTGTGCCTTCAGCAAATTCACTGTGAAAAGATGAACTCCAGTGACCTGAACCAAAATGTGGGAGGTTGGTTCCCTTTGCAAAATCTGCCTAGGGAGGTCATATATGGTGAACTTCTGGCTCTGTTGGGAGCCAGTGAGCCAAAGAGCCACTGCACTTTGTGCAAAGACACTGGGTGCTGTGGGGTGTACACATCCAGAGACAGGATGTGGTCCCAAAAAGCATCAGACTGTAAAGTGGGATTCTGCTTTGTTTTCACCAGTAAAATGATACCTTTCTGACAGAAGGGAAAAGGAACACTCTCATATTCCCTGTACACTAAGTGCAGACCTTGTAACAGACAAAGCAGACATGCAGTGTAACCTATTCCATTTGCAAAAGGCAACAGGATGAGTGGAACTTCAGGATATTTATGCTCCAGTTTCCCCACAACAAGTGACTATTTTTCACCATTGTTATAATATAAAAAGTGATCCCTCTCCCCCTTTCCATAGAACCAGTAGCAACCCCAAGAAGCCATAGCTGGGGAAATTTCCTTGCACACCTTGAAGAGGCCAAACCATGACATACATGTCTATTTCTGCACTAGAGATGATGCCTGTGTGACAGAGTTGTTGAAGATTTTTATCTTCAATGAGGGCATTTTAAATCCATAGGATCTTTAAGAAATAATGAAAGACAGCTTTGGAGAAAGATACCCAGCACTGCACTGGGATTCCTGGGGCATGGGCATGTAATGTTGGAATAAAATTACTCAGCTGCAAGTCCTCTTTCAAAACCACAGAAGAGGTGATTTTGGGCAGCTGCAAAATCACAAGCTGCCCTGGCTAAGTCTGACAGCACTCCTATAAGAACTAATTTTACCATCCCCTGGATTTGGCTCCCTGCAGATAACTCTTCCACACAGATGTTCTTGCAGGTTCCTCACCACACTCATACCCAAGACTTTCCCAGTGGGGGAAATTTAACCAGGCTTGTAATAAAGTACTGGAGCAACACAAACAATGAAATGGTGACATAAAATATTTCTGTGGTGGTGCTAGGTGAGGTGATGATGACAGGCACTGCATTTCTGGGACATTGCTGTGCTCTTCCTGAATGACACCTATCTCTGCTTTGATGTTCATCCCTCATCTCTTCTTCACCCCCTCCCTTCCCAGCTACAACAAAATCACCTTTACTAATAAACCTCCAGCGCAAATAGCAGGTTTTATTTAGTGTGCTATAAAAACAGTCATATCTTAGATCATAAAAAGGGCTCAACTGGACTGCATCATTTTGCTGAAGTGAGTTTTCTGGTGGAGTGATTCTCTCTTCTAAATGCCACAGTCCTGCACTACTAGTATTTATGTACCAAAATAAAATGCAATTTTCTGTATTTTATTACGTGTGAATCTCCAGTGCAAATCCATTTGGGAGCTGATCCCAGGATTTAATTGTCCTTTGCTTTCATACTTTCAAGATATTTTCAAGAGTTTTCACAATATCACCAGGCTAAATAGAGTTTTATTAAGGTACATCAGCATCACTTTGAGTGACCAGGTTTAGCTTTGTCTTCTACACATATAAATCCACAGCAGCACAGGCCAGAAAAAGAAAGGGCATGGAGCTCTGGTCTAGAAAGGAAGATGGCAAAACACCCTGAGCAGCACAGCTTAGTGACCTCTCAAACTTCTTTGGCTTCTCACCCAACAAATCAGGTTTAAAATGGAATCCTGAGACTCACACTATGAGGCTGATATGTAGTGTTTTAATATAAATTTCAGCCTAGGATTAGCATCCAGAACAGAACTGGCATTAGGAGAGCATCTAGGTAAGAAGTGGCCTATCCCATGCTCTGGAGAAACCCTTACAGCCCTGAATCTGTGCAGAACTGCAGTAATTTCTATGCACACACTCCACTTGGGATTGGGGTCAGACAAGATAGAGCCATAGTGTGGTTCCACCAGAACCTCAGAGCACTGCCCTTTTAATTGCCTTTGTTCTAGTAACTCACTGAAGTACATTTCTTTGTTCTTTACATGTTGATGAAGCAAAACCATTCCCAACCTGCATATTGGTTCCTCTTAAATGCTGACTCTGTGTGCTTGAGTTGAGTAAGTCTGTAAAAATACTGGCACGGAAGGCACTGAAGTCTCCTATTCAAGGAGCTTGGCAAATGGGGTAAATCACAAGCAGCAGGACTCATTTTAGATATCCAAGTGCACTTGCCCATTGCTCAGGGAGAGAAGCTATGCCTCTTCCTCTTCAAAATGTACTTATTTTGACGGATTGGAAGAGTTGGCAGAATATAAGTGTTTCCAAGAGTTGGTTGAGGAGAAAGTACCGGCTGAAGCAGAAGTAAACCTGATGTTATAGGCATCTGAGATACACATCAAAGTAACTAAAAATACAAGGGAACAACAGTGCCACAGAAGGTCTCCTTAGTTTAGCAGATACACAGGGTTTGACATGAGAAACATGGTTCACATTTTAAGAGGGTGTGTAAATAATCATGAGAACACCTTATCACAGAAATCAGTGGGTTATCTAGAACCGGGAGTTTCTTTTAAAACTAAGCTGGGTGTTTTTCTGCCAGCTATTGGGCTTGGAACAGGAATACATTTAGGCAAATCCCCTGGTATGAATCATGCAGGAGGTTTGACTAAGTGGTTCTTTCTAGCCTTAAAAATCTGTAACTATATAACCTCTTTAAATCCTCCAGTGTTTTGTCCAATCTGGTGTTAAGCAATTCCAGCAATGTGTCTTTCAGCCCCTTCTTCTGGGAGTCTATATCCCAGCACAATAAATCTCACTGTTCAGAGTCTCTTCTCCCTTCCCTGGGAATAATTTCCATCCCTAGACATACCTCAGTTCTGGATTCATCCCAACAATTCCTCCTCATCCTTGGACTAAAAAGAATATTTCACATTTTTAAACAATTCATTTCACTTGCCATATTCCCTACTGCTGTAAAGCAATGTGCCCCATGGGTAAGACAGAGCTGATTAACTAGGAAGGGCCTTTCTGTCTTGGCAAACCCAGTGAGATATAGTTCCCTCTGGGAAAAAAAAAAAGGTGGTGTTGTACCACACTTGGTCCTGCAATGAGGAGAAATGCCAAAATCCACCAGTTCAACACACTCAGGCTACCAACCTGGCACAGGGAAAGCTACTGTGATTACTGTTCCCATTTCTCTAACTTGGCTGAGCATGGACTTTTGAGAGGCAAATCTGTGTGAAATATTCCTCCAGACTGACTCTGTCCTCACCAAATAGCTGAGATTTGGCTCTGAGCTTTAAAAGGAGGCACTAAGTATCACCTGACCTGGACCTAAGCCTCAAAGATGTCTCTAAAACACTGCAAAACCAAAACATTCTGGATTTGAAAAGTGAAGAACCCTGGAGTCAGTTTTAGACATTGTCCATTGGCTAGTTTTTGTTTGTTTGTTTGTTTTGTTTTGTTCCTCCTTTTTAGACCTCTCCCCTCCCCCCACCCCCAGTTTTAAATACAGAAGAACATATTGATTTGGTCTTTTCTGATTTAAATTTCTCTGCTATTCTGTATGTTGCATCACAGTCTCAAAACATGAGCCCAAATGCAGAGCTCTGAACAGCTGGAGACCTCTGCCAATCCAAATGTCACAGCTGGTGTTCTGAAGGGTGTTTTGGGGAGTTTTTTGGGTGTGGGGGGAGAAAAAGAGCAAAAGCTAAATCCCAAACCACTGTACAAAAGGGATGCATATGCTGAAGTCACTGTTGCAAAAACTATTCAGCAACTGCTTTAAACATCGTTAGAAAAAATCTATTTTATTCTAAGTATTTACCTAATACTCAGTACTTATTATCTTTTTTATTCTCCATTTTTCCCCCCTCTGCTTTGTTTTCCACTAGACAATACACACAGTTCTACATAATCCCCCTTTAAGGATTTCTCTGAAGGATACATTGATATCTATTGTGTACCAGACACAACAACCTTGTGAAATAAGGGCAGATTCATCACCCATCCTGTACACGACCTTACCAGCAGTTGCTATGGGTGGCCCCTGTGGAATACTGTGGAAAGGGCAAAGCTGGGAATGTGCACTTCAAAGAGCTAGAGAATTTAGTTCAGTGTGCAGCACTTGTAATTTCTGCTGCTGCAGACTGCTTAGCTTGTTATGGACATCTGATAATTTGCTTTTTCCCTGACTAGAGGTCATGAGATTTATTACACTAAATCTTTGTGCGCCACCTCCCCTTCTTTTTTTCTTCTGGAATAGTTAAGGCATAATAATAATTGAGGGTGCCAGCCTTCTTGCATGGATAATATCTCCAGAGATGAAGAGAAAAGAGAAATAGAGCTTCCTGACACTCCTTTCCCCACATGTAACATATTCTGCATTTACTTTTACTGACAAAGAGAATATTTCAAGAGAAGACAGTGTTGTGCTAGGCTTTGGTACAAGAGGTATGGCAAAAAAATTTGACTGACAAACACTCAGGTGGATAGACTGCAGCAGCAGATATTAAAAATTAGGTTTCTAGTTCCCTCATCATCTATATTCCCATCTGGTGGCATCTGCTACTAAATATATCCAGAACATGCATTTCTTTCTATGATTTGCATGCCACTGTCTATACAGAACCATGGCTGTATTCCAGTATGTTCATGTGGAACAGAGGGCTACATACTGATAAGAAAACAAGTAACAAAAGTTTATTACATCTCTGCATCATTCACACAATGCAAAAATACCTGGTTGGTAAATAAAGTCAATCTCAAATAAATCTCAAAGAATTTCATGAAAGAAGCAGTGGTCATTATGCCACTGTAGAAGGAAATGCTAAGGCTCAGTGATTTGCCTAAGGTATTTAATATTCCTTGACCAGTGCAAAAGGGAGAATTTTGTGAGTATTCCTCATACTCATTTTTTACTGATGACCATGAAGGTTCCCATGACCAAGGCCATAAGTTCATGTTTCCAAGGTATTCTACAATCTAGGCAAACATAACTTCCAATAAATCAATATCTGGCTGGAGTGGAAACAAACTGATACCATGCTGTATAAGTCTGAATGTGCCATCTAAAGTGCCTATTACAGACACAGCGTGAATCCCTGTTTGCCAGAGAAGGAATAGCATGGATCTGTGTTTCAGCACAGCGACACCTTTTCACAGCCTGTCAGCTGGGATTCGAGGAAGTCTCATACCTACAAGACTATGATTTCTGTGCTAGACCCCCATGAGAGTGTTCTTTATAAAAACTTAGCTTTGTGGAGATAGTGAAATGGATTATCTGTGCACCTGCTGTTGCAGGACACCTGCAGTTCTTTACCTGCTGTGGTGTGTGTGTGTGTGAATGACTGTGTTGGTGGGCATTTAATTTTAAAGAATGGGTTTTAGTCTTACAGAATGAAACTTGGGGAAGATCCCCAGTCACCCACCCTTAAGGTAATTGCACCAGGAAAAGCTATCAGGTCTCTCATCTTCTCCCCAAGCAGAAAATACTGTGGCAGGCAAAAAAGTGGCCTTTTGTTTCTTTTGCTCAAACTCTCAGCAATGCACAGCAACTTATATTAGAACATGCAATATAATTAGGTTTTCTTCCCTTGCAGACTTGTTGTGCATCTCCTGTCTGAAAAGGAGGGGTCACGTCAGACAGAGGCTTCAGCTCAGCAGGTCTGTCTGCTTTGCTTTGAGCAAGATAGAGGAAAGGCTGTAATTACAGCAAAGACTCCATGCTTTCTGGGCTCCTTCCTTCCAGAAACAGAGTTTTAACTCAGGAACCAAAGAATGTGAATCCTAGAGTTGGAGGAAAAAATGAGAAATTCAGGTTGGCATTCAAATCTAAGTTTCTTCCACATGACTGAGTTGTTCATTACCAAGATGTAGTTTGGAGCACCCTGCTCAGGTATGGAATGATACTTGATTGTGGTCAGGTTTGGGAGGGCGTCTGTTAAAATTGCAGGAATTGGCCCTCCAGCCCCATCTGTAGAAAAGCTTGATGCAGCTCATCAATTGGGCAGAGAATTTTCAGTGTGGCTCTGCTACCAAACTGTCACCAATGCTTGCTCTAGGAGCTTGGCTTCCCTCCACAGCCCATGAGGCTTCCAGAGAGGGCATCAGGCATGCTAGCTCACTCTGCTGGCTATCTAGGTCACCTGAGAAGCTAATTTAGGCACCCAAACTAGACATCCAATGGGAGGTAGGCTGCAGATAGCCTAACTGACCTCAGTGTCTTGTAATAGACTTTTAATCCCTTTACTGCTGCTCTTTGTCAAATTCAAATGGGCTGAACTATGCCCTTAAAAAAGTCTTTAGGAAGAATCTCCTGAATAACAGATTGTACAAGGCCCAACCTGTTTATGACCAAGCATTGAAATTTTCCAGCTTTTTTTTTTTAATTTGGTGTAGAGATCCTTGAAGTTTTTTGAAAACACATTTTGATTAAAACCGTGATTTATAATGGGGTTGTCTAATGTCATCTCTCCTTCCTGAAGCATGGAAGATTTCATTCCTCACCATCAACTCATAATATCACAAAGACTTAATATGAATTCGTCTTCTCATTTTCTTTTCTTGAGAAAAACCATGGAAGAGCAGAGATAATACTGGATAGAGCTCAGTCTCTATGCCTTTCTTCACTGCTACTAGACAAGGAAGTACTTTGAAAACTAATCCAAACAACAAAGTTATACACACAATTGAATTTAAACCCAGTCTTTTTTTGCAAGATGTCATAATTTCTTTTAGTCCTTCTGAAAGTACCACATTGTACAAACAGGCTTTTGAAAGAGAATAAATCTGTTACCAGGATTCAAGCTAGTCATGCTGTTCAGATGACCACACTTCTGTCTTCTTGTTCAAAAATTTATTCAGTGTTTTGAGGTTTCCTCATCAGTAAAATCTTGAGTTATGGATATTCTGTTAACCACAGGGTAGGACAGCTGACCACAGCAAGAATGCAACTCAAACAGCTTCCTACTGCCCACGGAGCAGCACCACCACATGCCTCTGGGCACCCTTCCCTTCTGCTTCTCCAGTAGGTTATTGCCCACAAGAGCATCTCTGACCTACGTGCGTTTTTAGAGAGGCCTCATCCCATCACCACACCTTTAATGAGCAGTTCATTACTCAGTCCTCTTAGACAAGTGCAGATGAGGGCTGTGAGATTAGAAAGGTTTTCCACTGCTGAGATTAAATGTGGTTTGAGGTATTGTCTGTTGCAGATATATTTTCTACTCTTGGTCCCTCTTCCCCAGGCTTATGGGCTCAGCAGAGGGGGCAAAAGCAATTTATCACTATGAAAAATTCTAGGAAGAGCACAGTGCCTGATGTCAGACATCTTAGCATGGAGAGCAGGAGTCTCCCAACACATGCGGTCAGTGGATTTTGACCACACTGATGCCAGACCAAGTCTTGGCCCTTGCTTGGGCATCCTGTAGAGGACCAACATGCCCTCTTCTTTCTTTCAGTCACCAATTTAACATTCTTCTCACTTCTTTCTATTTTACCACGAAAAATTCTCAGGGCTGTGGTAGTCAACATGATCTAACTGATTAAGGATTTTGGAGATAATTGTTATGTTCTTGTATCTGCCTCTGACTCCAGCATTTCCTGGTCTTTGATGAGTCCAGGACAGTTTTCCTCAGTGTGATTATTGGGCAACACTGAATCACATATTTGGCACAGGCCTCTACTAGCACTATATAAGTTGTGATTTTAGTAAAGGAGATGTTTCAGAGAGTGCATTTTCCCAAACTAGAGGAGGCCCTGCTGAAGTGAGGATATCTGCACAATTCCCTCAAAGTAAAACAGACTAGAAAACATTAAAAGAACAAAACTTTCAATGAAACTCATTACATTTTGACCATCTTAGCTCACCACCTCCTCCGAAGACCCTAACTGCTAATAAAAAAGAGCACATTTCCCATGAAATAAGGAGAGCAGGTCACCTAGTTTAAGCTCCAGTGATCTGATTTTCAGTCCTATTAGGGCACCAACATCAAGACAGATGAGAAGTCTCTTCCCCACTGGAAGGTTAGGTAAGCAGTAGACAAGATGCAAAGCAGTAGACAAGATGCAACACCTCAAATGTGTGCTGCGTCAGCTTTTTTGATGAGCAAGTAGCAAGAGCTAATACAACAGAGTCTTTTTTTTTTTTTGCGAACTGAAGAAAAGAGCTAATTTTTTTCTCTTCCAACCGATTCACCCTGAGAGCGTGGCCCATTCAGGAGAGCAAGGCTTAACGCAGGTGTTAGCGAGGGAGCCTTGGAGGCATCAGAGTGGCACAAAATCCTTTCTGCAGCACACAGGAAAGATCATAGGTGCCTGTAAAAATTTTCTGCCCAAAAATTTTCTGCCTGGTAACATGAGTGGCAAACAAAGCCAGGCTGCTTTCTAACAATCCTGTCTTGGGAGCAGCAACAGTTTGGGAAATATTGCTGCAGAGCTTTGGTGTAACTCAAATGAAAATATGAAGGTTACTAGGGATACGGGGAGACTCATGGAGCAATTAAATAACCAACAGACGCCCACACACACACACAGCCCTCATTTACTCAAAACCCTGACAGTTGTTTATTGAGAAGTAGGTGTTGACAGTTCATTTGTCTTGGATGGATTTCTCCCGGAATAAACACCAGGGCTTTCAAAGTGCCTGATCCCATTTTATTGTAAAAAAAGTTTAGGGGGAAAAAAACCCCCCAAAAAACAAAAAAAACCCCAAACCCAAACCAAACCACCCACAAAAACAAAAACAAAAAACAAACAAACAAACAAAAAAACCCCCAAAACAACAACAAGAAAAACAAACAAAAAAACCCAACCCCTTAAAAGTCTCCCCCAAACATTATATACAGCACGTCTATCATTACTGCTGTGTGCTGTAGAGAAGGGACTCCATGTATGGGAAAAGATTGAGCTACAAGAGTGTTTTGGAAAATGAAGAGTTATTTCGCAATAGGCCATGACATCTCCCTTGGAGAAAACTTGCCCAGATTCTGCAGATTGCTTTGCAGATGGAAAAGGGACAATTTCTGATTGCAATATACTCTCAGATAAAGTCAATTTTGGCTTGATCTAGAAATTTTCCCTCCCCAGGAGGCTACACTAAACTCTGAAGGCATCTATCCTTAAAGCTAACCTTTATATTCAAGTGCAGGTGCAATCAATAACATCAGTGCAATCTCCATAGAAAAACAGAGCCCACTGAATGCCAAAAGGCTGAGCAAAATCCTTCTTCTTGGACTCAGGTCTGTGCTATCAACATCTGAAGAGATGGCTGACTCTTCACAACACAAATGGGAGAAAATGAATGAAATGAAAGAAGTTCACACTTAATATTAGAACCTGCTGAAAGCAAGACATATTAATTTATAGGGCAGCCCACAAATGCAACAGGAAACCCACTTTTTGAACAGTTAAGACTAGACAAATTATTAGAGAATGGAGAAAGTGCTACAGAGAGGAATTGTGTAATGATAGGAAGTGAGACATAAAGGTTATCTATCTACATCCTTCCTGTTCTTCCCTTCTATGCTTCAGCAATATTCTTGGAGAATTTTATTTTAATCCCATTGCAGAATTTTACTCTATATAGTGGAAACAAGGGTACTCTGACATAGGTTTGGCAAATCTCTCATGGTCAGAATGGCCAAAACCAAGGATGCTGAGCAAGGGTGGTTTTTAGTAACTGCACTGAACTGCACTTCATCAAGTGTATGAGTTCACATTTACAAATCTCAAGCAGAAATAAGCAGTTAAAAGGGTCTTATTCCTGAACTTCCTTGCATTAGCAATGTAGGCACATTATTCTGGGATATTATATATGTTTGCATAATCAAGCCTGTAGCAAGAATCAAAGATTAACAGAATCACAGACTGGTTTGGGCCAGAAGGGACATTAAAGCTCATCTATTTCCAATCCCCTGCTATGGGCAGAGACACCTTCCACTAGACCAGATTGCTCAGAGCCCTGTCCAACCTGGCCTTGAACACTTTCAGGGATGGGACATCCATGAGATTCTTCTCTCCTTAGTCTCTTATTTAACTTCTAGTGCTTTTACAATCACTACTATCCATGCAAAAATTTTTGGGACATGTACACTGGCAAACTGATCCAAAGGCATCTTTTTTGAAGGTATAATTAAAAATTTTCACAGGGTAAAATTTAATTTTGGGGTCTGAAATCACTTTGCAGGGATGCTGCTGGGTTTGCCACACTCCCTGACTCACTAGTGAAAGCAATCAAGCAAATAACCCATCTCACACACACGCTTAAACAATCCTTACACACTTGCTGTGTGCATTCTCCAGAGGACCTTTAGAGGCCGTTTGGTACACAGTGCAGGATGAGCTTTCAGTGGTGTGAAATAAAAAGGTTAGTGCCATGGCAAAAGTTCCAAACACAGAGAATACGGCTCAAGATGCATGAATAATTAAACAGTGTGCATTTAAAACATGAACCATTAAAACAGCCTTTGTGAGGGGAAAAAATAAAAACGCAAACAAATCCAAAACTGTAGGATGCAAATTAATCTTTCATAAGGCAAACCTTCAGATGGTGGCTTCTTCATGGGCACTTCAGAGTGCTCTTTTTTCTTTTGAACTCAGCAGTCATACAAAAAAGCATTTTGACAATCCCACTAGGAAGCTCATCCTCTGTGTTCAGAGGAAGATTTATAAAGATCACAAGGCAGGACTGTGAATATAATGATCCCAGGGATTAGCCTTTCTTTCAGCTATGGTAGGGCAGTCCTATGTATCTATCTGAAATCAGAGAAGGGGCTCTTGCCTGTGAGCCAGTGTGCGGCTTTCTTCTCACTGCCATTGTCCCCTCCCCACCTACTCTCATGTGCTTGCAATACTTCAAATGCTTAAAACAGTTGCATGTTAGCTATTACCCTCCCTGTCAAGGGAAAACGAAAGAATCTCCACTAAAAATAAGTGAACTGTTGCTCTCTGCCAGAGTGGATCTACTACTGGCAAGCCCTGTTTAAGTATTGATAAAGGAGCTTATTTAACCTACTGGAAAATCAAGCCCAAAGGATAAGGAAAAGCTTATTCAGAGGAAAGAAGATTTTGTGATTAAGACACCAGATAGGTATTTAGAAAACGTCTCATTTCCTCCTATTCTCTTGTACCCTCTTTGACTTTGAGCAGGGAACTTTATCGTTACCAGCCAAAACACCAGAAGAGATCATCTCTTACTTAGGCATTTAGAAATGGATTTAATAGGAGCTGGGCTCACTCCATAGTCAAGATGCCTGATCCAGGAACACAGTCAGGTGTTGTCCAGAGGCATTTCAATGGTTGGTAAGAGAGAAAAAGAGACTTATGATGATGATTAGGCCAATGTAAAAATTTGTGCTCTGGATGTCTATGGACTATAGCTGGACTGCAAGGATAAAATTTGTTCTCCAAAGATAAAACTTTGCAGAATGTTGTCCCAAATTCTGTGGCCTTCTGTCCAAAAAGGACAGAAATAATAATCCTTCCCTTCTCTTGCTGCACACCTCTGTTTTTGCTTTAGCCTATAAGGTCTGAGGAGCAAGACCTGCCTCTCATAATGCCTACCACAACAGGCATCAGGTTTAGTCCAGGAGTTTTTACACTGAATACAGCAGAGGTACACACATTCAACTGAATTAACTGCTTTAACCCCTTGCATCCAAAGACTAAAGGAAAGGGCAATAACATTATAAAAGTAGCTGAAATAGTATCACTTATATAAGAAGAGAAAACCAGTGTGCAGGAGGAACTGTGCATTACCTATCATTATTTTCCCCAAATTTTATGCATGGGAACTTTTAAGTAATCACACTGGTTTACAGAACATTATAATAAGTATATATAATAAATGTCTTAAAAATCTGTCTTAAAAACATTACAATAGCAAAGACCTGAAAAGTCTCATGACTTCATGAGTTTATAAGCATGGAACTCAGTCCATTTCTGCAAACAGATTAATGGTACAGGCTTTAATTACATGCTCACATAGTGCTCTTTTCTGGAAGGCCCCAGCTTCACCAAGTGCCAGTGAGAGGTTTTAATTCCTGTAACTTTATAGCACATTAATCATGGGTGATGAGGCCATGAATCAGTTATGCAAGTCATCCCAAATACATACTGATGAAATCTGCAAGATATCACCACCCACCACCCATACTCTGATTATCCACCTCTTTTATAGATTAACTATTTTGGGATTGTTTTAAACAGTTCTAAGGACATTTAGAGTTTTTTTGAGTAGCACAGGGATACCTGACCCATCATCTCCATAATATCATGTGCCTCAGTTTCCATGTGGTGATTTACTGAGTGTCTCAGCAAGGAAAAATGTGATGGTTCAGTATTGAATGAATGACCTAGGGCAACATTCTGCATGGAAAAAACCCTAACATAATACCTTTAAACACACTTTATAAACACTTTGTAGCTAACCCTTTATGTGGTGTCACAAAATCCCTTTGTGATTAATTTAAAAAAGATAAGCTCTATCACAGTGTAATATGGTTGGAAGAAAACTCCTTTGTACAAGTCACAGTGTACATTGTACACTGCAATGTACAAATGAGATGGTCAAGATCTGAAGTTTGGTTTGTTTGTTTGTTTTCTTTTTTGATGTTTGGCACAGGGTACAAGGATGTCTCCCTAGGAACAGTAGATGAAGTAGATGAGAAGGAAAAGACAAATAGATTTACTGTATTTTATTTCTATTTGTCATACAGAGACGTGTACAGGTTGTTCCAACTATTGGTATTATCCTTTTTTAGTTATGGCTTGAAATGTACCACTCACCAAGTCATAAATATTATATTTGGAGAAACCTTTCAGGCCATTCAAGTCCCCCTCTTGCCATAGGTACAATGGTCCCTACTAACTATTCAAAAGCATATTTTGATTTTGTCATCAGAAGGGTCATTTGCCTCCTAATTACCATGGAAATAATGCAACGGACCAGTAGGTCTTCACCGCAACACATATATTATTTCCCAGTATGCTCCAATATATGGACACATAAACTGTACTTGCCAAAGTAATCCCAGCCACGAACATGTTGTCTGATAAAAGCCACAGCTGACAAAAGGCTCAAACCAAAAATCTCTTCCTGTGCTTTAAAGTAAAATTTCAAAGTGCACCAGAAAGCCAATAGCGGCTTTTCTTTCAAGAATACTGATAGTTAAAATAATTTCCCCTCAAAATTTCTGTTGCTCTACGATTTTAGAGGAGGAAGAAATAAGAAACAATGGTTTTGTAATTCAAGTCAGAAAAAGAAATTAGATCAGGGTTCATATTTTACGGTGATTTACATCTTGTGCAACCCCATTACATTTAATGGGACTACTGAAGGTCTGTGTCAACATGGAATGTGACTCTTCGGGCTCAAGTGCTGTGATTCATGGAGTGGGTTACAGTGGGTGCTGTTTTTAGGATAAGACTTTATCTCCCAGGACTAGTGATAGAGATTTTAGTTTTATTTAGAAGGGGGGAGGGTGCTTTGTTTTCTCTTTGTTTGCGTCTTTAGGAATATTCAAGGGGTTTAGCCAGTTCATCAGATGCTCATATTTCACATCTTTTGTTGTTACCCTTATTCTAATGGGAGTACCTGGACTCTTGGCATGCATAGTATCATGTTTTTTGATGGCACAATTTTTTAATGTAGATCATATAGAATATAAATCATTCAGAAGGGAGCAGTACTGCCTGAAAGAGGAAGCTATAGACCATGGCCAAGAGAGGCAATATTTTATAAATACCTATGGTGTTATTCCCCCTTTTAACTTCTATTTGCTTTCTTCCTTTTATTATTATTATTTTTAATCCCACAAGGGCTTGAAATGAATTTATAAGTCCATATATGGACTTACATTTCTTTCTGTCCTGTGAAGATTTATAATATTGAGTTACTACTGCAGATGAACCAGAGTTGCTACACAGCTTTTGACATTGTTGAAAGAATAGACTGCATGCATAAATCCAAAACACTACTGAATGAAATAATTTTGGTGCCTTTTGCCATCTCCAGGAGGGTCGTAATAGTATAATGAATATTTAACATTTCTCTTCTATTTTTACTAGAGTTTGTAGCACATTATAAACTACGAGAAGAACTTACTGCTTTGTTCCATATATAAATTTCCTGTCTTGGAGTGTAAACTGCTAGACACCATTTAGAAATCATTCTTAAAATGGAAGAACACTCCAGCAAATACTTTAGATTAAATATATAAATAATTCTACAGTGTATTTAGTAACTGCAATTTTAAAGAAAGACTACAAGCACCTTTCTCACCTGAAATGCAGTGCACAAGGTCCACTCCCATTCAGGAGTTTCCAGAGAAAAGAAAGAACAAATTAATCTATTAAGTCACTTGCGTTTCATGCAGAAATTAATGTGTATAGGAAACAGATATTTAACTCCCCACCAGTGTATTCTACAGGAGCAGTGGATTTAGAATGGAATATTCTGAGGGAAACTACTTCCAAGGCATGCTGGCAGAGAAGCATTTTCTATTTGATAATACCCTGGCAGCTGCTGTGCTGCGTCCTTTCTCTAGGTGCACACACTATCGAGAGTGGGAAGAAAATTTAATCTGGGAAACTCTAAATTAAGGCTTGCCTACACTTAGTGCTTTGCCTAGGCTCTTAATCTTGTTTTTGACTAGCTATGACTATTTTCATGCAAAATCTTACTTCACAGAAGTTTATTTGTATTTTGAACTTGCAGTTCCTTGCCCAGAATGGGATTTGAAGGTTGGACTCAATGATCTTGGGTTTTTTTTCCTAACCCAAATGATTCTGTGATATACAGACAAATATTACCTTTCTGGTGTACCACTACAGAAGACTGTAGTGGTACACCAGAAGACCACCCTCACACGTGGTACCTCAGTGCTGATTCACAGCAGAAGTCTGATACTACAGGCTTTATGGAAAGACTGGAGTTTTTTTCCCTCAAACTGGATACCGGCTCATTGAAGTCAGGCAAAAGAACACCCAAAGCAAACAGAGTAGCTTGAAGCCTTGCTAGGTGCCTTCCCATTCTGAATGAGTGCTTTTGATCATGTCACACCATTTATCCACCACCTCCCTATATACATGCCAAAAGATCTTCAAGGTTCAGTTTGAATCTCCTGCTCTCTGACTGGGTGTAGCACCAGAGCCTGCTGCCACTCTGCAGTTTGCTCCACTCACCCTTTATTAATGGTTTCCCTTTCCCCCTGCTGGTACCTCCCAGTGTGAGCACAGAACCCCTGCAGCTCTGTGACCTTTGCAGAGCATGGAGGGGGAAGAAAGGAGATGAGAGTTCAGAAGTGGAGTTTGATCTACCCCACAAACACTGACCACACTGCGAAACAAACAGCTGCAAGAGAAGACAAAGAAGGTCTGAGAACGGAAACCAATATATTCTGAAAGCTGGGAGCGGTTAAACACGATGAAGAGCCACAGCAACTGACAGGGAGGGAGCTGGGAGCGGGAGGAGGGAGCGCTCTGTCACATGCTCTCGGCAGATTATAATTTTTCAATACTCACATTAAGAACAAGAAAAACCACAAAGTTTCATAACTTGTCATTTAGCTTAAGTGTGGGGGGGAGGGGGGAGAAGAAAGAAAGAAAAAAAATTAAACCCCCCCCCCAAGTTTAAAATAGAAATAATAAAAACATCTCTGAACCACAGAGAATTGCAAAGTGACCTTCAGACAAAATCTGGGGTGAGCAACCCATCTCTTGCCTTCAGATGTCATTCATTTCCTAACTCATTCTTTGCAAAGGAAGGACAGAAGGAGCTTCTTGAATCGTCTGCAGGAAGATGAACAGAACAAGGACTTTCTGTTTGTACTTCTGTGTTCCTCTTTTTAAAATAAAAACAGAGAATAGTATGATCTGAAAAGGCTGCCTGGGGAATTTTCGTCTTTCTGTTTTTAGTGCACATCTCTCTGCACTGACTGAAGTATCCATGCAAATAAATGGAGGGTTTGCACCAAAGGGACTGCATGGGGACAACAGCCAAATTGATTGCACACCCATCAGTTCACACACAAACACTGCCAAGTGCCTGGAGTACACAATCCAAAAAAGACAACAGCACATTGTGTTCCCTTTCACTAGTTTAACTCCTCTATCATAATCACTTCTTTTAATAATTGCTCCTATTTAAGATACAGATCTGATCTTTCATGTAACTTTCCCTTGCCCTTTCATAACAGTTTTGGTTCTTAGATCTCAGGAACTTCATAAGTGTTAAGATCTTTGGTGGTATTTAGCTGTGGAAATGGAGGTGCCCTTGGAAATTAGGAAAATGATGATGTCATTTGGTTTGTTCAACCTTCCTGTGAGGGGATAATCATGAAGTCTCATTCAGACCTCCCAAATTCCAGTCCCTTTTGAAAATTGTTGTCACTTTAAAATATGTATGTATAATAAAACATAAATTGTCATGTCTCAGGGTATAAGCCAAACACTGAGCACAGACAGTGGATAAAAGCTATTGCTTTTATAATCAAATTATATTTACTATTATTGTCTCCTATGTGGTTTCTTGCATGCTCCTTTGAAGCATCTGGTGTTGGCTACAGTTAGTAATGGGAAATGTGTAATAAGACAATTATAAGAGTTTGACTGGTGCAACAGTTCCTATGATGTAATGTTTAATAAACTTCAAGAGTTAAAAATCAACAGCCCATTTACTCAGTATTAGTATCTAGGAAGGTTTCATGAGTGAATGAAGGCCAGTTCTTATTGCATTCAAGCTTTCATCATCAATAATGCAAAAAGGTTTAGGTCCTCACAGGCTTATAATAAACAGTAATTTCTGAGTATGAACCCATTCATTTAGTGGTGAAATAAAATTCTCTGACACTTCCCCAGCTCTGTCTCTCAGGTGCAGCAGAGCCCCTGGACATAAGGCAGCTGAGAACTTTGAGACAGTGTTAAGCATCTCCAAGACCATGGAAAATGTTCTGTATCTCCCAAGATATCTCTGCAGTTCACAGAGAGATGCACCATCATGGGATAAAGGCTATTATTGCCTCTTAGAAGAGGTTCCCCAGAGTGGGGTTGATGCTCCTGAGTCAGAGAAGCATGGGCAATGAGAGCATCTGAAGTGGTGAGGAAGTCTGAGTGGTGGTGCACATTCCCATAAGAATGTTGGTACCTCCAGCATGTGCAGATGTGGGTCTCAGCAACCTGCCAGTGTGAGGTTTGCGGTTGAACCCAATGATCTTAAGGGTCAACCTAAACAATCCAGTGATTCTATGATTCAAAGACAACTTCTTGAATTGGTCTTTGAATGTATAGGTTTTTTCATATCTTCAAGCCAGCTAACGGATCTCATCAACTTTTTCAATTTTCCCTTTTGTTGGAAGAAGGGTACAATCTTAGAAACATGAATGATCCCAGTTTACAAACAAACAAACAAACAAACAAACAAACAAACAAATCAAGACTTTTTAGGAAAAAAAAACCAAAACCAACCAAACAAATCTTTACATTTTAGCATTTACAGTTATGAAGAGATTTCTGCACTGCCCACAATCTATCAAACCACAGTGAGATCTGGAAAAGTGGGAAAAAAAACATGCCTCTTCAGAACCAAGTTTTCACAGGTCATCCTAAGAGCTATAGGTGTTTACTTCCTGCTGGGAAGACTCTCCAGGCATTCTGTGTACCTGTGGTCCAGTGAAGCTCCAGTTGGCATCAGCAGGAGTGTGTCACGCAGGAGAGAAAACTGCACTAATGGGGTCTCTTCTTAATGGGACAGTGAATTTTTACAAGCTGAAAGCACCCATGACCTCCAAAAGTGCAAAGTTTCCTCTGCATCCACAGCTGAGGTCAGTGTACAGTGAATTTCCCCCAGGCAACCTTCACACAGAAAACCTCTCACCACAATGTCTGTGCCTCCGTGGGAAGCAGCAGGTTAACACTCCCTCAACCACCCTATTATGGGCACCCTGGGAGTGCTGCTGCAGCAGGCAGAAAACTCACCACGGGCTGAGGCAACGCACATATCACTGTGTCAGAAATAGGTGGATGAGGCCAGAGTGTCATGTCTTCTATAATTGGAAGGGATCGGATTTCTCTGTGGAGCAGGAATGGCTAAACAGCCTGTGGTACAGTATCAAGGGAACCTACAAACTGCATGGGTGAGAAATCAGAAAAGAGCTGCTGGATGATGACAGTCCCAATCCTTCTCGTGCCATCTGGTTGCACCATCCCTGCTCTGCACATCAGGCTGTGCATGCACAGAGATAGAGACAGCATGTTGCTGTCTTTGGGGTTGGCAGTGCAAAGACCTAATCTGGGCACGGCATCTGCACGGCTGTCCACACAGCCCCTCTGCTTCACAGAGCTTCTGAAACACAGATTAATACAAACCACTGAGATACACCAGAGGCTTGCTCTGCCATTGTTAAGTGGACAGCAGCAGCTGGTGGACACTTGAGAGTAACTATACAGGAAGAAAACAGAGCAGGAAAGCAGACATGACTGGTGACAGGGACAACTGGCAGAGTCCAAGACTTGGAGGTCATACCTGACTCAGCAAAGTCAGGTCATACCTGACCTCCAATTATACAAAGATGATAAAATCCCTCTGCCTCAGGAATCCTCTGTCTACTCAATGATGCACTGCAAAGCTTCCTAGCTAATATGTGATCCAAGACCAGCCAACACCAACAGCTGAAGTCTTCTTGCATTGCAGGCATGTTGAAGTATCTACGACACATCTCCTCCCCATAGTCCACATAAAGAGAACAAAGCTCCCTGTGCTGTGGAGCCTGCCAGAGTCACTCCCTCCTTCCCTTGGTAAGGGAGGGTGTTTAGGACAGTTAAGCCCCTATGTTGAGCACTGCAGTTGCTCTCTTCAGATGTGGGCTGAGCATAGCTCCAAGCAGCTCAGAGCATACCTCCAGTGTGATGACAGGTCCATCATCTTGAGTGACAGGGCTACACTTGCGGAATTTGGATACACTACACAGGAATCCATGGTTAGAGGGATACGCAGGAGGCACAGGTCTAAACCAAGTAACATGAAGTGATGAAGTGAATTTGGAGTGGCGCCAGGAAGGCTACAGGACAGGAAGAAATGAAAGATGAAAGTGTTTTTAACACTGTCTCCACATGCTCAACAAGGATTTTCCCAATGGTCTTTGCTTTAAATATGCTCTGTGATATATAGCATTCCTTCCAGAGCTGCTCTTTGTCATCTGATGAACAGAAAGAACCAAATTGCTCTGGAAATTGGATTAATCCTTTCTAAATGGCTCATTTCTGCTTTTACTCATAAGATGTAAAGCACGGTAATTCCACTAAAATCTGAGAGACTGCTTGGAGTTACAACAGCATTTGGCCCACCCTTACCTACATCTGCGCCCCCTAAGAAATGACAGGGATATTCTTAGGTCCTCCTTTCAAAACACAGACTGCTTCAACAACACAGGAGTACGACTCACCCAGCAACCACCTCATAAAGGATGCAAGGCAAGTACTACCACAAAACAGGCCTCTGCCCTATAAATTAAGGGCTGCTGTTCTACAGCTCCTAGGTGTCCCACAGAGACACATGTCTTTCCTTGGGCATCTGAAAATGAGATGCTGGGACATCCAAGCAGGTCAAAAGGATTGCTCCCTGGATATAGCTATTTCTTACTGTTGAATAAAAAGGGAGCCCAGGGTGACCAGTTCAAACTTAGGCATCTAACTTCTGGCTTCTAAAGCTGTGTGAAATAAATCACACATGTAGAGCACTAGTAGATCATCTATCTTTTATATACCATACAGCTTTTATTTTTTACCTAGCTTCTCTTTTGTTGAGCCAAATAATTTTTGTCTAAAACATTTCCTCTAGAGAAGCCTTCAACCTCTCGAAGACATAAAAAAGATGAAGAATTTTTCACTTCCACTTGCCCCTTCTTTTAGTGATTAACCACTATCACTGGAAAAAACACAACTGGTTTCAATTTGCTCTTGGTTAATATTTTGTTTCCCTTTGCTATCTTGAAGAGATTGCTGTATATTCTCTCTGGAAGTGCAGATGCAGTTTCAGATTCCCAAGTCTGAAGGCCAAGTGGTCCAGCCATTTTCCCTTTCAAAATTTAAAACCTTTGTACAAACTTCCATCCATCTAGAAGAAGCATTGCTTCATCTTTATGCTTAACTAGGACATGCTTTAATAAGATCAATGTCTTTGCATGCTATCACTTCCCAGGGACATGAAAGAACACTGCAAAAAATAATAAATTATTGTCTCTGCATCTTAAAAAAAATATTGCCACAAACTCTTCAGAAGCAGAGAAACTAGAGGGCAGAGAAGGCAAGTAACTGACTCAGGTCTGGAGAGTAAGTGGGAGCAGATGTCCTCTTACCTGAAATATAACAATGTCTTTTAAGCACTGGATTTCAATTAACACCTTGACACCCCTAGTCACACCTTGTTTCTCTTCTACTGCAAGAGGACATGAATGTATTGGAGAAATTTTATCTTTAGTGCTTGATTTCCTACACTGAAGAAGCACCTTTTTGTTCTCTTTATACTACCTCCAAAAGAAAAAGTATCTGACGTGTGCTCCATGGCATTACATTATATATTTTAACATAAATTACAATATATATTCCAACAAGTTTCAATTATCGTCTGAAATAGTTTTGGATAGAAGTCACTTAAATTTACCTCTGAATCAGTTCCCACACCAAATTAAAAAAAAAAAAATCCCTGCATTTGCAGATAGAAACTGGACAGTGAGGAGGGCAGTTGCTCAAATAATAATAATAAAAAAACAAANAAAAAAAAAAAAAAAACAAACACAAAAAAAAAAAAAAAAAAAAAAAAAAAAAAAAAAAACCCATCCAAAAACCAAACCCTCCCCCCACAAAAAACAACAACCCAGGAGTTGCGTGAACACTAAAGGTGCTAGAAATAGCCATTTGGCACAAGTGTTAATTCTCTTTATTCAATTTCCATTATTTATACTCTCATGGATGAGGAGCCTATTGCACTGTATAATAACAGATAGTCCAGGTTTTTATTTTCATGAGTTCCATATAACACAGTCAAAGTGAAATAATATCATTGAAAACATCTCCATATAAAAAGCCCCCACAGCTATATATAGATGCTAGATAAAGCTAATCATATAATGATGATAATGTTTCTATTATCAGTTTCCAAATACACCTAGTAACAACAAACTTCCTGCCAATTTTAAGCTATTTCATAATGGACATGAACAGGAGACATCCCAAAGTATAAACATCTCTCCTTATCACAAGTTCTGTTGTCTCTGCCTTACAGATCTCTCTTCAACTCATATTTATTGCAATGTGTGTGTATTGTTTTTCCTGCTTCAAGCTGAATATTCCTCCTGAAGAACTTGGCCTTTACCAGATTTTGTTATCACTGTGCCTGTCTAGAGCAGACTATACTGTTATAAATGGTCCCCACCCATCATTTGGCTAATACGTTGATCTAAGAACTCTGATCAGAGTCATATTCTACCAAATACTACTACCACTACTACTTGTAATTGCATTATTATTATCATCATCATCATCATCATTAGTATTGGTATTGCATTTTTTCTTATATGTACTTCAACACATCTAGTTTTTAAGGAACTGGCTTAAATGGATGATGAAGTTGTTAAGCACCTGCAAGGAGAGTTGGAATCTCACTGGGTTTGCTTTTATAACAACCAGGCCAGAGCCTGACCCTCAAACCCACTGCAAAATACTTTTATCCAAACTGTCCAACCAGAACATAGATTTAGAAATGTCCACATACTTTCCCAGAGTATTTAGTGCTTTAGAAGGTCATAATAAAAGTATTAGTTTTATTATTCCAGTTTCAGCAGATGGTCTGAACTATTAAGTGTCAATTTGAGCCTATGAAAAATGTCATCTATTCTATTTCCAGACAATATCATAGCAGTTCAACCTTATTACTTATCTGTCACTATAAAGAGCAGATAAACCTTCATCTATCACATCCAATGACTTTTTGCCCAGAATTCTGTATCTTTTTTTTTCCTTTGCTAAATTATTCCTCTCCTCTCAGTTCCACAGCAATGTGGGCACCCATTCCTTATTCACCCCCACAAATATATATATATATATATATATATATATTTATGCTAGAAGAATACTTAATGTAGCACATTTTCCAAAGAATCTCAAAGGACATCACAAAGTGCAAATGTATCTTTACACCCATTACTCAAATGAGACATCTGAGGTATGGGTCATTTGTCTCCATAATTAAAAAACCAAAACAAAACAACACTCCCAAAAAATTGTGGTCCCTGAAGGTAAATTAAAAAAGACCAGTGCTGACACAGCATCAGCTTCCCTTTTATCAATCATATAGGCCCCCAGAATTTCCAAAAGTAGTGTCTGCTCTTTTTCCTTCCAGTTGTTGGTCTGGTTCCTTAAATCAATTATTTTTTAAAATATCTCCCAAATACTTATGTCCCATTTTTGTGTTGGTTTAAGTCTAGTTTTTCTTGGAAAAGATGAATAATATTTCTGCAATTCCTGACTTAAAATCTTCACAAGTAGAACTTTAGAATACATATTTTATTTTATTCAATGAATGAATGGTGCTTTACATTGCTTGTTGATAAACAAAGTCATTAGTATTCCCAAATTTTTACTTATTCTCAAAATTTTAAAAAAGCAGCCTGATCTTTGGAGAACCCATTTTGAAGATTAAGATCCATATTAAATACTCATATCTCTCTTTTACATCTTTTATAAAATTAGCCCCAAGCTAAGTAATTGTGATTTGAAGGATTTAAAACTTCCAGGTATATTCAGAGACATTAATTTTCTCAATTATGTTTATACAATGCTTAATTATGGCCAACTTGTTGAAACAAAGGATCATTGACAGCCATGACTACCATATTTATTCATGTTTACGGATACATGAAAAACAATCACTTAAGGTAGAGCAATCCAGTATGTTACCCTGTGTCTACAGCTATGATATATTTTATTTTGTGAATTGAGAGGGGGGAAAGGAAAATTTTTACTGCCATAACTCAATCACATCAGGAGAAAAAAATTGTGTGATACATATCATCTATCTATTTTTACATGACAACATAGAAAGAGACACTTAAAAAAAATGTGATGCTTTGAGTTTATTAAAGAGATATATTTTCTGATATGTAATACAACTGACACTTTAGGGGAATATGACTTTTTTCCCATCACAGAGAATATCTGAAACATGAGAAGCATCAATCAATACTCTCAGTTCCTTGAGAGGCAGCACTAAACAAGAGAAAAGATTGCTTCCTTTTCCTGCTGTGTTCTGCTATGAGTGTCCACACTGAAGGTCTGTGCTCCAGCCAAAGCAATTAATAATTAATGAAAACAGACACAGCTTTTTTACAGAAAGAGTGGGAACCCATGAAAATGAGCAGTGTATGATGGCTTCATTAAAAAGAAGTCTGAGTACCAATTTCAGGGGAAAAAATAAGCCCAAAGCCTTTTTCTGCACTCTTAACACTTCCACCAAGGAAGTTGCTGAACCTTTGTCCTATGGTGTTTCATGGACTACATGGGAGAAAAGGTCTTCACCAGGTAGAAACCTGTAGCAAAATTGTCCATCTATGGTGCTCTGTGCTCTTCTCATCTCTGAGTCACCTGGGTGGGAACTGATTTTGGACTGGATCCCTTGAGCCGCTCCCTGAGGCTGTGGTTTCAGCCAGTCCTACCATCAGCATCCTTCACACACTGTGGCTGGGCTATGCCATGCCCTGGAGGAGATGTCTCCCAACTTGACAGCTGCTCCTACTGCTTGTAAGATCTTGAGAGCTGTAACTATTTAACTAATATTTACTCTATTTCAGCTTATGGGCTGGATTTCGTCTTTTGTAGCCAGCTGGAGAGGCACTTTTCCAGTGGAAAGCACAGGAGAAATTTGGCCTGACTTGGCCAGAATTCTGCCTGTGATCCCCTGAGGAGAAGATGTTGCCATGGCAGCTTTGCTGTTCTTTCAACTGGTGCAATAGCTGCTGTTGCCACATTAAGCCAGGTCTGCTGGTCTGTGAAGGTGAGCTGCCTCTCCGGGTAATCGCAAATGTACCTGCTTCCCCTTGTGCTTCTGCTGCTTGTCCCTCCATCTGCCTAATATACACAAATATTTTGTTATCCTTTGTGTGGGAGGTGACCTACCACGGCTGTCATGCCGTTCATCTCTCCAGATTTTTGCAGCCAGCTCTGTCATATAATGGGCTGCAGCTTTTGCTGAGGGACTCAAGGTGGCCCATTAAGGCCCTTACCAGCAACGGGAGTGATGTCAATTAATTTCAGTTCTGAGCTCTGCAGACCCATTCACTGTCTCCTAGGTTGTTTTCTGTTTTTCTTGTGCCTGTGACATATGAATGTGCTACAAAAAAATAGCTGATGAAAGGCTGCACTGTTCAGGATGGATGCAGCCTGGGCATGAAGATCTCAGCCTTTCATTTGGAGAACTGAGCAAGGTTGTCCCCTTAGCAAACTTCACCTCTTACACAAGGCTGGATTGCACAGATGAGCCAGAGTTGAAGCTCTTTGTCTCCCAAATCCACATCTCACACCTCACTGGAGAAAGCCCTAAGGCTGCTGATGTTTCTGAGCAGCAGATATTCACCAGTCTAGCCTGCTGAAACTGTGCCAGCTTAAATCAAAGGGATCGTAAGCATTTAAACAGGAATTACTCCTGCTCAACCAGTTAAAAACGTCCTTTATTAGGCAACATCCTCACTCGCATCCCTCTGCTTGAGCTGTAAACAAAGCAAATCAAACTGGAGGCTGCACAGTGGAGGTAGAAGCCTGCTCAAGGTAACAGCCCTCACAGAAGAAAGGAAGAAGTGTGCTTTATTGCACACGGATTCTGCAGTTCTGGAAATGATACAGCTACTGTACCCATATCACAGGGCAGGTCTGAGAAATGAACACATGATTAAGAGCTTTGAGAGCTCTGTGCTAAAAAGAGACGTTGCAATGTTGCTGTGATTTAATTAATGCATGCATGCACTTCAACCCAGACTAATTCCCCAGGGTCAAAATGAAATAGACTTTAAATCTAACATGGGTAGAAACTCGTAACCAATTCCTGTGCTTCTCAAAGAGAATATCAAACGACATGAAATCTTTAATTGCCCTGAATGAGACAAAGACATCTGAAATGGAGTTATGTGGCTCCTTTAAAAAAAAACAACCAACAAAAACCAAAATAAACCCCACCCTTAAATTAATTCTTTACCTTCCTTCCACCACCCCTAGAAAATGGAATTTCTTCAGGCATAAAAGTAGACTAAGCTCTACTAAAACCAAGTGCAGATTTAAGCACCTACTTTAAAAGGACAAGCTGTTTGCACAACTGATATGATATTATGAAACTTTAGACATTTCTTTCACAACTGACAAGGAACTGAATGCATTACAGGCCTGTTTCACATCTGAAGCCACAAAGGCTCCCAAGTCTGTATGACTCTGGATTTTTCTCTGAACTTCATTGTTTGTGGTTAAAACGCCAAAAGGGTCTGACCCATTTTAAAAGAAGGAAATCATATTTCTTAGTCTGCAAATGATACTCACTGCTAGCATAAAAACAGCTGAAGCTTAATCCTCCTGAAGAAAGGAAATGTCCCAGGTCAAAGTCACAGCACATAATCCCCCCCCTGAAAGTAGGGGAAAAAATAAAATTCACCAGGTCCAGGCTGGTCATGCAGAACCACATAGAACTGGCAAAGTTTACAAATCACTCTGTCAAACACAGCTGATTTTTGTCTAATAAAGCAGTGATATTTTTGGTGGAAGGTTGGCATTACTTTCTTGTTAGAGAAGAATTGTACCTTTATTCTGAAATATCACTGCATGGTGACAAGTGTTGCACACAGTAATGAAAAACAATAAAGTGTCTTCAAAGTCCTTTTGAAAGGTCTAGCTCATTCCAGTTCCTCGGGGCAAAGCAGGACAAAGTGAAGTGGAATTGTTTCCATTTCACAGATGGGAGAGATGAGGCAACAAAGAAAAGGATTAAATTGGGGGAGGGTTGGTGTGATGCTGTTTTGGGATGTTCAGACTGCAGTCTCAGGCAACCATCTTTTTACATTTACATTTGACTACAGGGTAAACATTTCTGTGCTTTTCACCAATGAAGTACATGAGATCACTACATCTGCAACTCATTGTGCAGCCTGAGTGCACCAATTGGCCTGAACATCAGTGAAGTAAGCCCACGACTTTGGATGAATCTCTGGCCTCTCGCCAAGCATGCAGAGATCTTGTTTCTTAGAATAATTACTGAATTAAACTCTTTGCAGGGAGAAGAGGAAATAGCAGGAGCCAATTTTTTTGCCAAGCCTTAGCACGAGAGCTCAGGACATCCTGGGTTTCTCGCCTGCTCAGATCACTGAGTTTCCTCTATGTTCCAGCAAATCCCAGTGTAAATGGATTTAGCAACAGGGAAGGCACATACCCAAGCAGGGAGTTTGATCCCACTGCTGAAGGGAAGAGAGACAAAGACTCTTAACATGACTGCAGACAATCTAGCACTGAACTTGCAGACTGCTCATTTTCCCTTGGAAACTCAAGCTAATCACTTTCCCTTTTCCTAACACTCTGCAATGAACTGCTCTCTAAGGCGCTGACCCTGTTATTACTGACTACCAAGCTGATAACACTGATTGTCATGATAAGTCTCCTTGTTTAAAGCAGCCTTTGCCTAATGGTTTCCACATAGGCTTTACACCTGGGGTAATTCAACATGGCCTCATTCCAGCGCAAAAAACAGTGAAAATAAGATGCCTTGCTTGCAAAGTGTGTGCATTTTCTATAGTGCCCATGCTTGCAAGATGTAGGGCAATATCCACCAGGATCCCAGTTTGTGTAGGCCAAGTTGAGGCTGAGAGAAAACTGAAATGAGTCTCTCTGTGAATCATAGATCCGAAAAGTATGTGAGAGACACTTCATCTATAGCTACCACCTGTAGATTACACACTTCAATAGCCCTGCATCATAGAATCACAGAATCATAAAGGCACAGAAAGGTTTGGGTTGGGAGGAACCTTAATGCTCATCTAGCTCTACCCCCTGCCATGAGTACATGTACCTTTACACCTTCCACTATCCCAGGTTGCTTCAAACCCCATCCAGCCTGACTCTGGACTTTTCCAGTGATGAGGCAGATACAACTTCCATGGGCAAACCATACGAATTCCTTACAACTCTCATATCCAAGAATTTTTTCCCTGTACCTAATCTAAACCTACTTTCTGTCGGTGTGAAGCTACTGCCCCTTGTCCTGTCACTTCAGACTCCTGTAAATTGTCCCTCTCCTTGTTGGCTCCCTCCAGGTACTGGAAGACTGCAATTGGATCACTCCAAAGCCTTCTCTTTTTCGGGCTGAACAATCCCAATTCTCTCAGCCTTTCCTTGCAGCAGAGCTGCTTATCACTCTGATCATCTTGGTGTCTCCTCTGGATTCACTCCAGCAGCTCCATGGGCTTGTGGTGTGGGAGCCTAAGGCTGAAGGCAGCTCTGCAGGTGGGGTCTCACATGACCAGGGCAGAGGGATAAAACAACCACATTCAAGTTTAGCAAAGTTTAAATAAATCACAAATAAATCTTTCAAAAATTTCCTATTGCATCCCAAGACAACCAGTCTCCAGGTACCCTCTTGATTTGATCTCTTAAACCTTTGCCTCTTTATTGTAACTTGTGCTGTTTTTAACTTCTGTTCAGTGGGTTTGTTCTGTTTTTCTCATTGTGGCAGGTACTTTCCATGGGTAATTTTTCTTATATAGAGCTCCAGAACCTGCATTTTATTGTGTGTCACTATGAGCTGGCTGGCAGGTTAATCTGTTTCGGTGTCTGTCGTCATGAACAACCAATTTGTCCGGAGAAGGAATTACATAAAGGATGTGAAATCATGACAGTCTGGGTAATTTCCTTTCCAACTATAACTCTGTTGATATTAACTACAACATTAGCAGCTATGAATAAGGTTTGTCATGTACACTCCATGAAAAGAAGAAAACAAATGGAAAAGTTAAATATTTACTCTCTGACAGCTTATTTTTGCGTGTTTTTTAACTAAAGTTATCCAAAACCTTCCCAAACCATTTTGCCAAGGGAACTGCTGTTTGCAGGATCAGGAGATTCTGTTCGCTTAAGCACATCTGTGGACCCAAAAGAAAATTAATTTTTTAAAAAATTAAAAAACTTCTTTCAGGCCATTTCTCATCCATTATTTTATTAACCACAATTGTGAGGTTAGAAAAATACCCACTCCATTAGCCCCTAGGGCATGAGACACAGGATTCCAAATCCCATTTTGCACTCAGTTCTGCTGAATTTCAGCACCAACTGATACTGTGTAGCATCACACAAAGTCAACTAGACTGTGAGTTTTTAAAATGGCAACTTGATCAAATCATGCTTTTGGTTATTAAAAAATGCCATACCCAAGGGTCAACTCAAATTTTCCACTACATCCTCAAGGTGACTGAACGACAAACAAACCATCAGTGGGGAATTTTGATGGTGGCATAGGCTGTCTGGTTAGCTTTTAGAAGGAGGAAGTGAGAAGATGTATGATTGATTTACCCAAGTAGTTTAAAATAAAAGAAAAATATTTCAAAAAAGAAAAACTGCCATTCTACTGTCTTCACTTTCTTATGCAGATACCTATAATCAGACTTTTATTTGTACAGAGAGAGATGACCAAATGAACAGGACTTGCTCTCAGAAGCATCCATCAATTTGGGTACTTGATGTGCTAAATCTCTTTCTAAGAAAGTTTACTTTTAAATGCCTAAAAAGGATTGAAGTGACTGGCTAAGAAACACTTATCCTGATTTAAACATTTCTGGCAGGGCAAAGCATGAGGATAATGGGATGTCTGAAATTGATTCATTTCCTGACTGGATCAAATTCCAGACTGATTTAATATAAGTGGTCAAAGCATAGAGAAAGGAATTAATGTGGAACTGTTTGCTGTGGGTAGCATAAGAAATTATGTAATTAAAATGAGGTGGAGGAAATATAGATGAGACATTTAAGGAAACGAGTAAAAGGTAAGGAGAGTTGCATGTTGGTGCAGGATGCTGAAGGACTCAGCATTGCTGGACCTGCATAGGAGCCAATCAGACAAATGAGTTTGGGGTAGAGCTGGCCCTGCCTCAAGGAGGATGTATTCAGTGACCTCCTGAGCCTGGTCTGGCAAGAATTCTGTCATGAACAGCTCTAGAGAGAAAACATCTGGAGGTGACAAGCACCAGTACCAGATTCTTGTTTCACACTCCAGATGACCATTCCTTTGGTACTACTGTGAGCTGATATTCTTTGTGGGTGAAGATGGGATGAGTTGGACCTAATTTAGAAAACTCTGCAGAGAGGAGGGT
>VWZU01015893.1:117369-141664 GCA_013397095.1 Sterrhoptilus dennistouni | reverse complement strand
TTTTTTTTTTTTTTTTTTTTTTCGGTATGTTTGTTTTGTTTTGTTCTACTTTCTGACTGACCAAAGTAGCTACAAGGTAAATAAAGTGCTAAGTTTCAGGGGACTGGAATTGGGAAGGAACAGACATTTTTCTTAAGCAGTAGTGGCATTCACCTTTAATGTTCAGATGCCAAGCTGTCAGCCAGCAACTTCAACACCACCCTTATCTCTCTCCTTTTCTATTTATACATTAGACAAAGCTATTTTTTCCTGGGTTTAATTGCACATCAAAGGACTATCTGAATGGATCCATTTTGGAGGTTGCTGATAGCAATGCTGGAGAATCCTGCAAATGGAGATCTAAAATTNTGGAGATCTAAAATTTCAGTTCACTCCAGTGCTGTATTAGATAACATGGGGAAAGCCAGTGAAACACTCAGCAAAAGCACTCTAGCTGGGTTTCTATTATTTGCAAATTCAAGCTGCATATAGAGAAGATTAAACAACTAATTATTATATTAACTTGCTCCCTTTAACCACACGTTTCCTGCCAAAGGAGACACCAATGACAATGATTATTTCAGTTTTTCAGAGGTAGTTGCAGATCTCTGAAAACATTCAGATGTCTCAGAGTCCATGAACACATCCTTAAAAATCAAGTATAGCCTCTTATTCATTCAGGGATGTTAAAAAAAAAAAGGATCTCCCAGTTTCCTTTAGACTAAATATATTTGCCTTGGCAAATATTGATTTTGAAGGACTGCCCCAGGATTACAGGAAAACAAAAATCACAACACTAAAATTGATTATATTGGACACAGTATCAGACTGAGGGTTTCACTGAGTTGCTAAGTAAATAGAAATGCCTGCGCCTCTCTATATTCCTATTGTAAAAGAGATGTGAACACCACAAAGTACTTCAGCTGGCTTCAAATCATTTTCCCAGCACTGAGCCTGTCTCCTCTAAGCTTTATGCACAAGAAAGGTAAACAAGCACCGCTCCAGTCTAAGTTGAACAGCGTTTTTTGACATGATTATTGACTTGATTATTTCTGTCTACTACCCCAAACTTTCCAGCTCATACTAACTTAGCTTCTCTCAGATGAAACCACTGGCAAAACTGCCTCTTATGTTTCAAGATCCTTAAAACTCACTCCTTTGTCTGTCTCAATGTCAATTATTGCTTATTTATGAAAGAAAAAGCAAAACACACTGGCCCAGACACACAAAATAATGAATCAAAATAATGAATAGACAAGGTTCCACATTCATAAATAAAACAACATACTTCCTATAGCTCTTACATAATCTTAAGGGAATGTTTTGTTTTAATTCTGGCACCATTTTGCCTTGTCTTTTTGTTCTACTACTCTTGTGCTACTTTTAAGTAGGAGAGGTGTTTGACAAGTGAATCTTCAGTGACACCAATTACACTTTTTATTGACTTTTTGAAAATATTGAGCTAACTCAGAATTACTGAAGTGAACAGCACTTGTGAATATAAACTAAAGCAATAGATGACTGGTACATATTGCGTGAGAATTTATTTAATTTTCAACCCAATAGAAACTATTGGTTTCTAATGGCCAAACCTAGACACATTTTAATGCTGTCGGAAAACATTTTTCCTCCCTGGAATGGACAAAATTCTATTCTAGGCTTGATTCCACGACACACACACAGGTGTAAATTACTATTTACCATAGTAATTTACAATAGTGCATAAATTTTTAATCAGGTTTCCTTAAGCTGTTTCTGTCCACTTGAGGAAATGTGACTTTCTAAAGAGCACAGCCATACAAGGAGATGGACATGGATTTGAGGCGAGGTAGAGGAGCTGGAAGTCAGCTCAGCCTTGATTGCCAGTGCTTCCCCATGCCACGTAGCTTGGGCCAATCCCATGAGGAATGCCTCCAAAGAGCTTGAGAGAACATACCTGTTTGCAGATACAGCAAACTAATTACATGGAAGCAAACCTCAATGGAAATAATAATAATAATAATTAAAATGTTCCAAACAGCATTCATTTGGGAATCTCAATTAGCTCTACAAACAGTAATTAATTTAGCTCCTTAGCTCTCTGCAAGATAGACAATTACTAATCTTCCCATTTTATGGACAGGAATATACACATGCAGACTTGACAATGAGACTTTAGCTGGATTTAAACAGCACATCTTCTTGCAACCTGTTCTCGACCTTGTGCTCTCTCCTGTCATATCAGCTGTTATTCTCCCTTTCTTTTTGAGCAAAATTATATTCTGCTGGTATGGGGTAAAGAAGAAATCATTCCAAAATCTCCAAGGTCTTAAAATAACCGAAGTCTGCTGTACTCACCATAAGGGTTGCATTAAATAACCTGTTCTGTGATAGAAAACATATCCAGTGAGACCCCACCGGATTTTATTTAGTAACACAACAGTGAAATTTCCCTAATGAGGCTGGTGACAAATTTGGCTTTATTTCTTTTACTAAATATTGCTAAAACCCAAGAGATGATCCCATAAAAAAGTCAGATTAAGCACCAGGAAAGAGACCTGCCTTTGACCTCAAATGAAGGGCAGGAATTGTTGGTGCCGTAAGGCCAGCTCTCCAATATAGTGAGATGATAGATCCTTCCCTAAAATAAACACCAAGCCAGCCATACCAACAGTGTAGCCTCTAGTTTTATAATCCCTTTGCTAGTTGAAATCTTCAGATGAGTTATTATGTTGCAACACATGCACAATAAGTATGTCATGAACCTACAAAAGTACTCTGTAAGAATACAGAGGACTAGGAAAAATAAAGAAAAATGTTAGTGGCTTTTCAGTCTTAATTTGTCTGCATTCTGAAAAAGAAAATATTTGGGTACTTTCAAAATCTGAAAGAGTATTTGATTTTTTAGGCCTTCTTGCTCTCTAAAATTACCTGGAAGGAGGCTGTAGCCAGGTGTGGGCCTATCTCTTCTCCCAGGTAACAAGCAATAGGACAAGAGGAAGTGGCCTCAAGCTGCACCAGGGCAAGTCCAGGTTGGACATCAGGAAAAAATTCTCCATAGAAAGAGTTGCTAAATATTGGAAGAGGCTGCCCAAGGAGGGATGGAGTCACCATCCAAAAAATGATTGGGAATGGGACTATGGTTTTGTTGCCATAGTGGTATTCAATGAAAGATTGGACTGGATGATCTTGGAAGTCTTTTCCAACCTTAATGATTCTATGATTCTGTTGCATGGTTGTTTTAGTTCAGGGTTAATTAGATATGGTATGGACTTAGTGACTACTGAGTTATGGGCTGCTCCACAAACATTCAAGCATAAACTAACTCTGAATGCAAGGCCATCCTGCAGGTGAGACAGGAGGTAGGAGATGCTCTCATGTATTTTTAACTACTTCTCAAAGTAGGTTTGTGACTTGGAAAAGTTATTTTTCATGTGTCTCAGTTTCCCACAAAGAAAACAATACTTGCAGCTGGTGTCCATGGTAGCTGTGCTGCTGTCAATACAGAGTGGACAAGAAATTTTAATTCTGGACTGTGTAAGGGGAGAATTTCAGACTCATTCATGTTCTGCAGTTTTTGTTGACTGCAGTTTTTGTAAACTGTCAGGCTATTGGGTATGAGGTCCATTGCAGTGACACTGGTGGAAATAAGAACCACATCCCAGTGTGTTCATCTCCTACAGCCAAAGTCTGCATTAATTTTCTCCGTTCAGGGTTACTAAACGTTTCCCCTGCAAACTCCCTTTGCCACATTTCTCTGACAAGAGCCAGCAGCTTGTTTGTTTTGTGTCTATTTGTGGCTGATATGAACTGTGACACGTCCAGGGGATCTTTTACAATTCCTGGTGACAAGAAAGGCTGTGAGCAACAAAGTGTGTCACATATATTAGTCAGCTGCAAAGCTGAAACTGATAGCAGGGTATGAATAGAGCTGATGGCCTCATCTTTAGCTGATACTTCATGTGGCAGATTGTGTTTCGGGGGGACTCCTTTGCTTGCCCCAGGGATGGACAGAAAAAAGTCCTGCTGCATCCTGGTGAAAATGTACTCATGGTACTCAGGGCAGGCTCAGACTGGATATTAGGAAAGATGGTAGCAAGGCTGGTATGTTAAAAATGCACCACCAGTATGGTTCTGGAGAGGGCAATATTTGCTATGGGAAGGTGAAAAGGAAGTAAAGACATCACTCACCTTGGAGGTCAAGCATCTCTTGAAGGAGGACAGAGGAAATGTCATCCCCCCCACCCCTCCCCCCTCAAGTCTGGACCTGACTGCAAAGGGAATTAAGGCACCTTTTAAAATCCTTGGAAGATATTGCAGCACTTTACATTCGAGTTGCCAGTCAGGCAGATGCATTCCTTTAATGCCCATGATTAGTGCTCTTCCCCAGTTAGCAGGAAAAGAATCACCGCTCTTGTGCAAAGTGGCTATGGGGACACCAATAATTTCCATGGACTTGAAAGTAAACACTAATGAAAAACTCCAGCTCCCTTCCTAGAGTGAGGAGACTCACTATGTGCATGTGTCCTTGTGTGCTTTTGTCACAAGGAGAGGCACAAGGTCCCTCTTTCTATCCCTGAGATAAAAGCAATCAGCTTCAGAGCCACCATCACCATCCAATCCCAACAACCCAGTCCTTGAGAAGCTCCTTGACTTCTTGGGATGGATTTTGCTTTCTAAACTCAGTGGCAGAAGGAGGAGGAAAGGATGACCTCTGCATCAACAAAGTAGTTGGGAACTACAGCAGCATCTTTCGCTCTGAGAAACTTGTTACCATTTTAGGATACTCTGCCCCATCTGGCAGGGACAGAGGGAAGAGGATTATTCTGTACTCTGAGATAGGCCCAAGGAAAAGAGAAAACACCAGGGGAAAAAAGAGAGAAAAGCTCTGCAAATGAACAGTCAGCATAAACAAAGTGTATCAGTCCAGGCAAGAAGCTGAAGCATGACTGCACTAAACAAATCACAGTGGAATCAGCAACTGGCAAAGTAATTGGCGTTATTACAGCTGATGGAAAATTTCTGATGCTGCTCATGTTCGCTTTTGAGACACTGTTCAGACATTTAACTGGCTCAGTTCACATCTAGATGATTGCTCTTTTGTCCTTCTGGAGTGCATCAGGCCTGTATCTGCAGACACAAACTTTTGGATGTACCTCCCTGGCTCTGTCCATCAGCTAAGAGACAGGGAATGAAGTTTTGCACAAACAAGCAAGCCAAGGGAAATATGGAGAAGAATAGGTCTCACTTAAATAATTTCAATCTCTCTGTTACTCCAGTTCTTTTTAAGTTCAACTCTAGCACTGCCAAATAGTCCTGTGCTTGTAGCACCTAAGATACTGTGAGTCAAACGCAGGGATAAAACTGCATGTGTTAACGTCAGCAAAGGGTAGGTTTGGTGCTTTAGTCACAATATAGGTAAAATTGTTTTCTCTGTCACATAGAAATGCTCCTGTGAGCTCCCTCTGGCCTATTAATCACACCATTTCATGAAATCACAGGATGGTTTTGGTTAGAAGAGACCTTCAAGACCATCTCATTTCTACCCTTCTGCCATGTGCAGGGGCACCTTCCACTAGATCAGGCCCATCAGAACACCATCCATCCTGGCTTTGAATAGCATCAGGGATGGCAATAAAATGTTAATAATGGCTGAGTGTCTGTGCTCACTAAGCTCTTCTCCTTCAACTTGCTAGACTCTCTTGCCAAACTGTCCTCATCTTATGAACCCCTGTCCAGAAAACCAACTCCTTCCTGCAGGTCAGGCCTGCATAGACAGGGAAATTTCAGCCAGAGGCATCCTAGTTTTCTGCAGTGTTTTATAAAGCCTCACAAAATCATTAACCTGTAAGCAGCAGCCAGGATCTCAGGGTATATGAAGTTGAGGAATGGTGCTTTTTTAAACTGTCATGAGAAAAAGCAGCTTGGCTTGATGCTGAGTCACAGATTCCTCCACTCCCTAGGCCTAATCTCAGCCAATTGATCTGCCCTTTAGAGGACAACCAAGTCTAGGAATAACAAGCTCTTTTCTTGGCCAGAAAATGTGTCTGTAGTGTGGACAAGACTGTGGAGGAAGGATGCTATTGCCTACTTCCCTTTTCTTTTTGAGTGTGCTGAGAGCTGCAAGACCACAGGCTGCCTTTTGGAAAACACCATGGTGGCAGTGGCTCTGAAGCCAAGTGGAGTGATGGTTCCTTAGTTACCAGAGAGTAATTTCTGAGTTGTCCCTGGAAGTAGAGGGAGTATTTCTGAACTCACTCCATTGGTTTATTCACCAGATGATTTCACTAGGATATAATCCATTTAGGTTTATAGCTCTTCCAAGGAGGATGGAGACCAGACAGGCTTGTTTGTCACATCTCCTCTCACTGTAAATCAAAAACAGTGCCATGCTGGGAGACTCCCAATGCCAAATGGAGAGGACATTTGGCAGCATGAGTCTCAGAGATTTCTGGAGCTGCTTGACACCAATCTTCCTGTTTTTCTTGAAAAGAAAAGAACCCTCACTTCAAAATGATGGGCATGGGATAGCGAAGAATAAGCCAGAGTATTTGAAGGAACACAATGGCCCTTCAACAGCAAATGTGGTTGTACCAAAGTGTGGCTCTTTAAGGTCTGCAGTAAGGCCATCTGTAATACAGCAAACCAATTTGGGAATGCCATGGGTTCCTAACTCAGAGCCCAGAAGGATGGCTTCAGATTAAATCCCTGCCCTAAAACTTTCAGGATCCCTTAAGAAGCAGAGAGTTGAAGAACTGGACCATTTTAAAAAAGCAGGTGCTTTCCCCCCCCCCGCCAAAAAACTAGCTAATTATGTATNGCAGGTCCTTCCCCCCCCCCCCGCCAAAAAACTGGCTAATTATGTATGACCTTGTGCCACAGTTAGATTTTCCCTCAGTTTTCAGTTTTTCCTTCATGACTCTGGGTGTCCCAAGTGGCTGCTGCTGCTGACAGACACCAACACTGGACCTGGTGAGTCCTACACTGCCTTAGAAGAAGATTGAACCCAAGCTGCCCTCAAAGCAAATTTGAGATCAGAAGAAAACAAACAGGAAGCACAGAGGAGGTCAGCTCTTTGCTTCTCTATGCCAAACAGGACTTAAAAAAAATCCCACTAGAAAGGGCTGACTGACAATGTCCAGTGACAAAAATGGAAGGAAAACACAGGGATCATCATGTTATTTGCTTTATCTACCAAGCTGAATATTTTTTCTGCCAATTGCCACTTCAGAATTCTTGACTCTGAAAATGACTCTGGAAACAAGCAATCCAGCACCACAAGAAGCCAAAGGAGATATGCCCATTCTCTTAATCAAAGTTTGGTGCAAGCCTTTGATTCACATCCCATGTGACATTGTCTACATCTTCCTGTGGGAGATGCAATGTCCTCCTGGAATTCAGAAAATCAAGGCCTATTCTGCTCTATGGCCACAACTGAATCACCTCACTCAGGCTTTTTTTCCTGTTTTCTGAAATAGGAATAATGTTATACTCTGCTTACTGAGACACTGAAATTCATGTCTGAAAATCAAAGCATCAAAACAAAGTATTGTCACTTAAAGCAAAATGAAGGTTTACAGAAAAATGAAGGTAATGTGTGTGCTATTAAAATCCTGACACAAGATGCCAGAAGTGGGTTGAATTTTCTGAGGTACTCCTGCTGTTCATTTTCATCAGGCATGGGGAAATACTGCTTTGCAGATAAACATTGTGATGTGGTCAATGTCCAGAATTTAATGAAGTCCATTATAACAGATGAAAATGAAGCTTTCATTAGTTTGTGAATGGCTTACTCATTTTAGTTTTGGTTTGTTTGTTGTTTTTTTTTTAATCGAGAAAGAACATTTTCCCTAAGCAATGGGAAGAGAGTAAGTAAGAGAGTAAACATCTGCCAAGTAAGAGAGTAGACATCTTCTGCTCTTACACCTTCATCTCCTCCCTAAGGCTGTCACTCCTGCAAGGAAAAAGGTCTCATTATACAAGCTTTGCCAATAATCCTGCTGCAAACCTCTCCCAGTGAGATGCACCCAACCCTAGCAACAGCTGGCCATAGCAGGCTGTACCAATGAGCTCTGCAGAGCCTTTTCCCACTCCTGCCTGCCTCTGCGGGGTTCTTCAACTCTCATCTTCACCTTTTATTGTCACACACACCTTGGGCCAAGAGCAATAATATATTTGCTTTATGATGCTCTGGCTGTGACAGGGATTTTATGGACTTCTGCAATATCATCTTCATAAGTGTGGCCAAACTGCTGATTAAAAAGGTCACACTGGCACAACGGAATCTACAATGCATTTATTTGTTCACACAAAGGATATACCATTAGTTTAAGCTTCTCTCCTCAGCTTTGGACTCTTGGTGCTTTGATCCTGATCACCTTTGAGAATAAGAGGAGAATTTAGCTCTTAAATGTGGTTTTGTCACTGGCGTCTCAGTTAACACCATCGGTGAAAGGATCATTTTCTTTGTTACACAGGACAAGGCTGAGACCACAGACTTGAAATAGGAGTAGAATGATAAAAACTGTTCCTTTTTAGCTAAAAAGGGACAATCCATGTAAACGAGCAACTATTGAGTTTTAGTAACACAGTCCATTCTGTTGCTCATTCATGAAGAGTACTGAAGAGAAAATGTTTCAAGGCTTCAGAAAGATTTTTACTTTTTTTACTTGGAGAATTACATATCCTGGTATTTCAGCACTACAGACACCTGCTGATAGTATTGCAAAACAGGACATTCTTGAGGTTTCAAGAAAACAGGCACAAAAAAGAGAATCTTGTTATCAAGTAAAATATCTGAAGACTCTGGGCTGGAGTGTGTTGTTTTCTCTGACTTCTAAAAGCGTCACATCCTCAAATTCAAGTGAGCAGATGGCTGCTAGAAACACTCTGAAACCAGCAAGCTGCTTGCCTTGGACACATTATTTTGGTGTCTTGACCCCTTGACTCTCTCATGGATTTTTATTTCATTTGGGTTTGATCCAAGGTGATTGGAGAGGATTTTAAAGTCACCAATGACCTCTGAACTTCAATGATAGCATTTTGGGGCATTTTATCTTAAAGAAGAGATAAGGGCAGAAATGGCCATACACTCATCATCCAATGGGAGCAAAAGGTATAATGACATAACTTGTGGTTTCAGTCACAGCTGAAGTAAGCTGCTGAGGCTGTACAGAGAAGAGGTGATACTGATGGGGGGGAGAAATGTTTTTTGCAACTATGGCACCACCTCTTTTTGCTGATACTACACAGCTACAGCTGATGACAACTTCAGCCCTACCTCCATGTTCTTCCATAGGAGCAACCCTGTCATACCTGTTCCTGGCTGAGTATTCTGAGTTTCTTGCCTCAGAAAGAGTGCAGAAATGTAATCTTTAATATGAAGTCAGGTCTTAGGAATTGCCAGTAGTTAAAGAGCCTTGCATGCATTTTCCCTGCAACTGTGACTGCTTTTCAATCCTGACTTGATTGCTCCCAGTGAGAGATACAAATCTCATTTCTCAGGTAGACTTCCCAAGACGTTGTCTTGAGCTTCAGCTCACAGATGCTAAATGGCGTTTCATGGAGGAGATAAACTGAAGTTCTCTGATGAAGGATAACGTTGATAAATTTGTTCCTTGGGAGACAGGGGACAATGTGGGTAAAGGACACCTAGGAGAGAGAACTAAGCTGGCAGCACAGTGGGTCATGATGACACTGAATCATGATGAGGCCACCATCTCGAGGAGAAGAGCAAAGCATTGCAGAGGATACAATTTCTTCTGATGCCCTCTTCCTAAGTCATGTGAAAGGAAAGATTTCTTTTTTCCTGCCTTACCCTGTCAGGGCTTCTCATGGACTCCTTCCAACCATCTGAGGCTCCTACTTTTACACTTTGAACAACACCCTACACCTTTACCCTGCCAGAGTCATGGTGTGACCATTCCCATTCAAATTTCCTACTTCACTCACTTATCCTCACCAAGATTATGCTTTAATCATGTCAGGGTTTCGTATTTCCCATCATTCTTATTAAACTACAGGCACTTATTGAAGAATGGGAGCATCATCTAGTGCAGCTGCTGCTCAAACATAAGGGACAAGAACTACAGTATTCCTTTATAAAGAGATCAGTGACAACTAATTTTGGTGGGACATAGATAAAATACTGAGTTGATTTATCTGGATCTAGTGAAATCTGAAAAGAGCTTATAAGAAATCATGCCTATACCTCAGTTAATGAAATTCTGGGCTGCTTCTGGGAAAGCTGACAATTGTAAAACCAGTCTGCCAAACTTTTATTCACAGCTTCATTGCAAAGTCATTACAGATATGACAAAACCCATCAAACTCACAGAGGTGTGTGAACACACATGTGAGAATGGGGAGCGCCACATTTGCTCCCTCCCAAGGCAACCTGGCAGCTCAGAGGGGACAGGAGAACAAGGAACAGATGCTTTTGACGCTGCCAGCAATACTCAATGTTGCAGGACCATTTTTCCCCACCTGAGAACTTGAATCTGAAATCACCTCTGCATGAAAACCATATGAGCTTTCACTACTGATGGTGCTCCCAGCACATGGAGGGGGCTGCCAGAGGTCTCAGGCCATCCATTCACAGACCATCTCACCCTTCCCACAGCACCACAAAATGGTTTGAGTTGAAAGGGACCTTAAAGATAATTTAGTCCAGCCCCTCTGCCATGGGCAGGGACACTTCCCACTAGATCAGAGTGCTCTAAGCCTTGTCCAACCTGGGAACACCTCTGGGGGTGGAGCAGCCACATCTTCTCTTGATGCCCTATGCCAGGGCCTCTCCACCCTCACAGCCAGGAATTCCTTCCCAATATCCCATCTAACCCTGCTCTCTGGCAGTGGGAAGCCATTCCCCCTTGTCCTCTCACTCTAGGCCCTTGTCCAAAGTCCCTCTGTAGCTCTCCTGGAGCCCCTTTAGGCACTGGAAAAGGTTCTAAGATCCAGGACACTGATTATTTTGGTTGGCCAGGCTGCCTGCTGTGCCCTTAGAGATGGACACTAGGGTTGATGCAGATTGTTTTCACTGGTGCTCTTTGCATCTGGTTTGCTGCACCCAGAAACCACAGAAGGCTAAAACAAATCTATATGCACCTTATCTGCTGGTCATCTGTTCCCCGATCACCTTGTATTTATATTTGTGCACGTTATGACATAGGGAATGAGGGTGAACATAAAATATTTTTTCCCTAGGGAATAGCGATTTTCAAGTGGTTACTCTGCAGGTAAAAAACCAGGGTGCTGGCAAGTAATGCTTGCCAAGTTTGATGCCTTGATTTCTGTTGTGTGGATCAATATTAATAGCAATATTATATTTCTAGAGGTGGCAGAACTATTGATTATTTGGTATGTAGCAGTTCATTTACACTTGAGAGGAAACTGGGACACTAAAACAACAAATGTGCAGTTGTTAAAAAGCAAAACAGGACACTGAGTTTCAGTGACACAACTCGGATATCACTTCCTTTGTCTAAAATGGAACATCTTTAACATGTCAAAAGTATAATTTACTTATCTGACTTACTGCCGTACCTGGGGAAAATACCTTTTTCCCCTGTAACCTGCAGATTAAGGTCGTGTTTCCAAATATGTGCAATATACAATCAATAATTTCATCCCCACTGCGACCAAACGCTTCAGGTATTCTTGAAGGGAAAATGTTTTGTTTGATATGTTTAAACAAGTATTAAATCAGATTGCCTTGTGCATGAGAAGATTTCAATGAAAGAAAAGGTAGTGAAACATTACACTGTGTTTGCAGAAGCTGAGCCCAAGTTCTTTCTTTTCAATGAAGTTTTTAACTTAGTGAGAAAAAACAGATACCTGTATCTATGTAAGTGTAAATATATTTTGATAGGGTGAACTCAAAATAAGACTTTCTCTATTAAACAAAGGGTTTATCTACATTTGAAAGACATAATGCTGTATACTTCTATGATATCCTTCTTTATTATGTGTAAGTCTACAACTGTCTCCTTGGAACACATTTAACTAACAGGGATTAAACTGTTGAAAGCAAATTATATAGAACACCTATCCTATGGCTGAAACTTACTGAAAAAGAAACCCCCTCATGGTAAGGGAGAAAAAAAAATTGAAAAAATGGGTGACATTCCCTCTTTCAGGAAAGAGCACCTCAATGACTTAATCTTTTTACATGAGCTTGAAGAGGCTGGAGTGGTGATTAGTAAATATGCAGGAAATGTACTATACATTGCCTTTTGGGGGATAATGTAGCCTTTCCTCTGCTATCAGCATGTTAAACTGTGCAGGCTTAGCTGCCTTACCAACTGTCTACAATTTGGACAGGTCAGGATCAAGGGAGGCTGAATCAGCTTCTGGTGGTGGCTCCCCTCTCCCACTGCTGACAAATGGAGTTTAAAGTGAAGGAGTCCAGTTTCTCAGTTGGGCCTGAGCCTTTTCAGCCAGCAGTAATTAAATGTGCCCAGAAATATTCCCAGGCGTGGAGTCCAACTGGCACAGACAGGTTTGTACCTCTGCTCACAGTCATGTCTTAACTTTCCTAGTATAGCAGCTTAATGCAAACAGCTCACAGGGATCCATGCTAAGGATGATTTAGGAGCTTGCTAGTTGGACCAAAAGTGTGCTGAGAACTGGTTTAGTACTTTGACTATACCCAGTTACATTCCCATGAACGTTCCCAGATACTGCTTAACTTGCTTAAGTTATTGTGTGACATATTTCTTTTCCTGATCAAGATTACTTTCCAGCCAGAAGAAGGGAATTGTATGGCTGTAAATATGGTTATGACAATAGTACTTCTGCTGGTTCATGAAATCATTTTTACTCAACAGGATGTGTGTTTACTGCTGTCTGGAATTTAAGAATCTTTGCAAGGAACCAGATGTGGTGTGATTGAAGTGAAAAAAAAATATTATGCGTGGACAGATGAACATCATAAACAAATCACTGTCCTCCTTATCCCATTGCATATCATTGACATCTGCCTGATACTACATTTTCAAAATCTGCCACTTTAAATTGCTTGCCCCCAAAAAGCATCCCATCTCAAGTACTTGCCATATGCTCTAACTGTGCTACATTGTTGTGCTGGTTTTGTCTGGGGAAAGGTTCATTTTCTTTCCAATGGCTGTTACAAGGCTGTGTTTTGGGTTTGTGCTGAACACAGGGTGGATAACAAGAGATGTTTTTGTTATTGCTGAGCAGGGTTTGCACAGAGCCAAGGCCTTTTCTGCTTTTTGCACTGCCAGGCTGGGGAGAGGATGGGGGAGCTTGGGAGGCTGGGAGGAGACACAGCCAGGAGAGGCAACCTCAAGTGACCACAGGGATGTTGCAGACTATGTGACATCATGCTCAGTGTATAAAGTGGGAGGAAGACGGAGGAATGGGGGATATTTGCAATGGTGGTGTTTGTTTTCCCAAGCCACTGTTACATGTGATGGTTTCTAGCTCTCTGGAGATGGCTGAACACCTGCCTGCCCATGGAAAGCAGTGAATTAATTCTCTTTTTCGCTCTGCTGCTACACATGACTTTTTCTTTCCATGTTGAACTGTCTTTATGCCAACCCATGAGTCTTCCAGCTTTTACCCTTCCAATTCTCTCCCTGATCTTGCTGGTCAGGGAGTGAGTGAGGGACTAAGAGGGGCCTGTTGTGGTTAAACCATGACAACTGGGATACCATTAGATGTCCCATAGCAACTTTCTGTCCTGACCTGCAAATGGCAGAGCAAGTCTGTTTTTATTGATTTCTCTGAATTACAAGAAGCTGAATGCAAGCTCTTTACTTCAAGAAGAATTGATTTTATCAAGGCAAGGCTATCTGGCAGAAGGTAAAACAGCATTAATGCAATCCCAAAGCAAGAGGGAAGACCTTGGTACTCTGTCACCCAAACTTTGGCACCCACCCTCCTACAGCCCATGGGGACTCAAGGCAGAGCAGGGAGGAAGAGGAAAGAGTTCATGCCTACACTCATTTCACCACACACACCACAAAGCCTTCCCAGTGAAAAGATCTCAAAGCTGCCATCAGAAACTCTCATTTTGATATGGGAGCTGTTCAGAGGAATGCATCCCTTTGAATGGTTTAGCTCACGACACTTCTAACAATCACCTGTGCAGCAACCCACTCATGGTTTTCAGATGAAGCTTGGGAGGGAGCTCCTTATCCTGGTGAGCTGGCTGTATTTCAGCAATGGCACTTTTTTTGTGGACAGCACCAAGGCTGCCATCCACCCTTTGCAGTTTTGCCTGTCTTTCTCAAAGCAAAGATGGTGCAGCCCTGTGTAAGGAGTTGGTGTCACCTCCTAGCTTGTGTTTGGACACATTTGTGGCCCTGGAAGGAGAGCTAAAAGGCACCATGTGGGCTAACAGCCTTGATGTTTCATTGTGGCTTCCTGACTCAGGAAGCAATAATGCCAGGAGGATGGCAAATTCCTTCATGCCAGCAGAATCTAATGCCTTATGACCCTGTGACCAAGTGCAAAAGGCAGGAGGAGTGGTAAGCCCAGCAGGCACCTACTTGAAGAGGCTGGGGGAGATGAGAGAGAGGAGACAGTGTCCTGCTGTGCGCTTCTCCCACCTCTATAACCTCTTTATTTTCAAAGAGTTTCCACAAGGCTGTGGTAGCTACTGCTCTCCACACCTGGTGCATCATCATCCCCACTACACTAGTGGTTTGGGATTATCACACTGCCAGCCCTTCTTCTTCCTGACACTGAAATGAGCAGCTTGTTTGGCTTCAGGAGGTTAAAAAAAAGTGTACAACTCGGACACTTCTGTTCTGACAATGTACAGGATGATGCTGCATAGCCCATAACCAGCATGGGCTGCCCCAGCATATAATCATGCTCAGGAAGGCCCAGAGCTTGATTCCACACCCATGTGTCTGCCCCTTTTCCTTCCAAAAGTGATGACTGCATCTGAGTCAAGCTTTGGCACAACTGTTAGTGATATGCAGAGTCAGCAGTGAATGAGCGACTGATTGACTGACTGATTGACACGTTTGATTTTCAAGGAGGCTGCAGATTCCTCTTGGCCATTAAGATGAAAAGGAGGCAAATGCAAAGCTAGAGCAAAGTTTAAGGAGTAATTCTGCACAGGCAGGTAAGATAAAGTAAAAGTCATTCTTTTCTCTTTTTGGCCCTGTAAAATGAGAAATACTATCAGGGCTATGCATTTTTTGAAACCTGCATTATTTCTTTTTTCCTTGGAAGGGTTGAAATAGATTTAAGCACTACTGTTATTATCTCTAAAATGACAAAGACATTTTTATGTGAGGTTCCCTTCACAGTCTGATATCCACATTCACCATGTGCATTCCTCTGTTTTGGGGACTGCAGCCCTCCTGTGGTCCAGGGACTCAAGGTTCATTTTGTGTTGCTCTTTCTGCCAAAATGGGGTTATTAGAAAAAAGTTGCAAGGTCACCCATAGCCTTGATAGAAACAGGAGGGTAGGAGAATATTAGGAAGAAACTATTAGCTCTAATATCCAGCTCTAGTATCCATTTGGCAAACCTGATTGTATTTGGATTGCCTATACCAGCATTTCACTCCCCTGCTTCCAAATTATTGCCCTGGTCCCAGCAATTAACCACCTGAATACACCCAAGAAGGATACTCACAGAAAAGATCTCATGATGAAAAGGCTATTCCTGGCCTTCTTTCCATCACATCATAATCTGTCCACTAATATGGCTTGAGATTTCAGCTGATCAAAAGGTCATAAGATGCTGCTGCTAAGTATCACTGTGTCTTGGTTCAGCCAAAGGCATTTTTACTCAATTCAACAGGCAGAGGAATGTAATAGCAAAGCCTTCAAATCTGTTTGTATAATAGATGAAGTCTTCTCTTTATGACATTATTCATCCTTCAGGGAATGACACCTGATAAATAAATCTCTAGGTCCCAGTGCATTTAAATAAAACAAAGGCAAATCATATCCCTGTGCACTGGAAATAAAAAACTGCACGTAAGATTCCCAATCTTCCACCACCTCCCTTGCTAAAAAAGCTATAAAGTGCTACTCATCCTCAGATTCTCCCAAAATCAAAGAAGTCCAAATCTCTGAGTAAATTACAAAAAACTTGGTAATAACAGAGGAAGGACTTAAAGATACATAACTAATTTAGTCTAATGAAATGGTGAAACTTGCACCTTTTTGTCTTCATGCTACTAAAAACTAGAAAGGTAAGAAAGAAGGGTTATCAGCACATCAGTAGCAATAATGGAGTGAAAATGGGGGGAAATCTAATAAATGGGTCAGTGTGTTTCCCAGGGAATAACACTAGGGGGGACAATTTTCAAGCATCCTGGGATAAATAAAATACTGAACCACATCCTATGCAACACCATAACTTGGCCCAGCTGGTCACCATTGAACTGGTGGCAACTGGTCCACGTGATGCCAGTCATTACCTCCAGCAGCAACTGCAGCCACTTCTCTGGCCATCATGCTTCTAGACCTCTCTCAACATGGGCAGGGATCACTGCCCAAAACAGCAGGGAGGGAGGGCACCACTGCCAAGAGCCACCTGCCACCTGAAGCCCCTGTCTAGCAGGTCTGCAGAGATACCTCCTGCCAGCAATACCATTGGGAAACTGTTTTGTGTTTCCAGCACACCTGATGTGTTGCCACAAACAAATTAAATCCCTCAGCATTTCCCAGACTATCCGCTCACTCTTTGGCTTTCCAGAGCTCTGTATCAGGACCAACAGTTTCTTTAACTGCAACTGGCAGTCATTTTGCTCCTCTCCATGCTTTCAAAGCTGAGAGCAATCAAAGATTAGGAGAAAAAAAATCATGACTATTTTTCCCTAAGAAGAAGTACTGGTAATAGGCTTCAGGAAAAATCTTTCTAACTGCAAGTGATAAGCATAGACTGTATGAAGGTTGACAGGTCTGATTATAATTATCATTGTGAGGGGACTAGCACTAACCTCCCTTCTGTAAGGCAATGACAATTCCTGGAAGGGAATATGCAAGTGAATTATCATAAACAAAATCACTGCAAGTAGAGTTGTCTTTCTCTGGGAAACTAAACAAGATCCAGATTTGGGAGCGAGAAAAAACCCAAGCCTTAAGAATTTATTAAAGTTTATCCTGATAGAAAACGACACTTTATCATATATTTAAGTTTTGCTGACTTCAGAATGATGGGAGTAAAAGAATCAAGTGGAACACACGAAGTGTAGGATGGAGTCATCCATGCAAGAGGTGTTCGGAAATAAAGGATATATTCTGAAACTACACTTGAAGAACATACACATGAACAAGGAGTCCCAGAGAGGATGTCGGTTCAGACTGAGATAAATATTCAAAAATAAGAAAAAATCCAAGCCACCTCATGCCAAACTTTCCCCCCTCCTCACATTTTAGTAAGAAAGCCAAACAAAACCAATACAAGTCTCTTCAAATTACTTCTATCCATAGACATCCTTACTTTGCATCTATACATTAACTGAAATACAATGGCATCAGCTTTCAGCAGGTTGTGAGGTAGATAGGATAGGGAGTATTCCCTCAAGATCATCCTCTCCTGACCTTTCTGCTTTCTTTGATGGCATTCCATTTTTATTAGTCTGCTTTTTTTTTTTTTTTTTTTTTCATTTTTTTCACTCCATTTCCATTGGAAACTTGGAAACAGAGTAGTTTGGGCAACCTTGACTGAAAGTAGCACTACCCTAGCTTTTTCTTTCTGAAAACAGGAAATAGACCTTAATAGGGACTATAACTGCATAGGACATGAAGAGAAGAGCCTCAGAGTCAAAAGCAGTTCTAAGAGTTTCATTCTCAATATATCTCAATGGAGTGGAGCAAATAAATTGTGCAAGGAGACATATGGAAGCTCACTATGCAAATAGCCTATTTAAGGCTCTAACTTCCTAATTAGGTCCTGGTGTCAGGAGGATGGTAACAATTATTCACACATAGATCATTTGGAAGCAATATAAACTGTTCTAAAACCCAAACCATCATAATGGCATGCATTAAAAGAAACCCAAATTAACATTTTAGACTCATTTGCTTAGTGTTTGGACTATCAGTTTCTGTGATACACACAGCTAAATTTTGTGTCCAACATGTAAAATTGTGTTTGGAAAGGGAAAAAGATGAAACAAAAATCATCACAGCCATATATGCCCTTGTTCTTACCTTGTTCACTGATTTCGTTGCTGGACTCTGCACAGGGAACCCACACTCTCTTCCCAAATTCTTCATCTGACTCTGTGGCATTTCCCAGAGCAAAGAGAAAAAAAGAAAACCTTAATTGTAGGGATGACTGTAGAAAACGATCACAAATATTTGGAATTTTGCTCTGCCCTTTTGATTTCCTTAGATGTTTCAGTATGACCACTACCACCACTTGCCAGCTGGGGCTCTGTGAGCACCCAGTGGTGGGATCTACCCTCGGTCACTCATAGTTCTGTAGGGCCCCTCAAGTTTCCCCTTATCCCACAAAGATGTGCAGGCTTTCCCTCCCAAGTGTCCCTTGTAAGCACGTTGCCATGATAGAGCCACCACAGCTTTTCCAGCAGTTGTGGGGGACACAATGTGCTGTGATCTCAGGGAGTGGTGCCGTGCATTCCTCGGACAACCTGTGCTAGAAAAGCTTGGGAAAAGAGCATAAAGGTGTCACAGGAAGCCAACCTGCTTGGTTTGTATAAGAGTTAACGTAGAGAGCTGAAGCCAAGGATTACCACATTGCAAAACCATTTAAAACAGAGTAAATGCTTGTGATTCAACAATGTGAGTACCACGAACCTGCTCTGCACTGTGCTTTGGTACTTCTGGTATGAAAATGAGGTTTTCCTCTCCCTCCCCTCCCAGCTCCTCTCCTCTTTGTCCACCTCTCCAGCCCTACACACAAAGGTGAAATATTTCACATTTTCACCTATGGTGATGCAGATCAGGGAGTGTTTGCTTTGCTTTTCTTTGCTTTTCACTGATTTTGCCAAAGGCATCCTTTTACGCATCAGTCTGTGCAAAGGTAATAGGTGACACAATTGTCTATAACTGGAATCAGCAACCAATCAACCATCTGCCACTCCCGGGGTTTGAGATTAACCCAGCTACTGGACCGTGACTGCAAAGCATTTGCACATTTAGATTACAGAAACGTGAGGTTACAGGTCCAATAAAATAAAGCTCCAACTGGGGAAAGTGTAGGGAGAAGGAGAGGAAGACAGCCTCAGAAGAGTCTTTTAGCTTAACCTTTCCAGCCACAAGTCACCTCATAACAACTGCAAGTAGACAATGTTTGTCGTTATAAAGTGCTAAATGGATGAAAGATTTGAAGGAAGCAACTTGAGACACAATAGGCATCACATTTTCGGAGAATGCATCCAAAGACACTTCTTTTAGACAGAGAGAAATAAAAAACCTACAGCTGCCATGTCAAAGCCTTCCCTCCCTGGCAAACATCACCAAGCTGCCCAGATGGGTGACTTGACCGCTTGGAAAGAAGAAGAGTAAAATCTTTGCCCTAGGATGGACAAGATGCATTCCACAACCTCCCCTATGGTCAAGATCTCAAGAAATGAAAGAGGTCTACCTACTGAAATAACAAGGTTTGTGAAGGTTTGTTGCTCCCAGTTCTCCTTCTTGAATAATGAACACTATTTTACTGCTGTGCACACATGGATGCTGTCACTCCACATTACTACCTATCTATGTCTTTGGGATCCTCTCTATAACCTGATGGGATATTTGATATTTCAGTTATTTGATAACTAAAGTTTTTGAAATCTGAAGAAGTTTAAATCAGAAGTAAATACAAGCTGGCTCCAGATCTAAAAGCATGAGCAATGGTCTGTACAGTGTGTGGTAGGTCAGGACAAGAACCAATGTCTCCTCTTGTCATGTTGATAGGCTTTAACCCTCACTTTCTCTGGCAGGTTACAATCCCACAGATCCCTGAGATTCCCATCCTCACATATCTCAGGTTAAAAAGAGGAAGTTCTGACCAGAGGACAGGTGTAGCTGCAGCCAAAAGTGTCAGCAAGAAATCTGGAAAATTCTGGAACATTTCACCTACAAGGAAAGACTGACACATTATAATTGATCAGTCTGGAGAAGAGAGGATTCCAGGGAGATCCTGAACATCTGTCCATACTTAAAAAGGCTCCAGAAGAGCTGGAGAGAAACTCGGGACAAGGACATGCAGTGACAGTAGAAGGGGGAATGGTTTCATACTGCCAGATGGCAGGGATAGATGGGATATTGGAAATAAAATTTTGGCTTTAGGATGGAGAAGCCCTGGCACAGGTTGCTCAGAGAAGCTGTGGCTGCCCCATTCCTGGAAGTGTTCCAAGGCTGGAGGGGGCTTGGAGCACTAGTCTAGCAGGAGGTGTCCCTGCCCACGGAAAGGGGTGTAACTGCATCAGTTTTAAGGTTCATTCCACCACAAACCATGCAAGGATTTTGTGATTCTATAAAATTCAGGCAAGGTCTGCATGGTGTATGCCCTGGTGGGGATGGTATTTCAAAACAGCTCAACTCATGACATCCAAAGAGCATGCACATTTTTTCAGAAAACCTGTGTGTTTAATACTTGTCCTTTATTCAGAGAAAACAGGTAGGATTGGGTGGAAGATACAAGAATACACTCCAGGTTCTTTGGCCAACCCTCTGGTTGATATTTCTTTTCCATGGTGAAGAAACCAAGGTTTCCTGGGCCAAGCACTGCACACCCTGCAGTCGTAACAAAGGAAAAGAGCAACAAGAAATGGCAGTGCCTTCTCTGCACAAGCCCAAGTTGAACTGCAGCAAATATAGGGTACTAAAGCACAGCTGAGAGGTGAGGAAGAGCAAGGGATCAGCTGCTTTATCCACCCTACTCCATACAAAATCTGCTAGCATCAACTTAGAAATGAGTGTCACCTCCAACAGTATTAATTTGGGACAGAGCATTTGATCCTCCAGAGGAAGGACTATTGATCTGTAAAGAGTTGTGAGAAGAGGGTGAGAGGAGCATGCTAGACCAACACCTTTAAGTCTGCCTGAACTCCCCCCTATTCATCACAGTATTTCCAAAAGCCTTTTCTGGGCAGGGGTAGGTTCTCCCAAACCAGGTCTACATGTCTGAAACCAAAGGTGAGGTTTGAAGTGGTTTGAATGTGTACTAGGGCGTGGTTTTCAGGTGAGAAAGAGGTCACAGGGATCATCCCACGCCTGAGACTACAAAATGGGCCAAGCTAACAACCCAATAACCCACAAGCTTCTGAGATGCAGCAAGCTAATGAGGCTCTGCCCCTGCTTTAAAAAGGTCTCCTTGAACTTGACCTGCTGACTATGTGAGGGCTAAACTGCTGTTCTAACAGGATCTAGACCTGTTTTCAAAACCAGAGACTGGGGCTTTCCCCTTCTCCAGTCTCTAATTTCTTAATGACAACCCAAAACTTCAAATACAAATTCCTGAATGATCTTAAAAGGGGAGGGGGAAATATCTTTTCACTTTAACTACTGAAAAACTACAAGGTAATAATTTTTAAAATGTACAATATAATATATACAAAACAAAACTCTATTTAAAAATAAGTGGTTTGTTCTGGTTTGGTTTGGTTTGGTTTTTTCCTTGCCTGTGAATGGAATGACAAGGTGATCAGCACAGGACAAAATCTTCTCTTTCAGACAGAAATCACCACAAAACTTCAGCCCTTGCAAACTCCAGTTTCTTGCAAATTAACCAACATTGCAAAATTATGCCGTTTCAGCCCTACGTGTTTATTTGTTTGTTTGTTTTATCCAGACAGGTTTTTGCAGGAAGGGGCTTTTGCAACCCAAACAGCGCCACTGCACAAACCAGGAGCTGAGCTGAGCCCTGGAGCAGCTTGGAAGTTGCCTCATCTCCCAGCAAATGAGAAACGGAGAGAAACACCGACGCAGGCGACGCTGCACCTTGCAGCAGAGACTCCTGTGTCCTACAAGTAACCTTGCATTGAGATACAGAGCCACAACAGCAGCCTTATGGGGACAATGAGGAGGAGGAGGAGGACAGCGACTAGGAGGGGAAGGGCAACAGAAAAACAGTCAGAAAACTCCCTGAGAGTCTTCTTTTTCTCCTTAGGAAAAAAAAAATTAAAAGGAATTTTTAAAAAAATCCCTCCCCGATACAGAGATGGAAGGAGAGGATGAGCCCCTTTACACTTCAAGTCCTCAGCAAAGATTCCCTCCCTTTTGAATATCACTGGGGGCGGGGGAAGCTGGAGGAGAAAAGGGTCGCATTTAAAAGGCGAAGGGGAAGCAGGGAGGAGGGAGGACACTCCTCAGCCTGGCCAGTGGCCCCACGGTCTCAGTCATTCTCATTCTTGACACGTTTCCCTGCTCTCCAGCACAGCCCAGCTTCGAAATATTAGTGTGGCGCAGAGTGCCATTTTCGAGTCGCTGCGGCTCCTTCTTGGCACCGGTTCAGCTTTTTGTCTTGCTTTCTCCTCCGAGCGCCCAGCGGAGGGAGAAGGAAAGAAAAGAAGAAAATAAAGCCCCGCCGCTTCGCTGCCGGGGCCGTCAGACTCCCCGCAGCACCCCCGGGCCTGCCTGCGGCACCCCACACCTGCCCAGCCCGCTCCCAGCCAGCCCACTGGGCAAACATAAACCTCCTTCCACCTCCACGGCAGCCAGTTCACAGCCTCCTTCCCCCGCTCCGCCGCCACCCCTTTTCATCGCGCTCTTCTTTGTACTCCTCTAAATTTTTCTAGCCAAGCGTTACAACCTTCCACCCTCCCTTTCTCCTCCATACCCAGCCCTCCCACCTCCTTCTCTCGCATCGGCAGAAAGGATCGTGCCATGGGTGCCAATGCCCTGGCATCTCCCCAGCGTGCGGAGCCCCTGCACCCACAACGAGCCCGGCAGGTCCGGTCTGGCTCAGAGCTGCCCCAGCGCTTGCTCCAGGGCGCACAGGTGTGTGCACACACGTGTGACAGGGCAGACATGCTCTGGACCCCTTGGCATTGCTGCAAACACAAGCCTGAGTTTGGCAGCCGAGTCCCTCCTCCTGCTTGTGGGGCCGGGAGGAAAGTAGAGGCAGAATAACAAGGGAGGGACACTATTTCATGTTTTTGAGCAACCCAAACATGGCACTGAGCTCTTCCACCAACAACTTCTCAGCCTGCTGTGCTAGCAACAAGCTCCTGCTTCCAGCCTGGCACCAGCTTTAATTTGTTTTTCTCTCCTCTTAAACGCCCTCCTCCCGAATATTTTTTTTCTTTTTTCTTTCTTTTTCTTTTCCCTCTTAAGTTTGTTTTGTGGGTTTTTTTCTTCCCTATTTCCCTCTTAGCTTTTCTATAGGGACAAGGCTGGTCCGTATGCTTGCCACCTTCCCTGTGACAGAACCTGAGGGAGCAGCATGAAGTTGTGTCAGGCAAGGTATAGCCTGGATACCAGCAGAAGGTTTTCTTCCCCAGAGGGTGGTCAGGCACTAGAATAGGCACTCTAAGGCACTCAAGGCACCAAGGCTGACAGAGAATTTGGAGAGCATTCTGAGGTACATGGTGGGATTCTTGGAGCTGGATTCTATAATCCTTGGAGTCTCCACCAGCTCTGAATATTCTATGATTCCATGGAAGTCTGGGGGAGCTCCCTCCCATTCCCACCCACAAATCCAAAGCAGCATGTGTGGAAGGGGCACCAAAGGAAGCAATACATGATGCAATACTCAATGGACTAAGAACAGGAAAAAAAGCCCATCATATGTACACACAAGAAGAATATTCTCTTCTCTGAGGAAGAGAAGGAGAGAGTGAGAGATGCCCTTAAAGCAGGCAACACAACCCTTGGGCATGCCAAGATACACTAACCCCAGCCCCCTCCTCAATGGAGGGAGGAGTCTATTTTTGTTGGAAAGTAGAGAAAGACTGAGGCAAAACGCACGTTCTCCATGGAAAGGACCCAAGAGAGCCAACTTCCAGCCAGTGATGTGACTCCTATTAAACCAGAGTTTCAGACACTGACATATGCATGACAGAGATAAAGTGCTATCAAATACACCTTGTCTGATGCCTGAAGGAAAGAGATTTGGAGAAAAAATATAATAATGCAGGTTCTGGGAATGGCTTGTGAAGGACATGTCTCGGGTTTTGGTTTCTTTCGCCCGAGATTCCAGGCTGGTGCTTTGAGTGGATCTTTTTCTGCCCTCTGTGACCTCTGAAGGCTTTAAATCTGCGTGAGAATGAAATGGAGTCTCAAGGTCTTGGTTTTCTTGGTTTCTCGCGTTGTTTATTGATTCTTATCTCACAAGTTCTTTGTGTCCGGCCAAGGTGTGTTCATAGCAGCCTGGACATGATGTGACTCCCCCCATGATGGGAGGTCGCTCTGCTTTTATTCAGATAACTATGTACTTATTATTTACA
>VWZU01015893.1:89128-117342 GCA_013397095.1 Sterrhoptilus dennistouni | reverse complement strand
GGGAGAAGGAGAAGGACTCAGGGTACCACCCTAATTCCTCCATCTTGTCCCCCAGTCAGCTCCATTCTAAAAATCCCCAAACTACAAAACTTTATACCCGGTGATAAACTACACTACTGTCACAATTTTGTGACTTGCAATTCTTCTCTCAATGCTTGAAGTTTTTCTCATGGACCAAAATCAAAGACTGTGTCTTCCTGGGCTCTGCCAGGCAAACCCCCCTGCACAGACCCCAGACCCTCTTTCTCAGGTCCCATGCCCCTCTACCAAGGTCTGTGACCTTCCAGGGCGCCCAGAGGGATGCCCTGGACTCTGACAGACCTGGAGGGAGGAGAGATGTGCTGAGGATTTTATCATGGATGCTGGACCGTATTAATCTGGCTGGAGACTCAGGGCAGGTGACAGCCCCATATGCAGCCACTGGTGTCCCTGGAGCTTTTCATGAGACTGCCTGGATGGCTTTATCCACTCTGAAACATCAGGACTCCTTAGAAAACACAGGACTTAGAGGACGCTGAAACAGATGGGCACTCTCTCCCTGTGGCAAATCCCTCAGGAGACCCAACAGAAGTGCCAAAAAAAAAAGGCTGGTTCTTCTGAACATGTTCTGGTCACCTCAGGGAATAGCAAAGCAACTGGCTTGATATGGGGGTCGCAGAGGCAGAATGGGAGGCAGGCTGCCAGGCAGACAGCATTCTAAAGGGTGGTACAGACAAAACACCAGTGTCCTGAGCAGCTGCCTAATATGCATCTTGGCAAAATCTTGCCTGGCTTCGGATGAAGCAGAAATTGTGGGCTGGATTTGTAAACCCATCAGTTGGGGCTGACTTTTGCCTCCCTGGCCTACAGAGATAGCACAGGAGGGGAGCAGAGGGCTGGGTGACACCTCTTGCTGCCAGGAGCCACATGGAGGAGCTGGTCTTCTGGCCACTACCAGCTGCTGAGTGGGGACCAGCTGATGGGCAGGTGCTGAAGTGAACTTTTAATAAGCAGAATGCCCTGCCATGACTGTGCTCACTAAGGGATGTGTGAGTTTGAGGATTTAAACCCAGCCTATCCCCTTAGGAGCACCTCCACCACTGGGATGCATACTCGGTGTAGGGTCCCTGTTGAAGTTTCTCCAGGCCACCACAGCACAGCTGGATCTGGTTAGGTCGGGTGGAGTATTATCCAGGTAGGGCCACCAGATGCTCTCTTCTGAGCTGTGGTTTTACTGTCACAAACTCTTTGCATAAAGATATCAGCACTGGCCATACTTCCTCCCAATGTCTAGTTCCAAAGCCAGCCAGTGACCATCTCAGTGCTCTCTCCCATATGGTTTATATGTTTCTTTTCTCTGTTTGCTATCCTTGAGGCCTGGAGCAGATTTCTGCCCCTCCCTCCATCCCTTATTACTAACTGCCGGCATTTGGCAAGGCAGAAAGGGTCCCTTATATGTGTCCATGGCAAAGAAGGCCTTGTCACCTCAGCTGGAGTCATCTGCAGAGGAACACCTGTGCCTGCAGGTATCATTGAAATGACTCCCAGAGAGAGGCACTTTCAGATCCTTTGAGTCAAAAGGTGCTATAAATAAAAGATTTTACAGGCTAGCAAGTTCTCAGTTGCAAACTGGAGTGGGAAGGAATATTTTAGCATCCTTTTTCTGAGCACATTAACTCTTGGCAGACGTGATCATTCAGGTCTTTGCAGCAGAAAACTTCACACCATGTGAGGCATGTTGAGTCCACACACTCCATTTCCATTTTCAACAGCTCTAAAATCCATGCTGCCCCAATGCAATATCACCCCCTGAGTGCAGAGAGCACCCAAACATTGCATTGCTTTGGGGGTCATGACACCGCATATATGCTCCATGGTCATCTTTCCCAGGAAAAACAGTCTTTGTCACTATAAGCCCACAACAGAGGGTGCCTGAAGATTTTTATAATTTTTATCAACTGGCTTCTGATGCTTCCCTTCCCAGGGTGAGCAAGCGCTTTGTATCAATCTAGCTTGCTTTAGTGCAGTGACCCAGCGCTGTGCTCCGCCGCTGAAAGTTCAGGTCCCAGCTGTGGGGCTAAACTCCTGCTGACACTGTTCTGATTTCTCTGTCTCTGTCACCCATGCTGCCAGGAGAGGGGGAGGAGACACTGTATTTTTCCAGGCAGAAAAAATAAAAAAAAAAAAAAGAGACAATCATGCAAAACACAGAGAAGATGTGGCAAAGGAGAAGGGGGAGGAAAACAATCTTGGTGTGTGCAGTGAGGCTGAGGAGAGGAAATCCTTTGGGCAGCACAGGGCACTTCGATCGCATTCTTTTTCTTCACAGAGGAGAAAATCTTGGCCAAGAGGCAATTCAATTGTTACAGGCAAAGAAAAGCTTTTAGGATGCCTTGAAGGACTTGTGTGTGAGCAACAACACAGAGAGATGCAGAGGAGAAAATCAGTATTAGTGATGGGTGAACTACAAAAGTTTGGGTGGTTTGTGTTGGATAAAGATCCCCACATGCAGACGCTTATCTAAGGCCTTCAGTCTTCGGAGCAGGGCTAGAAGTCACTTAAGAACACACTCTTCTTGCATGAATTTCAGTATCTCTGAAAGCCATTGTCCATGCCAAAAATACAACAAAACCAGCTTGCTTTCTTCTTCTTTTATGCAGTATTTTGGCTCATCTGCCTCTGGTTTCAAGAAAAAAACCTAATCAAAAGGTTTTTAATTTGATGGCTGAACTGTACTACTTTAATTTCGAGCCATCCTTGTTCTTATGACTGCACAGGTACAAGAGAAATAAGGAAAAAAGCTTCTGTGATTCTATGGAAAACTTTCAGAGAAGGATCCATAAAAATCAGCAGAAAAAGAAGCTAGTGTTCCTAAGAAAGGACTACAAGCCTTGAGTTCTCCCACCTTAAGCAGAATACTTATCTGTAAACTGGCTATTCTGCCATTAAATAACATAAGAGATCACAGCATTCGTGGTTCAAACAAGTCATGAAATACTATTAAATCAATAAACCAAAAAAAGAACTTTGAAGAGACTCTTAGTTCCCCACTCAGTCTGCAAGTAGCCCTGATTTGACATAGAAGAGTGAAAGAAAACAGTCTGAACATGATCCAGTGACCTTCAGTTTTCAGAAATCCAGGTGTGACTGAACTAAATTAGCCTGGTGCTGTTGGAATAAATGCTGAATGGTGCTGTTTTGATGAAGTCCTCTGGACAAACAGGGCTGCTGCAGGGCTGGGTTTGACCTCTGGCTGGATTTACACCAGGGTATGAGAGTTAATGCTGCTGAGTGTGTAGGGCAGGTTGAAATCAGGGTAGTGTGCTTCTAAGGATGTTCACTGCATGAGGTTTTAAAGCACATAGATCCACTTCACAATGCAGTAAAGGTTTTGCTGTTAGAGACTTGATGATGCTCTTTCCAAATGATTTCTTCTTGTCTTTTTCTCTGCCTTCACTATTATTTATTAAATACTCAATCAATAATCTTCAGTTCACCCAAGTGGTTTGGAGACCAAGAATCATGTTTCTAGCTGGTCCAAATAAGGAAAACTTAATCCAAGTCAACAGAAGCAATAGACAAAGTTAGAGGAAAAGCCGTGACCAAGATTTTAAACCGCAGAGGCTTCCAAACAAGAACACAGACTTCTAGACAGCACAGTACACATAGAGGCTAAGTATTTCCTCACTGAAGGTGATGGCACTTCTTGTGGGTGACCAAGACAGGTGCAGAAGGCCCAAGTTCCTATTCATGTCTCCATCTATGAATGGGGAGCAGCTCCATTAACTGTCACATGCTGTGCTCATAGTAAAATCTGTCCACTGTGTCTTGCTGAATGCCGCAGGATGCTGATTTTTTTTTTTTTTCAAAACTTGGCTCTTGTGCAGATTCTTAGTTTACACAGTGGGAGAGAGAGATGACTTTTTGGCTTGAAAGTGAAAAATCTGGACTCTTTCAAGAGTGCTGAAATACGGCCTTGAGCTTTTCAGAAAAAGTGACTCAATCAATCCAGTTATTACAGCATTCTCTGGCCTGTCACTAACACATGGATTGATATTTGCTTGCAGGAAATGTTGGCAAGAGTTGGGGGTTCCCATTGACTTGTGCTGTTCACTGCTCCCCAAGGAGCATGGTCCGCAGTGAAGATGGAGCGGCTGCTTCACAGGTGCACAGTTTATTTGCCAAAATGGGGTGTAAATCAGAGCAGAGGAAGAAAGGGCTGGAAAAATGGTTGTTTGTAGGAGCGACCATTGGAAAGGGATGTTGACTGTGCTTGTTTTGCAGGTTTCCTCCCATAAGTCTACGTGTGCTCACACTGCACTAGAGGGATCAGGTCCCAGGTCAGAAATCCAAGGAGCATCCCAATAATTTGGCAGAGATTACACATAGGGTGAACTTGTCCCTGATCTCTGTTATTGGTTCAAAACCAGGAATTCTCATAGCTTTTTGGACAGATGGCTTGTCCTATTTCTTCTTGTGTTAGATTTCCCACTGAGGCTGAAAGCAAATCCACATTCAAGCTGAAAGTAAACAACCTGTGAATTCAAAAGGCATTAACGCAAACTGCCAAAGCATTTGGTGTGTATGCTGCAGATGTCAAACAGTTTCCCACAGCCCTGAGCCTAGACACATAGCTAAGTTACACATAAAAACCTTCCACCCAGCCCAAAAATCCATCCTGTGCAAAACTCGCTCTCCTTGCTGGCATCTTAAGGGCTGGACCTCAGCTGGAATGAATTAATGTAGCTCTGATTTGAATAGAGCTATGCCAATTTATACCAGATGAGGATTTCACCCTTTGGAGGCCAAGTGGGAAATGGCTATCTACTACTTTTTTAACAGTGTGGTTTGAGGCAGAAAAACATAAAATGTGGTGTTTCTTAAGGAGTGAAAGAGCACTAAGTAAGTTTCTTTCCATTACAGTGAATCATTTTTGAAGGAAACTTTTAGAGGGGATGGTTCTAAAAAATCAGGCTTTGCAGAAAAATGCATATAAATAACACAACTCATAAATATAAACAGTATTTCTGATACATTTCAAAATGCCAACAAAAACTTAAATAGGAACCCAAGCATGATATTGCTGTGGCATTGCAGGAAATTCAGAAAGTGGGAAGAACTAAATAAAATAGTCTGGTTTTCCTGACAGGGCTGTATGAAGAGGAAAAAAAAACCACCATAACAAAACAAAAAAACAACCCTTGAAAGTAAACCATACAAACAAAAAATATCCACCCATATGCTTTAAAATGCTCTAAACTTTGGAACCATGGTGTTCTGCTTGGCCATAAAGAGGTGCAAGGTAGTTTTTCTGATATATTTTGGTTTAAATTGAACAGCACAATTGAAGTCACATTCTGTAAAGCAAGACTCAATTCATTTAAAGCAATGCATACCTCATGGTACGTATTCAGGAGTGATTACTTCAATTAAACATTTGATTTATTCTTTACCATAGGAGGCCCCATTTGCAGACTTCTATTTCCTCCAAAGTAAACCCAGAGGTCAAATATTACACCAATAGAAATAAATGGAGATTTCTCAGATTATAGTAATGTAAAGTCAAACTTTAAACTGTTTAACCTGCAGCCATTAGACTGATTCATCTTACCAGAAAATTCAGCACCTCTTTCCTCCAACTATCTTTATTTTCACTTTACAATTCAGTATAAGCTGGCAATTAGTAATACTTCGCCTGTTTATAGAGCCTTACATCTGAGGATCTAGAAACACTTTGTAAACACTAATGAATTAAGCTTCTTAACACCCCCTGTGAGACAGATACTGTTATCTCATTTGCACAGCTCGGAGAAGTGCAGGTTTGCTGAGGTTGGAGCCAGCCAGCACCAGAGCTGGGAAACCACTACAGACCCTTAGCCTCACCTTCAGCTCAAGGTTTTCCATGGATTTGGGGATGTGCCTGGCAACTTCAGGAGCTTATAATTATCTCCTGGAACTGCCAGTGTGTCCTGATGTCTGTGAGATTGAAAATGCAGAGAATTGAACTTCCACCCATAGAGAGAATTTAAGACCCATTTAGAAGAACACCATGAAAGTGCCATCTGTCCTCTCCTGAAACAGCCCTTCACACTTAGGATCCTCTAATGTGGCCAACAGGGGAAAAACTTGTGATTTTATTTGACCTTACTCAGTTTTTAATAACAACACTGACCCCAGTCTTATTATTAAAAACCCGAAGCAACACAAAAGTCCAGGAAAATTCTTTCCCTTTTACTTTTTGTTTTTCATTGCCCATATATTTTTCTCATGTAAGGGTAAAGGTAAAATATCCAAGGTTGCTTTTCAGTCATGCTGACAAGAGGAACTTAAGGGATTTTTGAAGAAAGCCTGAAGGTTTTACTTTCAACACTATCAGAAATATTTAGACCCTTTCCATAAGGAAAGCCTTATGACGAGATAGGCATTGGTGGGATGAGTTGTTTTTTGGTGTTTTTTTTTCCAAAGCACAGTCTCATTTATTGAACAGCAGCTAATGTCTTGTACCTATTTGAAGCATTTTCCACATGGCCCTTCTCCAAATGTATGGCAGTTGGAAAATTTTCATGATAATTCTTCTGTCTAAAAATACACACCTTCCCTTCTTTTCAGTTTATCGCTGAGTCAGTTGGCTTGCTTATTGTTGAAGTTTTTCCTGTTTAATAGTGCACTTAGAAAAGCTTAATACAAACACTGACCAATTCATCGCTGTCACAAAAAGAAAAGCCCTAGAAGTAATTAATCTAAACAGGAGTCAAGTGCAAGAGTCTCTTATTTAGAGATCAGTCAATAAGAAACTATGTTATGGAAGCTATTTTAAAGGGAACAAAATTTTAAATTTTTTTCTTAAGCATCTCTTTTCTTTCACAGATTAAAACTGAGGAGAATAGCAAATAAAATATTTGGGTTTCCTTTCAAAATTTGTCCATGACCTTAAATCCCAGGAATGGGAACAGACAGGCATTTGACATATTCAGTGTGTTGATTTGTGAAGTACTGGCAGACTGCTGTTTGCCTAAGAATACGTATTTGAAATTATTTTCTAAAAACTCTTCTTGATCTTTTCCCAGTTCACGGGCTGTTAAATGTCTGCATGACACAGTGGTGTTTGTCTCCTGAACAGAGGGATATTACGATCTCTGGAAGCAGATTTTCAGTGTGAATATTAAAGGCACTATTCAGGAATATTCTCCAGTATTTACAGCCTCCACAAACGGTACCGAGTGCAAACATGGTTGCTGGAATATTTGTCAAGAGCAAACACGACAGGATGGTGGGAGAAAGCGTACAAAGTCTAACCAAGCTTATAAAAACCCAACAGCTAATGAATACTTGTGGAAAATGTCTTATGGTGTTTCCTCAGTGATGGATGCTTATTAGGAAAGCCTGTAAAGCTAAAACTATTTAGCTGCCTAAATTCTCCTGTACTCTAGGAGTGAAAGACACTTCCACAGCTCTCTATCATCTTCATCCATTACTCTGCTGGATATAGGAGCATTTTCTAAAGAAGTTTTTGCAGGTATCAAATGGACAGAGGCCCAGAAACCCAATTTACATAAGCATCTTGATGTCTTAAAGCTCTTTGCGGTCTCTGATTAAAAAAAAAAAAGTTAAACTAAATACCAACAACAGATACAACAGATACAAAGATCTACGTAGATTGGCCAATGTATCTTATTGACCAATAATGTACCACTACAGTGTTACATGGCACTATGGATCCTCTTTTCAGGCCTTTTCCTTCAGTGATAAAACTGTTTTTGGTTTGTGTCTCTTTCTGTAAACAAATAAACATAGCAGACTCATGTGAACATTGGCTCAAAAGCACATGGCCAGGGACTGAGGCAGATCTGAAAGTAAAGGCAGTGGACACCCTCGCCCTTACATGCCTGGGTGCTTGGGAATGCTGGATTATGGACTCAACTGAGCCAAGAGAGTGCTGTGCAGGGAAGTGGGCATTCATGGCTGAGAAAATCACCTTATACTAAAAAATAAGGCATTGAGGTCCAATATTTTTAGTCAACAACAACCAGAGGAAGCATTTGGGATATGCAGCAGTGGGACATAGCACGAGAATAACATGAACTTGCAGATTGAAAAACCTATCTGCTGAGATACTTGTTTGTCTTTGCCCATTAGTCACAATTTACAAACTTGGGTCCAAGTTTTGCTTCTAAATAGCAAAACAGAGTGGGACCTCTAACCCTCTGACACACTACTGGTGATAACACAGGACAGATTAGGTTACAGTCACGGCCAGGCTGAGTCTGTACCTGTGCTCCTCAAAATAGTCTAGCAGTGTCAAAGCTCACCATAATATCATGAAGCTCACCACTGTATGTTTTCCAGTCAAGCATGACACTTCCTTTTTCACCTAATACTGATCCCCTCAGTATGTTTTCTGAGCAGGAGTTTACTGAAAATGGTATTTGTACTGCTGTGCATGCAGACAGCTCAAAAAGTAAGATGATAGTGTTCTTTCTTTTTAAAAAGTGCAAATCCTAGTTCACTAAAAATAGGGTCTTATTTTGCTAATTATGCCTATTAACTGGATGCATCATTCCTTATGTTCCCCTCACCTGGAAGGGAAGGGAAAATGATGGACCATCCAGAATTTTTCCATTCTGTCCCCTTTGTTCATGCATTGCTAGAGATGATACTGTATAATGCATGACTTACCTGCAAAGACATTGGAGGAGTAATGAAATAAGCAGATGCTCTGTCAGGAGGCTTTTAAAACATTGGTATTGCAATCTGAGATGCAGTCAGCCATCACATGCATATGTCCTTTATTTATGGAGCTGATAAGGCTCTATGTCAGGAGCATTAAGCCACCTTTTTCATTTCTGCTTTTCTTCACATTTAAGAAAGTTGCTGTCTGGATATTTTATTTTCATAAAAGCTGCAGGTACAGGAGGAAAAGGAGGATTTGCCTCCTGTTTCATCCATTAAAAATAGAGGTCTGAAAACCAAACAACTTTGTCTAAACAAATCATTGGGGATTCCTCATTGTGAACCCTCTCCTTCAAACACAGATAATCTCTGAAATAGGTGTGTTTCCCTGGCGTTTCCTATTACTCTTCATCAGTTAGAAAGGGACCTCAGAACCACTAACCCAGCTACGCCACAGATCACCAGCATCAGAAAGAGAGTCAGAACAGCACAGATACACCAGCAGAAAGAAAGAAGGTTAAAATTAAGTATTGAGAAAAAAAAATCTTTACTGTGGCGTGGTGAGGCCCTGGCACAGCGTGCCCAGAGCAGCTGCGGCTGTCCCTGGATCCCTGGGAGTGTCCAAGGCCAGGCTGGACGGGACTTGGAACAACCTGGGATAGTGGAAGGTGTTCCTGCCCGTGGCAGGGGGTTTGAAACAAGATGAGCTTTAATGTCTCTTCCAGCCTAGGCCATTCTATACCTCTATGATCTGGATGTATTCATTAATCTATAAATTCAATTTTGCATGCTTTTCTATAGTCTATTGTTCTAGGTCATTTGATGACAATAAAAATCACATTTCCCCCCAAACTTTTCCAAGCACCAATGATAATTTAGAAATCAGGGGGAAAGCAGGAACAAATCAAAGGGAAGGATGGCATTCACATTAACAGCCACCAAACTAGGAGTATTTTGCATTATAATTAAAATAGTGTTGCTCAGCTGCACGAGGAGTGAGTTTCTGAAGTCACTGAGCTGCATGGCTGTGGCTCAGGGGAGGGTTTCAGTTCATGCTCAACGCTGTGCTTGATTACTGGTACATCACCCAAAGGCTCACGGCAAAACAGACGATGGGACACAGAAAAGCTCTTCTTCATAACACAGCAAAGAGAGCTGCTGCTTGCTGACTGACAGCTTCCCAGCCAGCTTATGTGCATCTAATTACCCAGCCACAACCCAAATGAAAATGCCCCATTGCAGCTGGTGTCTCACTTAATCCATTCATAACACAGGCTAATTAGCATTGATGTTTTTGGGCAAGTTTATTCCAAGTGTGGTCAAGTCCCAGGCTTTCAGCTTGGTTGCTAGGACCCATTGAGGATCCTGGGAGAGGCTGTGTTTCTGCCCAGAAGGCATTTTTCTTGTCTCGGTGATGGAGAGATTTAGGAGTGTTTCAGGGGAAGATGTTGGGCTGGGCTGAGATGAATAATGGCATATAAGCAGCGCTCTTAAGCTGCTCTCACTGCTACACCCTGCCTCAGTGCAGGAGAGTTTGTAGGTGAATTACAGTATTTCATAGTTTGCACCGTGTCTGAATTCAAACATCTTAATTGTGATAAAAAAAAGAACACCAAAAAAACAGGGGAAAAAATAAGAAAGGAGAAAAAAGGAAAAGAAAAAGAAAAAGAAAAAAGAAGAAAAAGGAAAAAAAAGATAAAAAAGATAAAAAGATGAAAAAGAGAAAAAGAAGAAAAAAAAGGGGAAAAAAAGCAAGCTTGGAAAATGGGAAAAGTCACGAAACAATTCTGTATTTTATGGTATTCTTTGTGAACAGATCTGAGAAAAGGGGCCAGTTACCAAAGCTTTGCACTTCCTTTTCAACCTATGGGATTAGAAGATGAGAGCAGGTGCTAATGGAAATTTTGCCCATGTCAGAGAATCAGAATCCTGAATCTTCATCTCTGGAAATCAGAAAAACCCTTGGCAATGATCTATAGTGGTTGTGCTTGGAAATTGGTGATATAAGGAATTGTCACTTGGCAGAAAACCGACGCTCTGCTCCTTCAGCATACCACAATTTCAGTTTAATTTGTAACAGGATGCAAGTGTAAATGAACTGACAACAGAGCTATCAGCTATTCTGTTGGTAACACTTAGAGCAATAGTTTCGATTTGACTAGACACAGCTGTCCACTGCATGGAACGACCTTTAGCCCCATCCTTGGCGAAATTCAATTCTCTCCATGTCTGACTTCGTCCATGGGGACTAGTATAGCGGAGCTGCCAGAATAATCAGTGCATTGCTTAATGACAGGCACTCCAACAAGCAACGCAGCCGTGCATTGTCAGAAACAGAGCACACAGCTCCGGGGAAGGGGCGGGGAGGCGGGGAAAGCCCCTTGTTATTTAAAAGGAAATAAAATGCTTGTATGGGAGCAAATGGAGATGCGTGCAGCCGCCTCGGCTTGACAAGCGTCACCAATGCGCCGGCACCTCGTGTGTGTGTATGCAAATGTGGAGTTTTCTTGTGTGCTTGTCAGCAAATACGCATTTTTATTAGGTTTCCCCCTTATTAAAAAAAAAAAGAAAAAAAAAAAAGCAAGCTGTGATCTGTTGCTGTTCTGCATTGTACTGCTGCAAAACAATTCTTTTTTCTACTTTTCTAAGTTCAAACATGAATACATCCCACATTGTCATGCTTGCATGGCCAGCCAGATGTCTGTCATCCAACATGTGCACACATATGTGTACAGATGTACACAATTTCCCAGTGTATACTATACTGGCCACTGCAATAAGAAATATGTTTACTCTGCAAATGTCAAAACCCAGGAATTTCACAACTTTCACAGCTATTTGTGTGAACTTGTTTTCTGCTTGAGTGAGTGCATCTCCAGCAGCGCAAGCAAAGCACTGCCTCACACATGACAGGAAAGGCAGGTCACCATGGGATTAACATGTATGTGCCCCATCCAACATCATGGCTGGACCCACGGGGAGGAAGACAACACTTCCTAACTCTTTTGCTGTTTGATTCAGGCAGCTTGAACACAGCTGTCTGCTCTGTCCAAAAGCAGACCCATCCTTTCCTTCATCGAGGATCCCTGGAGGTGCACACTGTTGGGTTGGCAAGATTTGCCACAACCGCTGCTAGTGGGAACTTGCAGGGGGTGATGCACCAACTCCACCTGCCCCATGAGCCTCAAGGGATTTCTCTTGTTGCTATTTTTGCTTTGGCAGCACTCTGGGCCCAGGTCTGCCCAGAAGATTGGTGTTCAGTTATGATTCTGACTCACTGCCAAAATTTTCCTGAGAAATACAGGGCAGAAATGGGGAATGTGGATCTTACACAGTTCATAACTCAGCCAGAAGAGAGGGGAGGTTCATGGGAGCAGGGAAGGGCATATCTTTGGCTGCAGGGCTTTTGTCCCTGCCAAAATTCAAAGGTTCTTTTTCAGACAATAGAGATTATAACTGCTTGTTTAAAAAAATTCAGACAAATAAAGAACCTATGAGAAAGTTTGATAATCAAAAACATTAGGAATATAAAACTGCTGGTCTTTATTGATAAGAAATATAGGTGGTCTCCAAAATTTATGAAATCATGTTACAGTGGGAGCTATTAATTTATCCAAATATACAGTCACTGCCACCTCCCTGTCACTCTCCCCGTACCAACTGCTTCTGCTCTTTATTCAGGAAAGGGAAAACTAAAGAGTGGCCTGGGTAGAAAAAAACATTAAAAATCATCCAGTTCCACCCCTTTCTGTGAGTAGGGACACCTTTCAGGATAGCAGGTTGCTCTGAGCCCTGTGAAACCTGAACTTGAACACCTCTAGGGATGGGGTAGCCATAGGTTCTCTGGGCAATCTGTACCAATGAGTTACCCCCTCACAGCCAAGAATCTTTTCCTAATATCCAGTATAAACCTATTCTCTGTCAGTGTGGAGTCATTCACCTTTACTTGTCACGCCAGGCCCTTGTATAAATAGTCTCTCTCCATCTTTCTTGTGGGCTCCCTTCAAGTATCTGAAGGCCACACTTAGGTCAACCAAAAGCCTTCTCTTCTCCAGGATGAACAAATCCAATTCTCTCAGCCTTTCCTTAGAGCAGATGTGCTCCATCCCTTGTTGTCCTCCTCTGGACTTGGTCCAGCAGGTCCATGCTCTTTCTGTGCTGGAAAATTATTTTCTTCAGGTAAATCCATCCCACACTTTATGCAGATATGGCTGCACACTGTTTGACCTACTTCTGACTGTAGGGTTTCTCTTCTCCATTTCTTGCCCTCTCCTTGATCCCCCCTGTCCCCACCTCACTGACACTTTTTCACCAGCCCCTGAGTGACCCTTAATGGCCAAGTCCTCTCTGGCACTTGCCTTGGGCTAAGAATGCCTTTCTTGCTGATTTTTACAGCCTTCCTTCTTGTTTTTCCTTCACTCCTCTCATGCTGGTTTTCTTTTTTCACCCTTTTAAACTTATTTAGCTTTTGATGGCTCCACAAAGCCGTATGCTTGGCAGAGATGTTACTCCAATTCTTGAGCACATACTGCTTTTAATTAACTTAAAGCCAGATACTTCTTGCTCAAAGTCCTCAATGACTAATGCAGAAATGAGACAAACTCAGATATCTATAAGATGTCTATCCTGGTTTCCAGCAGGGTGACATGCACACAATTGAAAACAAGTATTTCCTTCCATATTTATTCAAAATCTTCATTTCCTCATTTAATACCCACTCTTTGTGGGTATTCTGTTCAACTAAACTCAAGTAGGCAAAGCAGAACACAGACAAAAGTTGTGAAATAACTGGTAGATAAACTCCTCATGAACAATTTTTCCCTCTTTTCCTCCATTATCAGATTAATTTAAGCATTTGAAATAGTGTGTTTCTGTAGGTTCTACTAAAATAACACGTTGTAGAACAGATAGAAAATCTCTCAGCAATTTAGAAAAGCACAATTTTTACGCCCCTGAGAACTAGAATATCAAATTGATCTTTAGATAAATAAGCTCTTCCCAGAGCAGGTCATTGGAATGAGTAGAGTAATAGCAAAAATGGAAAGTAATCACCATCACATTGAAATGAAAGGGCATTTCCCAAGTCTGCTGCCAATCTCAGTGGCCTAGAACCCCTCCTGGAAACTCCACAATGTGCAACTGTACAAAGCTCCACACTGAGCATACCAGAAAAGTATTAATAACTATGTAATACATGTGAGACTCCAGAAACTGGGTTAAGTAGGAAGGAATTGCTGCTTCCATTACAACAGAAAGTGAAAAATTATTCTAGTTCTCAGAGAGAGAGAGAGAGAGAGAGAGAGGGAAATGACATGGACATCCCTGTTCCTCTCCAACCACCCTCTTCAAAACAAATGTTCTCCACCATCCTCTGGTTCCTTCAAATCGGCTTCGCACTCAACAATAATGGAAAAAGATTCAAGGCCACAATGACAGTCATGTTCCCTTGGTAAAAGCAGGGAACAGGACAAAGCCAATTTTCAGTCCTTCACATTCACCAGAAGTCCACACCTCCAGCAACTCTCTTTCAGAAAAGCCTCACCCATCCCTGAGAGCTGGAAATGTGCACTCATTTACTCACAAACAGGGAACTCTGCCAGCAGCCTCACAACCTGCAGATTTTGATTGCATTAAATTGTTTCAAAGCAGGTTTTCCTCTTGAGCCTGGAGTAGAAGGCAATTAATTAAGACCCATTCCCCGCCTTCATCGGATTAAAGCAAATTAAATGGCAGCAATAGGACAACTTTGCCCGGGATAGGGATTCTTGGAGAAGCAGAGCTTTCTCTCTCTCTCTGCACAGGAAGCTGACCCTATTACTTTGCTCAGCTAAGCTTGGTTCATCTGTAAAAGGTACCCTAAGTGTTATCCTACAAGTCTGAGACGTGCCACTACCATTTCGCAGACACAAAAGTCCAAATACAAAACAGCATGAAGAATTTCTGTTCAGCCACTGCCATTGGAGATGAAAAACAGTGCTGCAAATTGAGTGAAAACAGCACCATGTATGGAAAAGCTTCTCTTTAACCTGTGTGTGACTGCCATGTTAAACTGACAAAAGCTACCAGTCCTTTACTGAGGTCATTCTTCACTTCACTGGGGATGAAGGGGAGACAGGGGATTATGGGACAACCTTCTGACATGCCACATCCTCCAGGAAACACTCCTGGCATATGGTCCCTGTTGGTGTGAAACTGTTATAGATAAACAGATGAGTGTTGAGTAATTTCTGAGAAATTAGAGACAGGTAAATTGATCAACTGAGAGCACCAAATGTACACTGGATTAATCTACTCTTTGAAGAGGATTAGAAGAAATTTTATCTCACCCAGAGCCTTTGCCAACATTTTCCATTGCATTCTCTATTTTCCCATCAGGAAATCAACCTCAAACTTCTTAAATTCACCCAGGTTCCTAATTTTGTACAGATTGAAGACTGCAGTGATACTTCAACCCAGAGATATTTTACAGCTTCCAAACACTTCCTGCATTACCTAGAAGCTTGGCTCATTTCCCACAGTGGGAATTTAACATGCTTGAAATGGAAATGAGAAGAAATCCTCTGCCAGTATCTCCTATTTGCAGTTGTAAAGTGCTAAGCTAGGGAACCATATTCAGGGTCAACCCATCAGCTGAAGCAGAGTCTTTACTCTGGCAGTGTCACAATTGTCTTTGCTGCCACTGCCACAGGACTGTAGGCTGGGGAAAATGGCCAAGGTGATGAACCGTTGCTTCCTTGTTTTTAAGTGGTGTAGAGAAAAGTGGAAACAACAGCAAAAATATTCTCCTTCTAATTGGAAACACAGTACCACTTAATGGTCTTTGAAGTGAGTGCATGTGTGTTGTGTGTGTTTTGGGGGAAGGGGGAGAAATGGATCGCTGTAACCAACACCCCAAAGGACTATAAATCAAACAGCATACAGCTGTTGGTATCAAATATAACTCCTTTTGCACTACATCAAAAAGCTTTAATTAACAACTAATTTATTCAAGTAAAAAAAAAATTCCTTGCACTAAATAACTGTATTATAACTGGGGGACTAGTCTGTATTTTCCCCTTCTCAAAAGCATGACAGGAGAGTAAATTGAGTCTTTAGAGAACAGCAAAGTAGAAAAATGGATCAAAGATTCAGGGCGTTTGTTGATTGGCTTTTTGAGTCTGCAGAGACCAAATCAAGCTCATTTAATGAAAAAAGCCACATTGTGGGGTCTGTTTGCTCTAGAACCTCCTTCTAATAAAAATGTTTACAAGGATAAATGCCAGTGGCTCACAGCAAGCACGGTGTGGACAGGTGTTGCACAACCCTTCCTATGTGGGAGTGTCACTTCTGCTCCTTGCCTCTGTTTTGTCATCCATGGAGAAGTCCCATAGCACAGATTGACAAGGTAGGGTTCAGCCTCATATGGCTCTAAGACAGAGCAACCAAATGTCTGTGGGGTGGCCAGTGGTTTCTGGGCAGACTCACTTGGGAGCTGCTCCATATTTGAACCCCAAATGTGAAAGGTCAGGCTGGCCAAATGAACTCTTTCCTTTCCCTCCTGTTGAAAATCATAGAATCATGGCATATTCTGCATTGAAGGGACCCAAAAGGATCTTGAAGCACAACTGAAGGCATGTGCTGGTGCAACTCAGGGCTAGCACACACCCAAGAATGCTGCTCTTGCAGATCAAGAACACATGCATGAGCATCCTTGAGCATTCCCTCCAGAACCAGACCGGCCACCAGAACTATGTGGCACGAATCAGGTCCCATCCTCACCTGCTACCAGCATCACTAAGACAAGAATTTAAGGGATGTTCCTTTTTTAAAATCTTTTCCCCTTTTTTCCTCTCTGTAACTTTGTGCTAGTGACAACTAACTAATCTCTGTCAAGGTAAGGTAAGTGCCATTATCCTGCTTTAATGGCTAATGAAGCTGAAGCAGAGTAAGTAGTTTACTGGTTGTCTCATCTTCAGGGTCCCATCATGCATGTTTTACTGTTCCTTGGAGTGCACTGAAGTTCCACATTAATGCTGCCATTGATTACAGTGTACAATCTTCAGGGCATGGACTGTGATTTTCTTTTCATTTGCTTAATGAAAAGCACACTGCCTTTTAATTCCTCTGGATTCTGTTGCCTAGGTTTTAGGTGGGAGTCCCAGTGATGGGAGCAGCGGGGGGACAAACCAAAGGCTGTGACATGTGGTGTCCATGGGCCAGCAGAGGCTAAAGCAGAACCAGGCTGCAGCCTCAGCACCTTTCTTTATATTCAATCCCATCTCTGAATCAGTGCCTGGGTAGTGTTTGTCCACCACCATCCACAAGCAATTCTGAGGACTCCTTAAGTCTATATATATAATCAACTTGTGACACAAATAATTTTTAATAAAATGGTTAAAGGGAAGCACTTAGTTTGCTGCTGTAAACATCAAACTGAACTGGCAGGTGCAACAACCTGTAAACATTATCCAACCTATAGGACAACAATAATTTCAATGTGGTTAATTGATTAGTTTATGGATAAAATTAAATAATTTGGTACATCATTCTAATGATATATTGCACCATAAGAATGATTTGAAAGGCAGGCAAGATTTATTTTTCTTTTGTGACAGCTTTATCCTGTTAGACATCAAAAATAAAAATAATATTCAAAAATATCCCTATAGTTCATAAAGAATATTCCAAAAAGCTTTAAGAGAGCTTAAAATTTGAGCAGCTTAAATCTTTCTGATATACTTCAAATGTACAGGTATATGCTAAAATAAATTTCAGAGGTAATCTTCAGAAGTGACGTTGTTCAGGCTTTTAGACCAAAATCTAAAGTGTTTATACACAAAGAGCTGTGAAAAGATGTATATACATCTAAATAGCTCATACATCTATACATCTATATATGTCTCCTAAAGAGATTTGGGTTAGTTTAATTTGGTAACCCTCAGCCGTAAGCATGAAGGCCCAAGCATCAACAGGATAGCTTGACATACAAAACTGAGTATCATGGTCCTCATCTACCTCCACTGAGTAATTGCACCATTAAGGACTAACCAAGAATGTGTCAGATAAGTCTCCAGCCACCAAGAACAGGTTCCAGTATTCCTACTGACCTGCACTGCAGAAGGGAAAAACAGAGAATAGGACAATTAATGGCTTCAGAGGGCAAATTGCTTGGTGACCTGATAGTCAGGATATCCACCTTGGCTCAGGTCCTGCCTCTGCTAGTGACTAAAAAGATGAAAACTGTTTCATCTTTTGAGTCCTCTTTTACAAAATAAGGTCTTCATCCTTATGTGTGAAATTCAGTGGGTTGTGATGCTTATGTTCCTTTGGGCATCACAAATTATAGAAAAGAAAGAAATAAAAAATAATTTTTCAAGAACAATCTTCCTACTTGCTTCCATCAATGATGAATTTAAGCACAGTGCATAAAATGTGATAACTCTGTATTTGGCTTAAGTATCTTTTATTGTTGGCCATAAATTGTCAACTCCCTTATAAATCTGGGCACAGAATACAATAAAATTGGTAAATGGTTCCTTAAAATTAAGTGAAAATTACAGCACACAACAACAAGAACCAAGCTTAAAGAAAACCTGCTGGCAGGCAGAAAACTTTTATTTATTATGAAAACCCAATGCAAAATCCATGTTTTCCCCAAACCTAAGAATCCCCTTTTCCCACCTACTGACCAATTTGGGATGAGCAGAACTTTAAATTACCCCATGCCCAGGAGGAGAAGAGGGGAGGAAAAGTCACCATGGGTGCTTCAAGCCAGGGCTACTCTCAGCACAGCAGCATCCTTCGGGGTCTTTTGCGTTTTGCACACTTGTTCCGTTTCCTGTTTCACCTCGGCTGTTCCCATCCTTACACCCTAAACAATAAAAGCTCAATAGGAATGCAAATGCAGCTCTCCATTTAAAATCCCAGCCGAGAAGGCAGTGTGTCACCCATATTTATGAGCTCTAAATGGTTTTTATCAAAGTGAGGTCGTACTAAATCACCCCCAAGCTGTCATAAATACAAATGACTCGACATAGTTGGCAACAAGCCTTCGAGGGAAAATTATATGATCTGCTGTTGCAGTTATGCTATATCACACAAGGAGCTCATATATTTCCACTGGCAAGGTAACCTGATCCTTCAGAGGACGCTAATAGGTGAAAGGGGGATGAGAGGAATAGTGAATCAAGTAGTGCGTGCCTGCACGTCTGCACACACGTCTGTGCATGCACCTCTCAGCTAAAACTCAGGTTCCCCTCTCTGTGTGAAGACGAGGTTCTTGTGGTTTTGGAGAATGCGATTTCTTTGGCTGCCTTAATGGAGACGGGAAGCTGCCAGCCAAGAGAGTAAGATCCAGGGGCTCACCACGGTATTTCCTATTTTAAAAATTCATGCAAAGGTATGAAGATTATTAAGATAGCAACCAGAGCTATCCAGACTCCAAAGACTGGACCACTGCCAAGCAAATTAAAGAAGCCATTCCTCAATCTGAGCTGGTGAAGCCCAGGATTATAGCAAAATCTACTGCAGGATAAAGAGGAAACACTTATAAAAGAGACATGAACTCGGCAGGGGAAAAAAATCAGCGTGAGCTCCTGAGATAACTATTTTCTGTCCATTTACCTGCTTTTTATTTATGTGCAAACATACAAAGACACATATACAAAGAAGGAGAAATTCTGATCATAGATGTCATAGACAGTGACAGCAGTTTGGGGGAGGTTCTAGAGACAGAGTTTGGGACAGCCCATTGGGCATCATCCCCACTCAGCTCTTTGCAGGCAGCCTGGCTATGATTCAGTGTGGCACTGTGGGAGCTCAGAATCCACCGCTCTCCCTGTGGTCACACTGGGGTGTTGGTCACCTTACATGCAAAATAAGTCAACTCCAATGACCATTTGTTCATATTTTTGTATCTGGGATGAAGACAGAGCCTCTGTCTGCTTGGCAAATTGTTACACTGTTAAGTCAGATTGGGCTTCCTATCTCTAATGTAACAGAGGCACTATGCCAATTTTCAGCAATCCAGGTCGGATGTGGGCATTTATAATGGTACCCTTCTTGAAGAATGAGGCCTCTAACATTAAATTATGTATTTTATTTACAAGCTGAACTTACTGAGTTTGAGCCACTAAATTTGATTTTCAGCTGCCATGAGCCTGGTGGGAAGCCAGTTGGACAGCACTGCCATTTTCCAGTGTTGAGCTTTTCATAAATGCTCTGCATGGGAAACCTCTTCACTCAGGAGCTGAAGAGGTGAAATGCATGTTTGAGCCATTTATCATCTAAGAGGACAACAAGAGCAAAGCCATAGGAAATTCTGTTTCGAACTTCTTCTGTTGTAATTCACCATATTCCTTCACCCAGGTGCATCATCTCCCGCAAGTGTTAGGGAACAGGCAGCCTTTCTTGGAGCTGAGGACTGAGGGTTATCAGCTCTGCCCTGCCTGCTGGGCAGCTCACACTGTCAGACAGGAGGAACCCAAGGAGCAAGCAAGCTCAACACACTACCTGAACAAGCTCCTGGCACTTCAAGAACTCCACCAGCTTCCACAGCTGGTCTGTTGGCAGAAGCTCCCACTGTTCAGGAAGTGAAGCAGAGAAGATAGAAGGCATCCTTGCAAAAGAGTGAGGTGGTGGCAGGCTGACCTGTGCTGGCGGTCAAGCAGTGTGACTCGCCTTTTGAAAAAGGCCACCTGGAAATTGGCCAGCTGGCTGTCTGATGTGATTAAAGACAAAACATGAAATGCTTCAGAAGAGGGAGAAATAGGATCGCTGGTCTGGGTTGTATAATCCCATGCATTCGTGTAACCAGTCTAAATAGAGCGTGTGAGCTGACCAGATGTTTTTCATTTCAGTGTACAGCGCTGTGGTACAAATCAGAGATCAACAAGCGCCAAACACAACGGTGGCTTTGCCAGCACTGCTGTAATCAGAGCTCAACAAAGGGCACTGTCAACCCCAATCTCTGGGCTGACAGGTCAATCTCCTGGCTGAGTAAAGAAGACAGAGCCATTCTTTACACCAAGTACCCATATCTGAGCTAAGTATCAGTAGTAGCTAGTAAACTTAGGGTTGGGTCTCAGTCACTGAGCCCCAAACATCCACAGGAAAAGAGCCAGCAGGATTGTTTGTATGATTTGATCCACTGTGGGAGTGATCTATAATGTAATATCTATTTATTTAGACAGAGCTGGATACTGACTTTGTGAGACAACCAGCCAATATGAAAATATAGAGGAAAAATAATACACACCTTCATTTATGATTACAGCATAATTTTGGTCTACAAACACTGAGCTTCACTCAAGGACCAGTACTCAGGGACTGTACAGAGAAGATACATTGGGACAATTCTCTGACAGGGTGAAAAATTTTGCTTTGTTGGGGCCATTTTTATCCCCAGATTAGTATATGTAGATCTTTGATAAAAAAGTAAACCTTAAGTGTATGCAATCTGGATCTATAGTTACACACACACACCTCTCCTACAATATCCTTGGTGGATACATTCGCCGATCACCAAAACTCTGTGGCACCAGATAAACACACTGTTGTCCTAACATAGCCTTAGGACAATGGTCATCTCTGCCTTAAACTTACATAGCTAAGGATTAGTTACCATGAAGAAGTTACACTGCTTTTACTACATGGATAACATTATACTGAAGTAGCAATGCTTCTAGAGCGCAGTTATGTAAGAATAAGGGAAAGAAAATCTCTAAAGGCATCCTAATTCTCAGAACTGTGTGTAATCTAGGTGTCATATGACTTACTACTCTTATATTTCACTGATAAAAGATGGGGTGTTGTCCTGGCCTAAAGTCTGTACTGGGTTATACAGACCAGCAGTTCAAGTGTTGCATGTGAAAAACATTGTAGCACGTGTTGTAAGTAAAACTTTGAAGACTGGTAGCTAATGTAAGTGATATATTTAAAGCTAAGTTGACCTTTTTGAATGTTTTTCTCTATTTTCTCTTTTATTTCTATCACATTGAAGTGAATATGAAGTTTGCAAGTCCAGAGGCTGAAATCCTCTCCCAGGTTGCAGCAGGTGGTACAGCACAGCTGTGCAAGCCACAGGGTGCTTCTCTACTTTCAACTTGAGCAGCTCCAACAGCAAGGGATCAAGCCTTCTCTCATTCCACTCAAAAGAGAAATAAACCCAGATTTTAAAACTGTGCTCACTGGGGCTGTGACAGCAGGAGGAACCAGGCTCTGAGTCCCTCTCTAAGCAGAGCAGCAAGCACAACTGAAGAGGAATGCTCCATCATTAACACTGACATACAAGTCATAGAATCCTAGAATGGCTTAGGCTGGAATGGAACCTCAAAGCTCATCTTGTTCCAACACATTGCCATGGGCAGGGGACACTTTCCACTAGACCAGGTTGCTCAGTTGGTGTTATCCCTGACTGTGTTCTAATACAAATTGTCCCTCACCAACATGACTTTACTCACAAAAGTAATAAAGTAAAAAAGTCTTGTCTGGATCCTCAAAATTCCCAATGGCACCACAGCCAGAGACCTTTTGTAAGCTCTGATTTTGTATTTGCAGGTCAACAGCATTTCATTTGTGCAAAATAATGATTAATTGGATATTTTGTAAGCAAGAATAGGTTGTTACACTAAAGATAAATGAAACAACTGAATTCATATAGGAGGCAACCTTCAACATAGGCTAAGTGCAATGTAATGTAAGTATTGCCATCCACTGCTTCTTTTAAAGCCACTGCATCCCAATACAAAATTTTTATATTGACTATTCTAGACACAAGCCCTGTTTGTTTGTTTGTTTGTTTCCTTTCTATGCTTATCTCCTTTGTGCTTATCTTAGGGGCCAGAACAACTAACCCAGGAACGAATTATACCAATGTTTGTTCTGTGTGAGTGATCAAAATATTATATTTAAAACTGCTCTCAGGATACCTCTCTATTTATTTGCTTCTTGAGGTGGTAAGGATACTTTCTACCAAGCCAATTTAACTACAGTTTGTACCAAGAGAAATATTTTCAGTCACAGCAAGAGAGTGACAATGGCTATGATTGTAACAAATGGATTAAGCTTACTTTTGAGTCTTCTACTTGTTAAAATATCAGGATGGAATTTTTATCTTAAACAGTCTTGTAGTGGCTGCTGCCTCTAGAAAAGCCTTGGTAGCAGATGATCAGAGCATTATTTGGACCAAAAGAGAGCAGATAACGTGATGAACATATGGGTGACAAAATGCTGACCAAAACCATCACAGCAGATAAATGTTCAGTTTGGGAATCTGATCAAAAGCAGCTTCCAGGTAGTTTGGACTTTCAATGTGTTAATTAGTCCATTCATTTACCAAATACTTAAGTTTTAGGAATCTGTGTATTGCATTGGCACAAGTGAATGCCACTGTTACTGTGTCACAGTACTGTGATGATAGAGAGAATATGCTTATACCTCCTGGGGCCCTGAGCAACTTGACCTAGTGGGTGGCATCCCAGACTACGGTGCAGACGTTGAAACAGGGTGATTTTTAAGTTCCCTTCCAATCTCAACTGTTCTGTGATTCTATGATTCTGTTCCGTAAAATCAGTAATGCAGGTGAGTTGCCCAGGCCTATTCAGTCAGTCTGCAGCTTCCTCAGAAGAGGAAGAGGAGGAGCAGATACTCTTCTCCCTGGTTACCAGTGACAGGACCCAAGAAAATGGTATGAATTTCTGTCAGGGGAGGTTCAGGCTGAGCATCAGGAAAAGGTTCCTGTCCCAGAGGGTGGTGTGGCCCTGGAACATCCTCCCCAGGGCAGTGGTTACAGCCCCAAGCCTTAGAAAGTTCAAGAAGCATTTGGACAGTGCTGTCAGACACATGGTTATGACTCTAGGGGTTGTCCTGTCCAGGGCCAGAAGTTGGTCTTTGATGATGACGTGGCTCCCTTTCAACTTGAATATTCTATGATTTTATGATTCTATGAATTCTTCACATTGGGAGGTCTCATTTACAGTTGCATAATTATGTGTTATGATGGAAAAGTGACCTGATTAATTTTAAATGTGAAATCCTTTCTCACATGAGTAGCACGTTTTTCATCAGCAGCTGAAATAAAACAGCTTTATGGGTGCAGGCTCTGAGCTGACAGAGATTTTACCCCTCAGTTCTTTAGGTGGCCCTAATAATGCAAGCTCTGGATTTTGTAACTCTAAATGAATACAACAGAGAGCTCATAAAGTTTTTTTAAAAAATCAGAAACTTATCAAAATAACACAATAAAAGCAGCACAATCAGAGCAAGGTTCAACCACAGCAAGAGGCTGCTTCAAGAGCACAAGGCTGTGATTCTTTTTTGGGTGGGATTCATGAAACTGGCTCATAACCAGAGCCATTGACTGGAAAAACATTCATAAAAATACCTGATAACTGTCTACCTGTGGTACATAAGATGTCACACAGACTCTTTGGCAAATTCAGAGTTATTCTCAGATTCATGGTTCTTAAGGCCAGCAGAGACCTGAGAGGATGGGCAGACAAAATTTTTCTGGCTGAATCAGACATGAGGAAGGAGTTACTGCTATCAATCCATGTCCAGCTGGCTCTTCTGGATAGGGATTGCAGCCAACCCAGTTTTGTTGGCTGTCTCTCCGAGTGATCTGAGCAGGTCCTAATTCACATCCATTCTCCAACAAGTCCAGAGTTCTTTTGGATGAACGGCTAAATTGAGAGAGCCAAGGGAGTGACCTCCTGAAACCTCAGGGACAGCGAAGGCATGGGAACAAGCTGCCCAGAGCATGACCTAAACATCCCAGGTCTGCTACAGAGTATGATTTATCTGACCTTTCATCTCAGTTGTCCAAGCTGACCACTCAATTTGCCCATCTATGCCCTGAATCGCAGTCAGAAATTGCCTGGCCCAATGCATCCTTCAGATTACACCACCTTGCCTGGAGATATCAGAAGAAGGAGAGAGCCTACCACAAGTTTTGCTCAAACAATCATACTGCCCTTGCTCTCAAAAATGTGTTTACCAACCCTGGATACAGCCTGACTGGTTACAGATTCTATTGGGTCCTGTGCCTGGTCTGTCTCAGGCAATACAGAAGATGATCCAAGAGACAATAAGCTGCCTCTTACCATAAAACCAAGAGGTTTCACTGCTATATGCAGTGCCCTAGAAGAAATGAATGCTTGAAACATCCAGCAGGCATAAAAAGAAAACACATGCATGCACACACACACATGCATGCTGTTGTTGCAGTCTTAACCCACAGACTTCCTTTGTCCCTGTAGCTGCCATTGCTCCCTGTAGCCCACGCTCCCCTGTGTCCTCCTGACCCCTCTTCTCCCTCCATTCATTCTTCCAGATTTTATCCTGCTTCTTTGACTCGGCATGTGTCTGGGCAGATGTCCAAAAAACCTCCCTTCAGCAACCGGGGGGAGGAAATTCCTCCAATTCAGCCCAGGCTCTTTCCCCCCACCCCACTTCCCGCCTTCTCTCTCCCTCTTTTTCTTGCTCCTTCTCTTTTAACATGTGGAATGATTGATAACATTCTCCTTGCCTCTCTGCTTGCTGACTGTTTCAGCCCTTTCTGCCCAGCATCTGCAGCCCTGTAGGGAAACAAGCTCTCCAAGGTGATAGGATGTTGGGGACCCCCTTCAGTTCTTTTCAAAAATTCAGCAGATAAAAGGAAAGAGGAGAGAAGCACAAGAGAGTCTGGAGGGTCTGGGGAGGCGGGGGAGGAAGGGAACAGCCAGGAAAAGCCCTTGATTAGGATGAGTCCAAAATAAACAAACAAATTAAAACCAAATGTTTTGCATGTTCCCTATTCTCTGTTTGCCATGGAAAAGTGCATGGAAAGATTTGTTCTTTGTTTTGTTTTGCATTTTCAGGCCCAAACTTTAGGTTTGTACAGAACTTCTAGCTTCTTGTTATGCTATCATTATGAATGAGTTTGTTGCCTTAATTTCACACTTTCTGGAGGCTTTCATTTGCTTGAAGATCTTGAACTTCATGCAAAAACAAAACTGTGTTTGTCTTTCCAACACCAGAAGGAGGTTTGTATAACCTCTGATATAACACCTTATACATCAGAATAAAAACATACTTAAGTTTTATGTGTCATGCCACTATGCCTTATGTTTGTACATTCATGCAGGCATCCTGTCTTCAAAATTCTCAAATACCACAGGATGCCATGCTAATACCTAGGTTTTGATTAGATGTTCACATTCACTTTATAATTTGCATTTCAGGCATGAAACTCATCGAAACTGATGTTTAGGCTGTGTTATTTTAGCACTGTACATAGCACAAATTTAATAGAGATGAAAAATACAGAATCACAGATAAGCTTGGTTTGAAATGAACCTGAAAGATTCCACTCACCTCTCCCTGCCATGGGCAAGGTTGATATACACCTGTTACATGCAACAAATTCCCATTAATGACTTAAAAATTATATTTTTATTATAATTACTACTAATTTTGTTATTATTATTATTATTATTATCTGAAATGCAAGTGAGAACATACAGCCTGTACCAGAATCAGCATGTTATTGCACTGAGCAGCATTTGCTGAGACAACAAAGCCTGGAGGCAGTTCCAAAAGCATGGGTAAAAAAGAAAGATTGTTATGCCCATTTAACTGAGGGAATCTGGAGATGGACCAAATTATGAAGAAAAGGATGAAGAGATGGGTTTATTTTATCCACCTTAGATGTCCAAGTGTCAGCTGATTCCAGACTCCATCTACAGAGAACAAGCCAGCATCTCCAGAATTCTCCTAGAAAGCTGTTGGGTGACTCTCTCAAATGCGATATGACTCCAGGACGTGGAAATTTATGCCTTTTTAATCCAGCCAATATCACTCAGAAAGTCTCTGGCAGAGTTGAGATTTCTGCCTACATATCTCACTCCCTAGTCTAATGCCTGAGCAAAGAGAGGGAGAGAAAAAAATTCTATTTTTCTTAGTAATGCTACCTGTTTTCTCAGTAGCAGAAAAATTGTTCCTTCAAACCAAGAGAAACAGATAGCATAAACTCTTCATATTTTATTAATCAAGGTTCTGAGTTCTGAGGCTTCTGCCTGAAAATGAAAGGTAAGTTTCTGTGATATGATAATTCAAAGTTAAATAAACAACTCACTGGTGTTTAGAAGAAGTTACACCTAAACCTAAATAAGACAGAAAACAAAACATAATAATCAGCAAGATGTTTTATTTTTTTTCCTTATTTTTAAATTGAGGCAAAACCCCCTCATGTCAGTTACATCTGGGAGAACTCTGTGTTGCATATTTATTCCTTGGTAGCTCATAAAGTCTCGGTGTCCTTGCTGTAAGCAATCTCCCTCTCCTGAGCCTGGAGGATACTTGTCATTTCTGTGTAGGTAGCAATCTATCTACCTGCTGCAAGCTGCTGACTACCTCAACAGGATCTGGGGAAGAGAAACCCTCATTTATTTATTTGAAACAACTGTAAAGTGCTGTTGGGGAATATCAGATGTATTTCCTTGTCAGACAGGTCTGCACTGAAGGTCTCCTAATGCAAAGCTGATAATTACCAAAGGTGAAATATCCAACACAAACATCCAACTTACCAACCCAGCACTCACTCAGCATCACTGAATGACACATCCCATAAAAATAATAGGAGTAATAATCCATTTGGCAAAGAAATTTCCTGACAGAAGGCTTGCTTCCCTTGAAGGCAACTGTTAATGGTGTCCTACAAATTCAACATGACCTTCACAAATAATTCATTGGTATCTGCAGCCTAAACATGTAAAGACTGGGAAACAGAATTGTTTTCAGAGAAAATAGTTCGCTTTTGTGATAAATCTGGTATAAAAATTCGTAAATAAAATAATAATCAAATGTATAATATAATGGTGTTAATAAACTGTAAAAACCTAGCAGGTAGAAATCTGTACCTAGCCAAGTCTCCGTGGCTCCAGCTGTGAAACAAAAAAGCAGGACAAGGACCATCAGACCAAACAAAGACACTAGCCAGCCCCGATAAGAATCACATCCCGTCCGATGCAAGGAGAATTCCTTCTTGAACGGTGAAGCAGGATTCCCTGACAACGAAAATTCCCCGGCACAATATGCATACCAGAATCAACATAAGACTGGCTGGCTCAATTCGCATAAGAAAAAGACCTTCCCGGAGCGGATCCACGGGACTCGGCAAATCCGGGAAGGCCATCTAGAAGAAATTTGGACTATTTGGTCCATCCTGGACACCTGTACTGCCTCAGGACAAAAAAACCCTATAAAACAGCGAACTGAGAATCGTTCGGGGTGGATTTGGGTGACCTGTACCTTGGTGTGCAGACCCATCATCCACCTGGCGCGGCGCTGCAAATATCCTATTTTGTGGTTTTCTCTTTTTATTGGTGATTGGAATCGTTTTATTAATAAATTGTTTCTTTGTTAATCTGATTTTTGCCGTTGCGTTTATAACACTCTTGATTTCTGAACACTGCAAAGATGACTCAGAAGCCTGAGGGGAAGAAATTATAGTCAAGCTCCCCAAAATGTCATAGACGTAGAACCGACGTAGAACCGTTCATGTCCTAGCCCAAAGCATTGAGCAGTGTCATCTGCCAATTACTTCAAAA
>VWZU01015893.1:48173-72706 GCA_013397095.1 Sterrhoptilus dennistouni | reverse complement strand
AGGGAGTCTGTTTCTCAGGACTTTGTGTTCCCACACATTTTTTGTTTCCCTGACTGTATCTTTCACTTTCCTCTTCCTGCCCCTCCCGTCACCCTTGCTGCACAGTAGCGAGCTGGGTAAATATTAACTACAATAAGAAATGATTAATGAATTATCAATTGCAATCAAATTGCAAAATGCAAAGAGCTGGACGTAAGGAAAAATACTGGCTGCTGTTTCTTTGTTGTTACATTGGAGAGAAGATGGAGGCTGAGAGTAAGTTAGGAGGCTGCTACATCTGCTACAGATCCTATGTCAGGTAACTCCATGGTAAGTTGAGCGTAGATACTCATTTGAAACTCTGTATTTGATTTGCATGCAGCAGTCATTAAGATGGTGCATAAAAAATCCCATTTTTGCCTATGCAAATGGAAGGGCAGAACCACCGATGGCAACTACTCGTGGACAGCTGGGTTGTAACAGCACGTGCCTGGAGAAGAGCAGGGCTCCTTGGTCAGGAGGCTCAGACTTGATCCACTTTCATCAGCAGTATTTCCAGTTGGTTAATGAACAAATAAACACTCTGAAAGCTCCTCATGAGGTAGTCAAGATATTTTTGCTGAAAAAAGTCAAAGCCTCACAATATCAAGAGCTGCCCTAACAAGTTCCTCCAAGGGTAAACTAAGTGGTGATAAGGTCAGTATTTTCCAATAGTGCTGCTTAAAATATCCAACAAAGTCAATAATAATGAAGACAACCACTACTTTGGATTACTCCACTGAGGTGTAACTACCTGACACGAAACTTTCATGTTTGAAAACCTTTTGCTTGTGGTTAAATAATGGGTAGGGAGCAGAGGTGTGCTGGTTTTCGGACCTGACCAGTAAAAATATGGTATGGAAAAGGCTGAAAAAGCAGCGTGGGTACAAGAACTTGCCCATCTAACTCTCTGGAAAAGGGCTGAGTTCTGTGTTAAAGTTAGTCAGAGAAGCATGGAAACTTCTCTCTGGTCCAGGTGCTCCCATCTGGCTCTGGAAAAGAGAAGTTTGCCGTTTGTCCCTTCTCACTCCCTCTGGACTCACAAGTGCCTGCAGTTCAGCCGCTGACTTCTTTTACATTTGGACATGGATGACATTGAGTGGCATATCTTTAACAGCTCTTGCTTTTCTAGTTAAGCATTAATGTTTAACGAGATCAGCCTGCAGTTGCTCGTTAGTGTGCAGTGCTCCAGCTAATTAATACATCACTGGGAGAGCCAGTCTGGGAAAGGAGAGAGACCAAATGCATCCCTGAGGCATTTCTCAGTCTTTAGAAAAGAAGGGGGGGCGAGGGGGAAGGAAAATTTGGGCAAAAGGTTCTTCAGAGAGGAGGAATAAAAGGAACTGAGCTCTTCAAATGTTTGTGCAGCAATGCTGAGCTGACTTTCTGTGAAGAGGATGTCTCTCACCATGCCATTATCCTCCTGATAAAAGATGAGTATGTAGTCCACAAGGAACAGTGCTGGAGAGGCAGCTCAAGTGTCACAAAAACACATCAGCCCTAACAGCCACACATATTTTCCAAGTGAGAAGAAACAAACTATCTTCTCGTCCCTTCACATCCCTGCTAACTCCTCTTACCAGCTCACCTCCCAAAACAGGGGTCACAGGGAGATCAGGAAATTCTTATCAGCACCTGGCTTGAGGCTGCTCCCGCACTTGGCAGGACTGATGCCTGCTCAGCAGGCAGGATTTTTTTTAGAAATCATTTGAACTGCTGATAATTCTCACAAATGTAACGGGCTTCCCATCAATTTTCAATTTATTGCATCTACAGCCCCCTTGCCTGCATCAGGCAATTATTTGTCAGCCTTGCTGCTGAAGATAACATCTTTAAAATGCAACTCCAGTACTTTCTACTATTTCAGAATCCTGCAGGAAAATTGGGGGACCTTTTTGTGCTTACTTCAAATCAAATGTCAGCACAATTTTCAAACCAGAGAAGTACATTTGGAGCTACTGGAGGAAAAAAAATTAAAAATTTGAGGTCACTCTTACTTCAAATAGTGTCTTAAAGACTGGTGTTTGGGTTTTTTAATAGCTATTTTAGAATGCGAGAATGGAAAATATAATTTTCTCTTTCTGTATATAAAGACAGCTACATAGTGCTAACCCCTATTTGTATGTAATACGAAAGATCAGGTGGGATTATCAGAAACCACTAACCAGAAAGTTTAGTTTTTAAACATTTGGTCTTGGGAGTGTTGGAAGGAAGCAGAGAAATGGGTCAATGTATGTATCGCAGATTTAGGAAGAGGACCCAGCTTTTAAAATGAATGTGTCTTGCAGCTGCTGACATGGAAGGGAGAGTTATTTGGTAATGAATCATACGTGATTTAGGATTGAAAATCATAACTATATGTGAGCGACTAGCAGCAGCATTATATGTGGAGTTGCTAATACTGCTAAATTCAAAATGTTTGAGAATTGTGGATCAGGCTCCTTAAAATCTGAATTAAAATCAGGCAAATCAGATCCTATTCATGTGCCTTCTGAGTTTCAGGGACTTTATAACTTAAGCCTCATCACTTACTGATACTGATACAAAAATAATAAAATAAAAAATAAAAAGTGGGGGGAAGAAAAATACAAACTCCTGCACAACTTATACCATAATATTCTTAAAAATCACAGGAGTTGGCTGTGGAGGCCCTAAACAAAAACTCAGCCCATGCAAACCAATTGTTCTTCCACCTCTGGATTCAGCTGAGTGCTAAGTGGATAACATATGTATCCACTCCATCCATCCACATGTAGGATGTAAATATTCGAATGTTGATGCTTGGGCAAACTGAAATGAATAGGAAAAATTAGAAACTTTGGCAGAGCAAGAGTGGGAAGATTTTCACTGCTACATATTAAGTATGGAAACTAAATGGAAACTGTGTTCCACCACCTTTTTCACTACTGGTTAGACGTTGGTGGGTACAAAAGGAAAATTTGCTACTGTCATTGGAGATGTAGAGAAGGAAAGAAGTGAGAGAGGAAGAGAGGCTCACGTCTTCAATAGGGGACAGCTGGGAACAAAGTTAAATGGATTCTTCAGTACAAGAGACCATCTTCATTTAAGTTCTGCTGTAAGCATACTTTCACAGCAGTAAGCAAAACCCTGGTGAAGGAAAATTCTAGCACTCATAGGACAACTACATTATTCAAGAGAAAAATTTAGGTTCATTCACTTTTAGTCTTAAATCTCATAGACAAAATCACTTATGTACATAGATATGTTGATTCAAATTTTGTTTTCAATAGCTATAAGGCCCGAGTTGTTGGAATAACTGGAATCTCTTATCATGATTGCTAATGGATTTCTCCTGGCACCAGTCTCTCAGATTAGGAAGTTCCTCTACTGCCTCTTATCAGATGAGGAGCTCAGAGCCAAGATCCAGGATGACTCAGCAAGGCTGGGAAGAAAGAGAGTTCAAAAGCATTTGCACTGGGACAGCAAAGATTTAAGCAGAAAACAATTTGGCTCATCATCTTGGGTAGATAAGGAAAAGTGAAAATGAGTATGGAACAAATAACCTCATTATTGTTACAGAAGAATTGTAAGGGCTCTTGTTCAACTGAGATGCCACTTTACAAGGTCTGGAGAAATTCAGGTTGAGAGACTTGGAGTAACCGAAAAATAGAAATAGTAATTTCTATTTCAAGTAAATTACTATTTACTTGTAATGCCCAGCAATTAAGTGTAACTTCTGTAACACCCAGATGGTGTTTACACAGGATTGGAATCAGAGACAACACCATTACTGCCATCAAATACTGTTACTGAGTAACAGCCATATTCAGACTGCTGTTTAGACACTGATAATTTCTGGAATCACTATCCATGGAGCCAGTGACTTTCTCTTCTGGCAATTGGTTGATAATGAATCAACAATAAAAGTATGAGTACTGAACAAAGCACAAGAATTTTCATGTAATCCTACACACATTAAAAACCAACAAATAAACAACCAAAAAAATAAAAATCAGCAAGACAAATTAATAACTTACTCTTCCAGAAAATTCTTTCATGACAATGCTTTATCTTCACTTGACATCACTGGAACATAAGGGAAAACCTAAGCATACCCCTGGTAGGACATCAGTAGGACCTGTGATTGTGTCTACCAACAGTGCAAAAAACCCCAACTCTTCAAGTCCTCTGATGTCCTAAAATTGCAACTCTCTTGCTGCCTTCCCTACTAATTTGGATTTTTTCCATGATATTGCTGTTGCTGGAATGATCATAGAATGGTTAAGATTGGGCTTTACTTCCAGCTCATGCTGTCACAGCCCATTATGCAGAGGAAGTCACAGAATCATTTAGATTGGAAAAAATCTCTAAGATCATTGATCACTGTTAATCCAGCACTGGCAAGGCCACCACTAATCCATGTCCTCAAGTGCCACATCTAAATAGTTTAAATCCCTCCAGGGATGGGGAACCCCTCCACTGCCCTGGGCAGCCTGTGTGGGCAGGGCAAAGATTTCAGTGAAGAATTTTTTTCCTAATATCTGACCTAAACCTCTCTTGTTGCAACTTGAGGCCATTTCTTCTTGTGTTGTCACTTGTTCCCTCGGAGAAGAACCCAACCCCCACCTGACTACCACCTCCCTTCAAGTCGATAGCAATGACTTCTCCCCTCATCCTTCTTTTCTCCAGGATAAGGACAGCTGCGTCTCAGGGAAACTTTGTGCTAGGGAGGAGTGGAGGCAGCATCCTGGGTAGTGCCCAGCATGTGGGACCTCTTCATCTCACCCTCACTTTTATGGACCCGTGTGCAATAGCACACCTGGAATGAGCTTTATAAAGATTGAAAGATGAAAAAGTAGGAATCCTCTTCCCAAATGATAAAAGCCAGCACAGTTTTAGCAGTGCATTGAAAATCCCCCTCTTCTGAAATTAACTCCGTGGGAGTCTGGCGTGAAGTAAGAGGCTTCAGCTCAAACACTGGGGGTTGCCACAGCTCAAACAATCAAATGAGATACTTATCATAGGAAGTGACAGGCAACCTCAGCTACAAGAGAGGTCATCGGCTCCATCTAAACACTTTCTTTGAAATATATCTGCAAGGGAATAAAAACAGGATGGCAAATGATTCAAGACTAAATACTCCGACATATCCTGCAATACCCTTTGCACTCTCTTTTTGACTCCAGGAAAAGCCAGGAAGCTGAGTAGCAGCCCCGTTTCCGTTCCCTTTTCACCTCCCCTCAAGAAGGGTGACTTTTAACCTTATTATTTGTATTACCCTCGCATCTGCAGCTAAGCACTGCACAAACACGCGATCTGAAGGAAGTACCTGCCTCAAGGATCCTGCAGATGGGCAGAGGCAGGGCAGGTTTGAGATCGGATGATAACCCCTCTCTCACTCTATGCCATGAGACAGTGAGTTGTACTGGCCAGATCCTGGCTGGGTGACACAGAGCAGACACGCGTCAGTCTCCGCGCTGCCGGCAGCATCTGCCCGCGGTGCTACCGCCCATCTGGCCTCCCAGGCGAGGGAGGTCAAGCACGGAGGGGGTGAGCGCATCTTCTCTGGCAGCGTCCCTTTCTGCGGGGGTGGATGTAATTAGCCGGAGTTAGAGCCGCCTTCATGCCTTTGTTAAGATACATCACTCCTCCCATGAAGCCCATTTTGCTCATGATGAGCTCGCTCTGCTCCATCAGGATTTTACCAATGCCAACTGCTCAATAGAGACTGGGTAAAATGAAGAACAAATACAACCTGAGCAGTAGCTCTGCGAAACGCTCTCCCCGCCCCCCCGCAATTTCAGCCTTTTTTATCTCTCCTCTAATTCCTCCCTTTGTAGGCATCCATCCTGGGGGCCCACAGCTGAGAACCTTTCATCCCTTTGCAGCTAGAAAGCAGAGAGATGTTTATTTTCTTCCTCTATTCTCAGACTTAATGAAAGCTTTTAAACTCAAATGGCTGGAGATTCACACCTCTTCCAGAGTATATCTGAATTCACTAAAAGCTCTTCGGTTTCCTGTAACCCTGTGAACATAAACAAAGTGCACAAACAGCCACACCTCCCCTTGGAAACCGAAAAACCCAGAGCTAGAACCAATATGGAAGACCTTTGGCTATCAGGTTGAGTAAAACACACGCACGTGTACACCCACCCCCAACCCCCCTCCAACATTATTGGAGATTCAGTCCCTGCACTGGAATGTGTAATACAAGCACAACAGCTGCCTATTGCACTAATCTGAGGAAAAGGTCAAGGAAAGGAATGTATCCAGCATTCGTTTTGAAATACTCTATAAGGAGAATGTGGTGAAGGTTTTTTGGGTTTTTTTCCCTTTCTAATGCCTTTCCCATACTTCTCCCTGGCCTTTTCACATTCGTGAAACCAAGAGAACCAAGCAGGGTTCCCTCTGGTATTAAAGATCACACTCTGAACTCGGCTGATTTTGAGTTTTTTTCAAGCAGAACAGAAGGTATAACTTGCTCTGGACAGACAGTTACTTAAATATTAAGCAGTGGAATGTAGTTGCATTTTCTACTTGGGAAGTATAGTGGTGATCTTGAATGAGGAACAGATTAAATTTTTTGATGTTTTGAAGTCAAAAGAAACCTGCTAATGGATTTGAGTAAAAAGGGAGAAAAAATGGAAATTTTAAAATTACATTAAAGGAAAAAATCTAGATTGGTGCTGTAAATGGATAACCTTCCCTATGGACGCTGCCTCACTCTGAGACAACCAGAAGAATGCTCTAAAGGACAAAACCCTCTACCAATAAGGTTAGAATGTAGCTTTTCTCTACTTTAATATACTTGGGAATGGGAAAAGAAAATAGTAATCTTTATAATTCATGTATTTATAGCAAAATGTTAAACATTGCAACCCTAAGAAGAAAAGAGTAAATTCACAGGAATTACTCAGTGAATTGGCCTAAAAAGGGTTCCTTCTCCACCCCTACTATTATTTTTTTTTGGTGGTAGATTATTTTTCTAGTAGGATTAATGTTATCCTCTTGGCTTCTGTGCAAATGGGTGAGTTTACCTTGCTAAAAGTTATTTTAGTGTGAACACAGAAAAGAGAGTTCTCTAATCTTTGAAGTATTTTTTTAGAAAGAAGTCTCCTGATGGCCTATTCTTCCTACAAAAAGAGACAAATTCATTCATTCATTCATTCATTCATTCATTCATTCATTCATATTGACTTATCTCATGATGGAAAGATTCTCAGTAAAGGCCGTCTCAAATCCAACCAGTGAAATTTCAAGGAAAAGGTCTTGGAAGACCTTCATGGACTACAGAGCTTTTGCCATGTTAGGAAAAGAAAGGCATACACTCGAGGTCCAACACTACTAAAAACTGCTCAGATGGTCTAGCTAAACCTCCCTCACTTTCCCTTCATTCCTTCTGCATGGCAAACCTGTCCCACTTATTTTCATTCCTGTCCTATTCTTGGGGGTGATCCTTTACATAACACAGCTCTACCAGAAGAAGTCTCCATTTAGTTCTGAGAGAAACACAGAGGAGTCCTTCAGGATGCAAGGTAAGAAAAGCAACTTACTCCATCAAGCTAAAGAGCAGTTCTTCCAGAGGAGACAGGCTATTTGCATGCCATTTGGTTTCACTGGGAGAAATAGCTTCCTTTTTCTTCCATTCCTGTCTCCTAGGCCAGGAGTGAACATGGACTGAAGAGGAGAGTCTACATTACACTCCGAATGCATTAAGGATCCCAGCACATTGCTATGGGCCATCAGAGTAAACCTGGCAGTGCTTTGAAGTCTGTAAACTGATTCCTAGATAACTGCTTAGAGTTTCTCCCCTCCCCATGCCCCAAACAGCTTTTCATTTGATGTTCTGGCACAGAGCTAATCTGAGAAAGGATCAGAAACTCGAAGCTATTGACAGTAGTGACAGGAGTGTCTCAGTGTGACAGCTGATTGAGCCCCTCTCACATTTCACTGACGAACTCAATTGCTCCAGTAAATCGAGTGAAAGTCAATACAAGCAACTCCTCCTCAAGCTCTGGGTACATCCCCCCTCCCTGAGCCTTCCTGGGGGCCCCTTGTTGCTGCCAGCACTTGCAGGACCCATCTGAGAGCTCATCCCTGTGTGAAATGGAGACATGGACCTGCAACTCAGGGTTTGGGGTTTTGAGGGCAGCAATGCAGTATTTACCCTACTGATATAAAGCTTGGTTTGTCTTACTTCTCTCTCTTAATAATTTTCCTTTTTTTATGTTGTTTTTTAATAGAGACCTCTCCTGGAAAATTGAGTTTCATCCTGAGTCCTCAACCAAGGCAGACACCGTAACAGCCAGGCAATCTTGGAGGTGCAGGAGAGCCTTGCCTGCATGTCCAGCCCTCCCCAAGCAATGCCCATATGGCAGTGCACATTGGGGTTAAAAACAGGAAATACAGGTCTATGTCTGCTGGCTTTTTCTGCTGTAAATCAGCAATAAAAGCCATCTGCGAGGAGTAAAATCTTATAAATGTAGAGGACGTGAGAGAAGAGGCTCAAGCCTGTTGCAGATGGCAACCTTGTGTTAGTCCTGAGTAACCAGGCAATTAAATCAGTGACTTAACAGGCTTTTTCCACACTTTAATTGTGAAGCAGGGGTGTCTGTGGCCCAGAGCAAGCAAACCACAAAGCAGATTTAGTAACATGCATGGGGAACCTGAATTTTCACAGAATAAGGCACAAGAAGATGGGGTACATGGTGAGGAACATATGTAGGCTACTGTTTGCAAATAGAAATCAAATAGGCTGACATTACCAATAATGAAGTGTGAGGTTGGTGTGGTTTCTCTCTCAGATTTCAGCACAGTTTATTTTTATAGAGGCAGCTTCCTCGTGCAAAGTGTTGGCAAAAGAGTTGCTGGCAGGGACATGAGGAGAGGGGCGGCAGGAGAGACAAGGCTTCTTGAGGACACAGGACATTCCTTACCTGCTGGGGTGGAGCACTGAGCAGCAGAGATGGAGCTCCAAAAGAAAAAAGTGGCATTTGTTAGTACAAATGGCCCAGATACTGATCTTGGTTGGTGAGAGGAGTAAGGGAAGACAAAGGAGAGGACAGAGGAGAAAGTAAAATGGTGCTGAGCAGGTATCAGGTGCTGAGAGGGCAAGGGTTAAACATGACAATCTCGAAGATAGAGCTGGGCGAACAAAATAACAGGCACTCTGTTGCATGAAGTCATATGAACAAGTAACCAAAGACACCCCTACCTAAATATACTCCCTGGTCCCCAGGTTATTAGAGCACATCAAGCTTTGCCTCTACTTATCCCATTCAGCAAACAGCTGAGGACACAAAAGCTACACTATCCCACCTGCCTTAAAAAGAAATCAACTCAAACATTACAACACCTCCATCCCAGAGTCATGCTCTGATGCCAGGATCAACACAGAGATGGCCTGCCTGCCCTGCTCCCACCACTGCACACTGGCAGCTCAATGCCTTGGAGCTGGGGGATCCTGCAGGATTCCCTGTCTCCTGGCTCTGCACGGACACGTGTGTTCCCAACCAAATGACCTCATCTGGACTGGACTGAGCCTTCCAAGTCAACATAAATACAGCACATAGGAACTGGCAGTGATTTTCAAAGATTTAAGTTGGGTCCATCTCAATTTTCATTCAGCACTTTATAATTTTTTTTTTTGCTACAAAATTGTGGACATTTTATATTCCCTATTCTAATACATATTTTATACACCTGCCTCTTATGCAGTTAATATTTTGGTTCCAAAGTTAACTGGTTATAACACATATTAATAGATTTGGCATGAAATAAAAAAGAAAAAAAGACAGAAAAAAGGCAGGTGAAAGAAATGCTGGGGGAAGAAAAATAGCAGTGGTGTTTGGAATGACTCTGGAGCCAAGACAGCAAACCCCTTCTTTTTAATGCGACCACCCAAGTGAGAAAGATCTTAAGCTCTTATTCACATGTGTTATGTTCACTGCAGTGTAATTCTAAGTGTAGAGGGGAGGTAGAAAAAGTAATAGTGGGGTTTATTAAGGGCTTAGCAGATGTGACATAGTGCTGGGTTTCCACCAAAGATCATTCCCAAATTTGCCAGCAGGATATAATGTGATCTCAAGTCTGGTTCAACAAACTCAGGAGCAGAAAGACTGTGCTGCTGTAACAACCTGTCACTGACTGCCTGGGCTTTGCAGAAGTCAACCATGGTTCAGCAGCTTCTCCTGAACGTATGTGTTGGGATTTTTCCAGAGGTGAGTAACCTAGCCTCCTCTAAACATATTTCTGAGATCCAAACCAAAGAAAACCCACCAAAACCCCAGCACCCCTTCTGAAGGCCTCTAAACATAATAGCATTTGAGGTTGTGGTATTTTGTCCAAACAACAACCTATACAGGAATTTGGGTTATTTAAAAATAATTACTTAATTCAACACCAGGCCTTTGTGTGTTATGAATTTTTCAGTTGGGTTTGCTGAGACAGGCCTAAGGTTCATTCCCAGGTCATAATTAAAAATACAACCAGTGAGGAAAACATTTATGATACTATAAGTGCCAAGATAAGACAAACTAAGAAGTAATAAAGGAAAGAGAAGTTTAGAAAGCCACTTAAAAAAGAGAAGTGGATAGAGATAGAACTGATTTCCCAGCAATGGCAAAGCTGGGTTCTTAGGTTATTGCCCCTAATTACTTTCTCTACCCTTCCTGAAACACTCCCATCAGCAGTATCCTGTCATTAGATTTAGCGATGGCATCGCCAAGGACAGTCATGTGCAGGATTGGCTGTATCAGTATCCCTTCTCTCTGGGATTACACTGCTTGTATCCTAGCCTCTAGGAAAGAGGATGATTGATGTATAACAGTAAAGGAAGGAGGAGGGGGACTATCGGGAGGGGCAGAAGATGGCAAAATCTGGTGCCCAATGTGAAATACTTAAGCCCTAAACTTCTGGGGGGATATGATCCTACCCTGCAGCGTTGCTATTTTTTTGCCACAGAACTAAAAAGAAGGACTTTTCCTGATGTCACTGAAGGCCACAGAGGATAAATCCAAATGACAGGGCTTAAGTTATGAATATGGGGAATTAGAGATGAGAAGTAAAGCAGCTTATAATGACTCTCCCTTTTGCTCTTTGGATCGCAAGCTTCAGTATTGATTACGAAATGCCCTGTCTTTATCCTAACAGCTCCTCGAAAATGCAGCTTGAGAGTTTCTTCACCTTGCAGCCTCTTCAGCATGATTTGATAATGATAAAAAGAGAACATAAAAGGTTTTTGCATCAAGTATTATGATATTCATTCATTCCCTTGTTTTTCTAAGCATAACCACTGACCTGCTGGGAGGGTATCCTTATGAGGATAGCCAGTGTTCAACTCAGAGTCTCCATTCCCAACAGTGTTAGTGCAGGGAGACATAGGTGCCCTGACAACACCGCATTCTAAACATTCTAACAGTCATCTAAAGTCTAACAACAGGAATGGCCTACAAAAATCCTGCAACAGCTCCGACCTTGCAGCACCAGGTAATGCAAAGTTCATAGAAAGTGGTTACCACTTTCTTGTCATCTTCTTCACAAAGATTTCAGGCAGCCTCAAGATACTCAAACAAGTCTTGCTGCACAACACTATTGACAATACAAGTATCCATATCCAAATGGAAACTTTTGTTTTCCCCTCACCTACACATGGCAAGGGAAAAGAATGAGCAGCTCAGCGAGTTACTGAGAAGCTCATAGGGTTGTCAAATTTAATTTTATCATCTATTCTGACCCCAGCTTTGAGGTGAGGCAAACACATTTCCCACTCAGTTGCAAAACATTTTGAGCTCTTTTTGAAGTACTTAACCTCTACTACCAAAATAGCCAAGATGGGCTATTTGGTGGGCATCTTTGGACAAAACACCAGGCCACATCTCACAGTTTTTTCCTGTTTGCTTTCAGTGTTGTACAGGTGGAGTCTAGCTCCTTCTAAAAAAGGAGTGAAATAACTACTCTGTCAAATAACTCACTTCCTTGGAGAGATAAGGCTGAGAAGGAAAACTAAGGTGAAATAACTTGGCTGAGTTTGTACAGGAGATCAGTGCTGTAGAGAGTCAATTTCCTGGCCTCCTACTCCAATACTCAGCTGCTAGATTGATCCTGCTGTCTTCCAAAAATGAACTTCACTACTTGAGGACAGACTGAGGTTTCCTGTGGATTTTCACTTTCCTCTCTGTGTTTTTCCTCAACAAAAGAAGAGCCATTAATATTCAATCATTCCTGCATGTGAGATGCATTTGCTAAAATAGTTTTGCACTTAACAGCCTCCAGTTGTAGACTAAATTGATGACACTTAAAACATGCCCAGGAGCCATAGCAGAATGATCCTATTACAGCAGTGCCTTAGTAACATTGTCTTAGTTAAGGTTATGTTGGCTGGTTCTGAGAGTTTATAACCCAGCTGTGAATATATTCTCCAAGCTGGGACCAGTTGTTAGGGGATTTATTTCTGCAGCAAATCATATGGCTTTTTTTTTTTTCCCAGCTACTTTAGATCACAATTTTGTCTGTTTCTTTTAAAGATACAACATAAAAAGAAAAAGAATAAAACATCCTTGTCATGAGGCTAGTGAGGAGCTGTACTATATTCCAAGCTAGAGTTAACCTACCTCAGGCAATCCCTACTCCACGCCAATATCCAAGTACTCCCCACTCTTTAACATGAAGGATATCAGTGCTGCTTTCACTGCTTTCTTTATAAGAGAGCGGAGGTTTTGCAGGAATTAAATCATGATTGGTTTTGTGGGAAACCTGTGACAGACTAAGCATCTCTGAAGGGTGAGCTGACTCCATAGGCACTGAATCTCTTCTTTTTCCACCTGCTTTTAAAGACTTTCAAATACAGCTTGAATGATTTCTCCTGTGCACAAGGGATTTTTTTTTTTCTTTTACAAAGACCACTTTTGCTACAGCTCTATTTGACGGAGCTTTCTGAGTGGGTTCCAGGAGGTAATGTTTTAAAAACTGATTTGGCCTATATAAGGAGACTTTAAACCCAAGATACACATGTATCTACTGTCACTTACCAACCAGACTCATGACAAAGAACAAGAAACCCATGGAGTGAGATATAGTAGGAAGTAAAGGGATATAAGGAACAAAGGCCTATTTGGGTGGAGCAATGCAAAATGTTCCTGTCACCATGGTCAGCCCAACCGCAGAACAAGCTTCCCAGGAGCTAGAGTTGATGGAAAATTTAACTAAATATATTTTCCATGTATAACCAGTGTCAGAACCAAATATTTGCTGAATGCAAAGCAAACATATTGGGTACAATTCCAGACAGATGACCTGCTGAAATATAGGACCTGAATTTCATTGTCTTGACATTGACTTGGGTACAATGTCAGTAAAAGGAGGGTGCAACCTGCCACCATTCTGCTTGGGTTGCATTTTGCACCCATGCTGACTGAGACAGGCGTGAAGTGCTCCACAAAGCTTTGAGCATGACACTCCAACCAACAAGGCAGGTCCTGTTCTCCATCTGCCACCTTCCACAAAGCCTTTGCACTTCCCTTCCACCTCACAGCTCTCAGCAGCTCTGAGTGGGCTGCTCAATTTGCATGAACCTCAGAGGAGATGGGATCTGGACTGGCATCTGTCATCTAAAAGGTGACTGACTGAGGCTGACCCTGCTGTGGTGTCTTCACATGCTAGCATCTGCTAAAGGGAAATGGGAACAGGACGGAGTGGGAAAGGCAGCAGAGGGGGAGCTGTTCAGCCTGGAGAAGAGAAAGTTTTGTGGAGACCTCGTAGCAACATTCCAGTATGTGAGTGGGGCCCAGAGGGAGGCTGGACCAGGGCTCTTCATCAGAAATTGCAGTGATAGGACAAGAAGTAAAGGTTACAAGTTGTAAAAGGAGAAATTTAGGTTTGATATTAGGAAGAAAATTTTTACTGTGAGGGTGGTGAGACACTGGCACAGGTTGCCCAAGAAGGTTGCCCCAACCCTGGTAGTTCTCAAAGCCAGGTTGGGAAAGGCCTTGAGCAACCTGGTCTGATGGGAGGTATCCCTGTCGATGGCAGGGAGGGCTGGGACTAGATGGTCTCTAAGATCCATTCTAAGCCCTTAATATTCTATGGTTCTGTGATTCCAGGAGATGCACCCAGAATATCAGAGAATAATGAGGGAAATGGTCCTTCCTATATCATTATCAAATAGACAAGTCCAAATCTTCATCCAGGCCTTTTCCTCATCCATCTGCATGTTGTTCCTGCCTTGGTTGAGTCTCCTGACAGCAGATAAGCTGCTAAACCAGAGGGTATGGGACCACTCTTTCCCTCTCCATCCATGCAGAGAGATCAGTGAAAACAACAAAATAGTTATTAATTCTCTCTGGGATTCCAAAGCCTAAGTTCCACAACACAGCATTTTCTTCAGCTGCTTTAACTTTCTTTTAACACGCTGGTGTGTGTTTGCCTTTGAGGAGTATAAATGACCCTTTCAAATTCAGCATTTGAGGCTGGGGATGACAACTGATAACAATATTATTTTTCATGTGAGCAACAATTTTCATTCAGAGGGCTCTTAAATTTCTTTTTGAAACAGTATGGCTTCCCTTCATCCAGCACCAAAATAAACCTACCTCCAAGGTGGAACAAAGGACCCATCAATGCAAGCTGGCAGTACACAGCAATTTAGGGCAGGAAGTCAAGAATTTTATGTCCCACTGAAGGCAGAGGGTCAGGTAAAGTTGGCAGAAAGCATATCCTGAATGAGAGCCTGGACAAAACATCATCACCAGCTCCAACTCAGGAGGGAAAGTGCCCTAGGATCATCACTCACTAGAAGAGGTCAGAGCTCCAATCTTTACATCTTGAACAGGGGCAGGGCACTGTGTTAATGCACACATTCAGAAGTGCCTCAAAAGAAAAAGAAAAAAGGCAATTTGCTGACTGCACTTCTGAAGCTTTTGCTGCAACAAAAGGAAAGGGCACTATGAGTTTTTTGGTCTTCTTTTTCCTGTAGAAAGGAAAGATTCTATTGAACTTCAGTATACACTGTGCTACACTTTACAGGAAACCAAACCCACTCTGAAATTAATGTGAACAGTAAGAGGAGACTACAAGGTGGAAAACTCTTGAAGTGAGTACAAAATTATTCATAAAATGAGTGAGAAAAGGAAATAGGTGATTATAAAAGGTCATTAGAAATGTCAGCTTACAAATGGCATTGTGTGAAGGGAGATGTAACCTCCTGCAAGACAAACCTACCACAGCTGAACATGCAGAGGACACCCATAACCTCAATCTCTTTTGTTCAGAGGTTTTCATTTAGGAAATGTCTTTCATAATATTATCACTCCAAAATTTACATGAATCCAAAGAATAGGGACTAATCTACCCAGCTTCCACTTCACAACTGCCTCAGTTCCTCCCAAAACATGAATGAAACTAAAAAATTTTCCCAGCCACCAGGAATGCAAATGCTCAGCAGCAGATCCAGCAATTACCTGGGCACAACTGCTGTATGAAATTAGGAGGTCCTGAGAAAAGCCATCTGGGGTATCTGTTGTTCAAACACCTTCTGTCCCTAGACAGATCCCACTGAGAGGATTCCAGCTTTTATAAAACATTTCTGAGATTAAATTTTCTGCATCATTTTGGTTCAGCAAGTGAAACTTCTTTCCCCTTAGAGCATCACCAGCAGCAAGTGAATGGGCAGACAAAGGTGATCCATCTTGCTAAGTACAACACCTGTATCAGGGAAAGGTGAAACAACTCTGATATGGCAGGAAGAACAAAATGCACAAGTATTACGTGAGTATTTTGAACATTAAAAATTTAATTGGTTAGATGAGCATAATGACGGAGGTATAAGGATTGCTTTTAACAGGCACCAGAGCCAAAAGGGATGTGTTTATCAGTGGTGCTATATGTAACACTTCTATAAGTTCTCAATGACTGAAACACTTTTCTACAGTTCCAAGTTCTTTGTATGATCTTCTACCCTTCTTTATTAAATCAGCAAAGTATTTTTAAGAGCCTTTTACTGCCCAGATACCTCAGACATTTAACAGCCTCTCTCTTTGAATTTTACTTCTTGTTTTAGGTCTTTATAACTTGCGCAGAATCCAATGACTTTTTCAGAGATTCAAACTCTGCCATAATTGTGAGTATAGGAGATGGTGGACAACATACCTTCGCTCCTACAATTCTCTCCTCCTGCTTCATTCCACCCATGTAATTCCAAGTTATCCAATGCTTTCACTTATTTTTATTACTCTTATTTCTTTTAGAAGAGAGAAACGTTAACTGAGGGGGTGTGATCCAGATTTGCTCAGATAAAGTACAGAAGCTTTTGCACTCCTTCATTTCATGCCTCAGTGCGTTTCTTGCTAACAAGTGGAAGAATACAAGGGAAAGCCAGCAAGGCTAAGGCAGATTCTCCAGAATTTGGTCTCAGTCCTCTGTTACACCCTAGGCAGATATTACAGTGCTGGCTGCCAAAGGAACTTAGCTCTGATACAATTCAGCCCAGTTAGCTATTTAAAGAGCTGGGTTTATTTATACACCCTCCTCCCCTAACAAACTCCCACTCTGTTTTTTTAAGATGGGAAATTATCAACAGCCCTGAACATATAAAATTTGACAGCAGCTTACCAGACCATTTGTATTGGTCCCTTCATCTTTGCTGTTACTTTTATTCTTCTATAAATTCCTTCAACCATTAAATAGTGTTATTCCCACAAGTTTGGCAGAGATCAAAATAGCATAGCAGGTTTTCTCCAATTTTCTACTGCTACCAGCCAGGTAATGAAGAGCCAGATGGAGACAAAATATATTTTTCTTTCCTTTTCTGTCCTAAAGGACTTTGTCGTGGAATTCAACAGAATCAGTGAAAACTTTTAAAAAAGTAATTAAGGTGGACTTTGTGGGGTGGGAAGGTTATGGAGATTGGTTTAAGTCCAGTACTCAAGTCGTTGTACTTTTGCTGAAACAGTGGCAACATCAATGGATAGCACTGCCTCACCTTTTTAAAAAGAACCTGTAACTGCTAGGGAAATGCTAGGGAAACAAGAATAATGATGAATTAAACTACAGTTTACTCTCAGCAGATCTCTTGTGACAGAAAGCTCTGCTCCAACATATATATGTACATGTATGTCTGCAAACCCCAGCCCAGTGACCTGGAGAGAGGTCTGACTTTTCACAATTGTTTTGCACAAGATGAACATCACTGCATGCCTACCTCAACAGTGCAGTGTTTTCTTCATGGAATCCATAAATCCTCAAAAAAGGGTGCTTGATTTGGGCTCTGTTTGGTGCAGCTGAAGTCCAGAGGAGCTAAGCTCCTGGTTGTTTCACCAGCTGTTGAATCCTGCTGCAACCAGGATCTTAAAATCCTATCCTTGCAAGGACTGCACATGCATTAGATTATACTGGAATCTACTTCAGTTTGAGAAGAAAAAAAAAATTAGCAGACAAACAAACAAAGAAAAAAAAAAGTCAGAGAGAGATTATTTAACCCCTAACACTGAGTTCAACCTTTGGAAAGATTCAAAATCTCATGAGGCTTCAGGGGAAAGGAGGACACTCAGATGAGGCTGAAGCAGCACACAGGGGAAGCTGCCTATTTCATTTCTGGAACATGGGCCATGTGCATCTATTTTTAGCTTTGAACTGAGTTCCTCTGCCTTCTGCCAGAAGTCCTGAGCCCTGTGCTGGTGCAATGAAAGCAGTGGCTCAGCCATTCTCTAATAGCTTTTACTTCTTAATAAAGAGCAGCACTTAGGCAAAGGATGAGGTTACTGTTGGAGGGGTCATGATTAATAATGATTAATCTGATCCTTGCCAACATGAACTGGATCCACCATTCACTAAATAATTACTCTGCAGCATGGATACCATTTCCACAGGAGGCATAATTTTGTCATATTAAAAAACCAAGACCAAACACATGGAATGAAAAGGAGATCTGACTTCTCAGTAACACTTGGTCTCACAGGAACCACCAAAAAAAATTAAGCAAAGAAGGAAGAAAAAAAAGAACAATAACTGCAAATCAAAGGATAAGAGCAGTTAAAGACTGATAAATCACCCACCTTTTGGGAGAACCAAGGGAAAGCAAATAAAACTAAACCCTCAGAAGGCAGAGCTGCACGTGCTGAGAATATGGAGCACTCTGCTACTTCTGGCTCTTAACCTTATACATAACTCTAATATGCACATTATTTGCCCACCCACACATTTCCCTCCTGTTCTTAAATTACATTTCTGTTTTCCTCAGAAAGCACACAGATGAAATTGCTCCCTGGGAAACATCTCTCCTTCTTTGTGTTAGTATGCTACTTGGCACAAGGAAATCCTAATCCAGGATTGTCATTCTTAAACAACAATGCACCTCAAATGATAAGCAACATTATAACATTATGGCAAAGCATAAACTAATGGGAATCTAATAAACACTCCTAAGAGCATATATGAACCTTACAATTACAGCAGGGTGCTTGTGGTGCAGAGACTTGGTTCTGGGCCTCAAAGCATGGATAAATTTTACTCCTACAAAGTACACAAACAACAAGCAATGGTGCCAAAGGCAGGCGAGGACATGGGGGTTTTGCTGGCAAGAAGTGATCTTATCTGGGGACTCCTCTCAGTCATCCTGCTTCACTGAACCAAAGCTTCCTAAAGACCATCCACCGAGGATGCTATTCTAGTCCTTCAGTGCACTCAGCTCTACTCCTTTTGAGGTTTTCAAAGCTTTTGTGGGATTTATATTGCACTGTTTACCCTTCCACATCATCATGCAGGGTTTGATTTGGACTGGGAGGCCACAGAACAAAGACCACCAATCCCTCTCCTGGTCTGATGCAAATCTCACAGGAAGTTTGGGTTGCTTGTGCCTGTTATGAAATCCCAGCCCCATGTGAGCCTGTTCAGACTTCTGCCCTTGACAGGTCCAGATTTTACACATTGGTGACTTGCACCATGGAAAACACCATGCGGATAGTTGATGTCTTTGACTGACAAACTCAGGGAAGCAGGGCTCAGGTCAAGGAAGTGCCATTGCTTCTAGAGGGATCATGGAGAACCACAGAATCACAAAATATTATGAGCTGGAAGGGACCCACTAAGATCATCAAGTGCAACTCCTGTACAGACACCTCAACAAACCCACCCTGTGCATCCCTGAGAGCGGTATCCAAATGCTCCTGGAGCTCTGGCAGGTTTGGTGCTGCACCCATTCCCTGGGGAGCCTGTTCAGTGCCCCAGTACCCTCTGGGGAAAGAACCTTTTCCTGATATCCAACCCAAACCTCCTCTGATTCAGTTTCATTCTTTTCCAACAAGTCCTGGCTGCTCACTAGAGTGAAGAGATCAGTGTCTGCCACTCCTCTTCCCCTCACAAGGAAGTTTTAACTTCAGAGGTCTCCCTAGTCTCCTCCAGGCTGAAGTAAGAAATGCCAGTAAATTAAATACTTGGCAATGTGGTTATAGTTTTGTTCAGCTGGGGATTTTCATAGTGGGGCAGTATGTTTATGATTTTTTGCCAGTTTCCAAATTGACTTGAAAGAATGAAAGAAAAATAAACTCTTTACAAAGCATAGCCTTTCACAAAAATTTTAGCTGAAAATTTGTTGGTGACTTTAAAACCAATTCTTTAAATAGCTAATGGTATAAAAACCACATGCCTATTCATGTATATATTCATGCAAATGAAAACTAAGTTGCATTTTCACAAAATTTTACAGAGGCACCAGAGTGAAACACAAAGCAAGGTCGGGAAAAAAAAAAGGCAAAGACCCCAGCAACAATAACAATAATGAAGGTAAATCTTTAAAATCTGAGACAGGCTGCAGGAGGTGGGGATAGAGCTCTGCAAACAAAACTAAATCCAGTGCACTGTTTTTCCCCTTCACGAAGTGAAACAAGCTGTTCCTAAAAATAATGCTTCCTTGGTTTTCTGGCAATTAGTGTCCTGGAGGATTAGCCTACAATCATCAGCAAGTGTTTGCCTTTCCCAGGCAATGTCACCATAGAAGTCTGTGTTTATCTACAAGGCCCAGGGGACAATTTATAAGCTGAGCTGAGGTCTTGCATTCACGGACAAATGTTCCACATTGCCACCCACCCTCCTGTACTAATTTCCTCCCCATCAACCTCCTATACCTGAAATATAGACAGGATGTTGCCAGGGACATGATGAATGAGCTTTACAGCCTCTGAAGCAAGCACTTGCCCAATAGTTTATGTTGATACAGCAAAGAAAGAGGTACTGATATGGTCAACACATCATCAGGCATCACAAATTAGATTTCAGGAAGTAAGTGAATGCAAAAAAAAATTTATCACTGTTCCAGAAAATATCAAAGAGAATGGGATATGTTTTCCCCTCTGAAAACTGTTTCCTACACTCTAATTGAAATATTGTAATTTGTGAATTTGAGGTCTACTACCCAGGGGTTTTTTTACAGATAGTGCTTTGTAAAACCTCTCTGCAATCAAGATGCTCCAACTTTATTTTTTAATCTATGTTACAAGTGCTTTAACAGTGTTCTGGTCCCCTTGTAAACTAAAAGTGATTTAACCAGAGTACATCAAAATACAAAAGACTAAGATTAGTAAGAGTGTTTATTTTTAAATTAATTTTCCCCTGATGTATTAGAACCTCAAAATGAGAATATTAAGCCTGTACTTGAGAGAATGGGAAGCTAGTCTTTTAAAAAAAAGTAATATGAATCTTTGTCTTGATGATAAACTGACAATATAGCTCATGATAGTTAATTTGCTAATTTTAAAATTCTAATAAAAGCACCCAAACAAAACAAAGCAATCAATAAAAGACTCAATTCTAGAAAGAATTTGTAAGAATGACCCGCATTCCTCACAACAGAGAATACTGCAGAACAGGTACATGGATGGATGGACAGGTTTATAGATAAGATAGATCTGTTCTCAGATCTCAAACGTTAACAAAACAAGGCTTAGAGACACTGTTACTAATTAAAGTTGATGAATACGCATGTTGAAGGTGAAAAACACTTTTCTTCCTGAGAATTCATGTCTTTTCCCTTCAGAAAACTATCAGGAGTTTCTGGAGCTTCATGGGCACAGTTTGAATCTGCCTCAGGTCTAAACCCAGTCACAGGTTGTCCATAAGATACATTAGAGAGCAAAATCATTTGGTAATTGAGACCAACTGCTTCACTCTGCCACATTTAACATTGGGTGACCTGATTTTATAAAATTGTTATGCTCAAATCAAATTTTGTTCCATCTTTGGAAAGAATGATCTTCAGATTCAAACTGATCTTTAGCTACAAAACAGGAGGCCAATAAGAACTAAAAAAACAATTGTCAAGGATGAACTTGGCTAGTCTAAACAAGTTCCAAGTGGTAGGGGGAAGGAAGAGACCACTAGCTTGCTGTAATTCCAAGCACAGTCCATCTCGCTTGCAATTACTGAACCCTACCAGCAATCCCACCAAAGTCAATTTGACCAATTTTAGAATAAGGGGCCATTCGTTCCAAGTAATGGATATTGAAACCTGGCCATTGGTTTATGAACAAATGAGAAACCCCGATAAAGAATGTCATTGTGATGGTGTCACTTCAAAACAAAAACATGCAATGAACTACCACCACCCAGGCAGCTACAGTAGGAGACCAAAGGTTGCATGCATTTAGCCAGCAAGGAAATGCAATATTCTTTAAGAAAGGCATTGCCTGGAGTGGATTTTTATAAAGAAACAGAATTCATGAATAAATAAACCAGATGGGAATAAGCCAGGCTAGGGCATTAACATCTAGTGCAATGAACCCCCAATCTTGCTTGATGGTTTTTCTACAAATAACAAACACAAAACCATTAATGTTGTACCATTGTCAATCATGCCAAGGACTCTGTTTGTGTCCAGGAGCTCTGATAGGCAACAACACAGATTAAATCCACCAGACGTTAAGAAATTCTTAGATTTCACCAGTTAAGGTACATATTGACTGACCTGATCTGAGTCTTTCACTTGAGAACTTTTCCCTTTTCTGCAACCACAACTCATAAGCAGTTTTGCATCTCCAGTGACTTTTCCCTATAAGAGATAAGGAAGGAAAAACATCAGCACAATCTGAACCACTGAAGACCAAGAGGCTTGTACTTGTGCTCAGGAGCACGGGAAGTCTGTGGACTCTTCCTGTGTTGCTGGAAGGTTCTCTTTCACAGAAGGGGAGCTTTCAAACTGCCAAGAAGACTTCCCCACAGGATATCACAACATTAGGGAAGTCACACAGAGGAAGAAGGAAAGCAACTTATGTGGAAAAAGACAGTGGGAAAGCAAAGCTGAAAAGAAACACGTTATTTCAACCCATGGTTTCCATACACTTGCATGAACAGGAACATGTCTAGCACACTCAGACAGTACAAATATCAAACTGCAGTGACTTGAGCAAAAGCTCATACACTACTTTTTCTGTTCACCTTTACCAAGTTAATGCCTACTTGCTTCTAATGTCCCAGATTTGGTGAAATAAAATCTTTAGGAGAGACTTGCTCTCAGTAGAACTATGGGTCCACATCATCCCTGGTAAACCCATGCCACACTGGAATCCAAGCACACTCTCACCTAGCACTTCTGGTACAGAGTCTGCAATGTCTGTGACATAGAATTATAGAATGTTCGGGTTGGAAGGGACCTTAGAGATCACCCAGTTCCACCCCCTGCCACGGGCAGGGACATATTCCCCATGATCAGGTTGCTCCAAGCCCTGTCTAACCTGACCTTGGACATTTCCAGGGATTTGCTCAAACCAATAGAGATTTGCAAAGAAACAGAGTCCACTCACTCTCCTTTTACCTGTAAGCAACAGTCTGAGAGTGAAGCTGAGCTCAGGCACCTTTATTTTTGTTGAAAATCAGACTGAGTGTGATCCAAGCAGGAAGGTTCCTTATGTTAACAGGGCTCTTTTCTGAGGGTTGAGTCACTTTGGTTCTTCACCAAAGTATTTTTGTTGCTTATCAAACCTGGACATCTTGATAGATCACCATGGCAGAAAGGAGTTGGGATTCCAGAGTTGGTCAAAATGCTGCTTGAATTTAAACTGCGTGGAGTCAAAAAGACCCAGTGGAGTCCCCACAAACGTATCATAATTACTTTTTTTTCCATAGGCATGCACACAAAGACATTGCCTACTTTCAGACTTTTCTGTCCATAGTTGAAAAATAAACACTTTTGGCACCTGCTGGGGAACAGAGGGAGAATCTGCTTGTGTGCAGCCATGAACAGTCATGAGATTTCATCAGATTAATTTATACAGGAAAGGAGATCCCAACACAGTTAGTGAGTTTAGCCAAGTGGAAGTGCTCTGCTCTTAACGATGAGGAAGGGAAAAGGCATGATTAAAAGGAATTGCAGCCATTGCTCAGTGTCAGGGCACAGCACAGAGATGACTCTTGATACTGGGAATTAAAAACAGAAAGATAAACTTCTAGATACCTTGGGAGAGCCTGCAACCTGCCAGGTGTGGGGACATCTCTTACTTGGTAAGCTCAGAATCTCACAAGTTCAGCAAGGTCAGATAATGTGCAGAAATGATCTTTTTCTCTCCTTTCAAAAGAGAAGCTGTGAAAAAACTAAGATACTGAAAAGACTGTACTGATACTTACTTAACCTGATAACTACCCAAAATGCCTCATGTCTGGGCTGCTGATTACAAACTGTCAGACTCTGAGGTTTTCAGGGAACTACTTCCAACTAGCCTCTCCTCTCATTTGTCAAAGGTGTTTCACTCTTGCCCAGCTACTACAATCTTTCAACAAATCGTCTATAATCTATTAAAGTATTTTTTTTCCTCAGAAAGAAGTTAAACTATAAGTTAAAGCAAATATATTAAAATATAGAGACAGAAAACTGAGGCACAGGGAGAGACCCCTTTGTCTAACTACAGAGTACCTTCTAGAAACCCCACAGCATATGAGGAAAGTTGGAGCTATAAAAAGACCTAGGAGAGACTCACACATTTTCCAAAAGGCCACTGGATACCTTGGGGTGGTTATAGCATTAATGTACACTTGTGGTTAAGGAACTATATCCACACATGTTCTCATTGATTCTCAGCTTGTCCCACCATCTGCTGCAAAGTCATTATGTTAAAGAAGATAGTCCAACCCTTTTGTAACCAGAAGCCAAGGAAAAAAATTCCCATTTTTGGATCCTTCTTTGGCTCTAATACCACCTGAGCTCATGGCAAACCATGGCCATGTTCTCCTATCCAAATGGAAGTATCACCAGTTTTATTTAATAGAGAGAAATCACATGATGTTTCCCATAACCACCTGAAAAATTAAGAGTACAAGGGAAATGTGAACGCAAAACTTGAGAGTTTCTTTCTTATCCTCTGACAGTACAAGAATGAACAGGCTCTTCAACTCCCTAAGAAAACCCAAATGAAAGCAATGCACTGGATTAATAATCCCACTTCCTCTTCCAGCTGCAGATGCACCTCTCTTAATGTGGCTTGGATGAATGAGCTACTACCTCCATCTTATTTTAGGAAAGATCCTTATGAGCAGATGCTTAATTTGCGGATAGGTGTCTAACATTAGGCAGCTAAGTT
>VWZU01015893.1:18878-35269 GCA_013397095.1 Sterrhoptilus dennistouni | reverse complement strand
GTTTTTTTTTTTTGTTTTTGTTTTTTGGGCAGGCTTACAAATGAAGGATCAGCTCTTTAGAAACTGCAGCTAAAGCTCCCTTACTCCCTGCACTGTAAGGAGTGCAGAGGATGAGTGCTCGCATCTTTTTTCTAATTTCAGCACTTGGGAATTTTTTCCCTCATCCTGCAATTTTGACCTCTTTTCCTTTCAGTGCCACTTGCAGTCAGAAAGTAAAAATCCAGTCCCAGGGGAATATATGGGATGTTTTACATCCCAAAACAAGACTTCAACACTTTGCTTTGGGACTGCAAAAGGAGGCAAGACAATCACCTGCTTGAGTGAGCTCTTTGGACGAGGCAAACAAGTGTCACTTTGTTCTCCCTTGTGCAACCCAGGCACAGACTGAGGGGGGTAAGGGAAGGTCAAGACAGACCCATGATTTAAAAGCAGGAGGATGGTTTGATGACTGAATGAGTCGGGGCTTCACTTTCAGCTTATGCTGACACAGAGCATTATGCAGAAGGAGGCACATGATCATGGAATCTTTTAGATTGGAAAATACCTCCAAGATCGCTGAGTCCAACTAGTCCCTCAGCACTGCCAAGGTCACCACTGACTCATATCCCCAAGTGCCACATCCATATGGCTTTTAAATGCCTCATGGGGTGGTGATATAGCCACAAGGCTTCACCACCATAGATGGTGAAGAAAATTTTTAATTTTTAATATTCAATCTAAACCTCTCATGGCACAGCTTGAGGCTGTTTCCTGTCATCCTGTCCCATTCCCTGGGAGTAGATCCTGACCCCGCTGGCTACCTCCTCCTGTTAGGGAGTTGTGCCAAAACAGAAAGTTTCCCCTGAGCCTTCTTTTCTCCAGGCTGAGCTCTGGTAGGTCCCTCAGTTGTTCCTGGGGCTCCAGGCCTTTCCCAAGCTCCATTCCATTCTCTGTACACACTCTCTGTTAGTGCCTCAGTTTCTCCACTGTAAAGTGTTGACTGTTCTGCTTTATTCCCATCACAGGCCTCCTGAATCAAGGCAGAAATCTGCAGTGCTGAGCAACCAACACATCAGCTGCTTTCATAGCCACACATGAGAAAAGAATCATCCCTTGCCTTGCTCCAGCAGTAAGGAATATTGCCCCAACCCTGTCAACTGCTTTCCAGGAGCAACTGTGGTACAGGGCCAGCAGAATGGAACCCTGGCAGCCCTTGGCATGCCTCACTGGAAGTTGATCCACAAAGCCAGGCAAGCTTTCCTTCCTTTTGCTCAACAACAAAGTTTTGGAGCTGTTGATAAATGCTGAAGCTTTAAGCAAGCTCATATTGACTATTAGGAATCTCTTGACTGCCTCTTGGGCACCTTTAAGGAGCACATGAGATTCCAAGAGCCCAGATACAACACAACTCGCTGGCTGCAAACTGGGTACACTCCTGCCAAAACCTTCCTCTGCTGCAGCTATGGTATGCTCCAGAAAACATATTATAAGTCTGCCTCCCAGCCTTATGACAAGAGCATTTAGAAGGGAACATAAACTTTGCTGACCCTCATGCTGCTTTTTGGCTTGAGGAACTGTTTCTTTTTACATCTTTCTTGCCCTACTCCCTGTCTCCTTTAACTAAGACCATATTTCTAAGAAAGAAGGAAATAGCGTTAATTGAAACCTTCTCTGTACATTAGCAGCTTTTGAAGGAGTATTTGGGGAAAGGGAAAGCAGAAGGCTTAAGGTAGAGTGTATCTGCAGGATTAAATGACCCCTTGAAGGAAGATGTCAGGGTGTGAAATGTCGGTGAACTGCTTTTGGTCACATCAACCTGGAATTTCCTCCTCACAAGTGCCACCAGACCTTCGCACTCACATCCAAGAGCGAGCAAGGAATGCCAGAGGGCTGGCTCAAGGCAGAAATCAGTGCAGTTGATCTGTGCTGCATCAGACAAACACAATTTCTCTCTCTTCACGTCCACAATGACTGTAATAAGCCTTGTCCAGGCACAAGGGCATCATGCATTACAAAGGCTTACAACACAGCTGAATATTATCAATGTTACAAGCAAATAAAATCAAGGGTCGAGTAGTTGTCATGTTTTATCAATACATCATCAAATCTCATTAAACTCTTGTCCAGCAGATGAGAGATTGATCCTCACAACAGCTGGATTTTTCATGGTAGCACACTATAAGCTAGAGTTGCAAAGAAAGTTTTGACAGGGATTGGTCAGGTGGAAGATGTCCCTGACCATGGCAGGGGCTTGGAACAAGATGATCTTGAATGCTCCTTCTAACCCAAACCTTTCTACTATTCAATGAAAGAAAGACTCCTATAGCTGCAAAAACATCAAGAATTGGTCAAATTCTGCTTGTGAGATATCTTAAGTTCAGAGGGACAGCATTTTGGCTCTGCAGTTGCATGGGAAAAATGACCAAGCAAAAGGTAAGCTCCAGGCTTCAGGGATTTCCACAAGAATAAACACAAAGCTTTTGGATAGAGGTTTAGTGGGAATAGTGTTTTTATTGAAGTCCTCCCATCCTTCCTTCCCTGGCTAGCTTTTCCTGTCTCTATCTGCAGCTTGCCTAAATACCACCCAAAATATTTTCTCAATTAGAGGAGAAAACAGGAATTTGCTACTTGTCTGCCTCTATTCTGCTGCCTGTCAGCATTCAGCAAATATTTCAATCGTAGCCCTTTGCATGCTGCTAGCCCTGCTCATTTAATCTTTGGCCCTTCCCTAGGCTAATCCATCGGCCTTTACCTTCAAACCTTTACAGCCAGGGGCTGACAGGATGGGCCAGCAGAGGGGAGGATGAAAGGAGTATTGTGAGTCATAAGTTTTGCCAGATTTCATTGCAGTTTAAGGAGGGTGAGCAGAGAGGATGGAAATTTCTGACCATGCTCCTCAAAGAATTCAACTGCCAGCAGTTGAGATTTCCACTTCCACATCTGGGTGATGGTGAGGAAAATTAACAATTTTTAAGAAAAAAAAACGAAGGAAAACTTCTGTCATTTCAGCTCTCCTTCATCCTGTCTCAGTGGCTGGCAGCATGCAAAGGTACCTAATTGCCCATGGAGCCTTTGCTCTGCTGCCTCACCCACTCGCCTCCTCGCCTCACGTGTTGTTGAGATTAGTAGCTAACAGTTCCCCTGTCAAAAGCGCATGTGATGAAAATAATGCCCAGAGCGCTGCCTGTCAGCCTCAGAAATGCCTGCTCAGCTTCAACAGTGAAGGACCCAAAAATCTCTCCCCACCTGGCCTCCCGCTCAGCCAAGCATCCACTGTGGGTCTCCAGGGGCCATGCCAAGCTGCCTGCTCTATGAGAAATCGCTGACCCTTCCATCACATGGACGCTTTAATTGTTCACATCGGTATTTTGTTTCTCTCTACTGTAGACAGTTTGTTGTCAGTTATCTGTCCTTCATATGTAATTAATTGTGCTGTCTTCTGGCTCATTAGAAACAAACTCCTCTCCTCCCCTTCCCGCTCTCCCCCAGCCAAGTCACAGTGTGCATTATTTAGGTTAAATCATGTTTAAGTAACTACATAAATAGTAGGTCGAGTTTGCCTTTTGTCTAGGCTGAGACTGTTGCTTGGCTCCTTTCTCAAAGTGCCAGACCAGGAAAGCCCTTATCCCTGAAAGCTCTAGAAGGGAAGTCCTCACTGGGCAGAGCAGCCGTGCCACCCCAGGAGTCGGGGAAGGTCCTCTGAGCAGAAGGCTCATCCACTAGGTAACGAGAAGGACTTGCCAAACTTTAATAAGACAGGCATAAAAGTCAGCACTGCAGAGCAAAAATCCTGCCAAGGGGATGTTCATAATTTAGCAAGATATAACAGTAAGAGAAAAGTGATGATTGGTTTGGTTTATTTTTTCCCCTCCAGAGGTTATTTTAGCCAGCAAAATGCACCTCAAGAGACATTACACATAACAGGTCACCCACTACCACCTTACAACTACAGCACTGAAACTCAGGTGCTGCAATGAACATGAAAGACTTCTGAGCATTCATTTAATTAAGAACAAAATGAGAGTTTCTGAAGTGGGTTTCCCTCAGTGCACCAGTTGCNATAGGAAATGCAACTTAAAAAAAAAAAAAAAAAAAAAAAGATTGAGGATGTGGGTATACAGGTTCAATCAATCTAAAAAACAAGATGAATCATCACCTTGAACTCAAACACAACCTGTACTGAACTGTATTTTAGTGTTAGAGTAGTAAAAGTGAAACCTGTAAAGTTCATTTGCTTATTTTTCTGGGCCAAAGCTTTATGTCCTTGTAAACCATTTTCCTGTGCCAAAGTACTGCTAATATCACCTGATGCAAATATTAGAGGATTTAAATATCTGCTTCTATCTGGGAATAACCACTGACAGAATGAGCATGATAATGCTTGTTTCCTTGAGATTTTCAGCTTAGCTTAAGAGATTTAATCATCTGGAGGAGCTTTGGGTGAATCACCTGAACTTTTGGATACTGACTACAGCCAAGACTTCCCATGCTCCTTGTGTGTGCACATCCTTGCTGATAGACCTGGGCTAGCCAAGTGCTTTAACTGACTGGACCAGGCTTAGCTTTGTTAGATTGCCTGCGCAAAGGTTGTGAAGGGTTCCTGTGAAGACTACGACATGAAAAGCACTGCAGACATTTCCAGCGGTGTTATTCAAAACTAACTTACTGCTTAGGGAAGCTGTTTATACCAGCAATGCGAGGCAATGAAGTTCTCTCTTCCTACCACAATCTGGGTACTGATGATGGCAGAACAAAAGATTTCCAGGCTGCCTGAGACCAATGACCAGTGACATAGGAAGACCACCACTAAGAGCCAGGGGCTAGTTCAGTTTTCTAGTCTATCTACAGCTGGTCCTCTCTTCCACAAGGGCTTAGAAAGGATGGGGGTCACTAAAGTTGTTTTATCAAAGACCTTCAATCTTAACTTGCTACCTGGGCTTAATACAGCTTCTGGTCTTCCAGGGAAACATGGTGCTGTTGACCTGAACCCTACAAAATGGCAGTCTGGCTTCCCAGCTCCCTCTCCTAACACTGCTTGTACTGCTTCAGTACCTCCACCACTTCGTCTGATTTTAGACAGGCAAAGATATAAACTAGCCACAGCTTGGTTCATCAGAAACACACCCAGCAAAAGCTGGGTTAGTTGATGTTGTATGATTAATAATATATGCTTAAAAAATTAAAAATATTCTCAAGAAGGAAAAGGGAAAGGAAGGAAGAAAGAAAAACATGCATGAATGGGGGAAGGGGGAAAAAGGACAACAATCTGAGACTTTCAATGGGAATGTCCAAAAATAACACAAACAGGATCTCCCTGCCATCTGCTTCAATCCTCTCTAAATGGCTTTCAAAGCAAAAAATCTTGCCAAAACCTGACAAACAAAGCACTGAACATCAGTTTTAATGGAATACCAATACTGTGTTCGCTCTTCCCCCCTTTTTGCTTCATAGGCATACACCTTCCACACCCCTCCAGCTGCCAAATAAATGACACTATGCAAAAAAATTTGCTTCGGTTACGAAGCTGAAAAAACAAGAAATAATTTTGCAAGTGGTCCCATATGTCTCTGCTTCTCTGCTTACAATGGACACTAATAAGATTTGCCATAACTAATTCTTTCTTTCACCCCACTGCCCTATTCTCTAACTTAACAAAAAAAAAAATTCTGCATATCCCATGTACATTTTTCTGCAACTTTCACACAGTTGAAACACAAGGGTTTCGATGGCGAAGCCCACCCTTCACAGCACAGACATTTTCAACTTAGTTTAGGCCTTTCAATGAGGCTTAAATGTGCATTTTACTTCAACCTAAAATGAACAGAAGAATGTTTGTCCCATGTTTTGTTTGATTTTCTATTCTCACTTTAAAAAAAACAGATGTCTATTGGGGTTGATGGGAAATGGGGAGGCATAGGAGAGCTGCAATCTTAACACCAAAGAAAGTGTGTTGATGCACATGAAATAGAAAATCTTGACTCCAAAAGCAATGTGCTAGCACATATAAAACAGAAATAAAATTAATTGGCTGTAAAACCCAACAACCCTTCTATGCTTCCTTTCAGCCCAGCTAAGCAGACCAAATTTTTTTCCTGTTTCTCTCTTTTTTTATTTTTTTTCCTCAGTTGGTTAGTTTTTTGTTTGTTTTGTTTGTTTTATTGGTTGGGCCTCTTCCAAGACTCACATCTTGCCTGGCAAACTTAAGAAGCAAATGCAAAAGGCTTAAATCCACACTTCTTTGGTGCACTTTGTTCCTTCTGCTCTCGGGATATTTTTATGCTCCAAGAGCACACCTTTGCAAAGGCCGATCAACCTTTCTTTTGCTTTTCTCTCTCAAAAACATCTGAGGCCTAAATTACTTGAACAAACAAAGGAGATTTCCCTCCCTCTCTCCCCCGCTGTCGCCTCTCCCCTCAGAGCTGGGCCTGCCCCTCCTCCTCCGGCACACAAATGGCCTCACACCAGACGGGATGGAGGGAGGGCTCCCAATTACACCTCTTTATTAACGAGAGGCCACGACGGGGAAGGCATGGCAGCAGCGTGGGGTACAGACCCTGGCTGCTGGCTCCTTCCTGTCACCCAAACTGGGGAGCAGAGGTCACGGGTAGTCTGCTGGGGAGGAGCCCAAAGTGCGAGAGCTTTGGCCCACCTGCCACCCATGGTGGGTGGGCATCGCCAGCCTGCCCACACCGGCGCATCTCGGAAAGGGTGGCAGGAAAAGCCTGCAGAAAGCCCTGTTGTTTCTTGCAGCCTGTGGATGGGGAGATCTGGGGCATGGTGGGGAAGTCATCAATCTAACCAAGACATGCGTGGGAGCAGGGGTCCTTGCTGCAGTTGGGGCAGTGGATGGTGGGATTCCTTCTCCAGTGGCCCTGGGTGAGACACCTCTGACTGCCTCCATTTTCTGCTTCAAAACCCTAGGACAGAGCTGAGAACCTGCATTCCTTTGTAGCATTCAGGGGTGACATGTTGTCTCTGCCCATGGCAAGGGTTTCCAACCCGATCATTCTATAACAGTTCTATAACAGATCTATAACAGTTACAGGGCACTGCCTTCAATTTTCTGTGAGTACCATCCATCATCTAAGTTCTTTTTCCCTGTCTTTGTGGTGATTCATTTTCTTGTTCTACTAGAAAAGATAGGAAGGTGCTTTTTGATGGTCAAAATCAAAACCCTTTCTTTCTCTCCTGCTTCAGCCTCAGGCCACCTTTTGCATTCACCCATCAATGCTGTGGTATCACACCTGATGGTAAACTTTCTGAGCCCCTTGGGCCTCTTATTTACCCATCAGACCCTCTCCAGCACGGCATGGCTGTCTCCATCTGGCAGAGCCCAAATCCTCCTTTCTCCTAACCTCACTGTTTAAATTCCTCTCCCACTGAGCTGCTGGCTTTTCCTCAAGAACAAAGCACAGGCCCCATGAGCAAACACTTATACCCATCTGTGTCCAACAGCTATGACAAAAACAGCTCCTGTTACTTCTAAAGTTTAGATCTCCACAATTTTCCCCCAGACCTCATAACACATTTGTCCGTTCTGACTCCCATTGTACTCTCAAAACTATATTCAGTCACTTTGTCCAGGCTTTAGGCTTATTTATTTACAGACCTTCATGCTATCTGTGGTACTTGAGTCTCTTTGGTGTCAACCTGCATCTGTTTTCATGCAAGTGGCAAGTCTGAGGGCAGGCAGTAAAGATGCAGAGAGAGAAGAGGGCTAAAAAGGGAGCATAAAGCATTGCTACTTTTTCTAACCAGCGATTAACACATGGTTTTTAAACAACGGGACTCCCTTCCCAGCTGACAGCAGCAGCTGCAGCTTCTGACTTGCTCACAGAGTGGCAGGGAATCGAATCAAAGAGAAAAGAAGAAAAAGGACAACCTTTCCTTGGGGAGTAGGAAACACAATACAAGCTATTCTAAAATCCCTGAAAATACTGGCTTGGTTTTGGGTCAGGCTCTCCTTCCTCCTTCTGTTCTGTGTACCCCCACCCTCTCACACATACCCCACTCAACAAAGGGAAATTGGTATTTTTAAAAATTCTTCTGAAAGCTAACTTGGCAGATGGTTCTTTCCATGCTGGGGAGGAACAAAAAGAAAAACCTGCCAGGATACACATCACTGAGATGTGACAAAGATGGGCATGATGGCTGGCCTTTGACCCAGGGATTTCATAGACCTATTAAACCATGTGGCCAAGATGGACTGAGTCGACGTCTATCTCCAGCATGCAGCTGTTGTACCCCACGGGCTTGTGCTGAGTGTATTAGATTAGGTGAGGTCAGATGGACTGAAAAAAGACATGGTTTCTATCTCCCATCTTTTCAGCACCTTAAGACAATCCTCAACACCAACATCTAAGCAGGTTGAAGCAATATTCAGTAGCATAATTAATGTGTAGATAGTAAAAGGCTTATTTAGAGAGTAATATGCAACAGTCTTACTTTACCAAAGTCTAGCAAATATATCAGTGATAGGAACTCCAGCAAATGCTGAAAACCAAGGGGCAATTGACTGTGTATCACAAGCTTCCCTCATTTTTCTTTGAAACATCCTCTAGATAACATGAACAGCCAAATTCCCACTCTCTTCAAGAGCACCCCAGTCACAGCCCAGAGCTCCACATCCCAAGGACCCAAGCTTGGCTCCAAGGATGAAGCATGGCTTGGTTATTCAGCTGCCAGCTAAAGCACAGGGAACAGCAAAGGACATGTTGTCCTCCTGCAGAGCTGCCCTGTTCTTCACCCTTTCCCAAGGCAGTTGCTGTCCCCCAGTGACTAAGAGCAGCTCCTGCCCATGCCCAGAGCTGATGACCTAAGGAACATCCGTCTCTCCCCATCACCCTCTCCCCATTTCCTCCTGTGATGGCTGTGCTGTAGTCACAAAGCAAATAGGCTTTCCCACCCCCAACTTCAAATCAAGAATATAAGTAGTGCAATGGAATTAAGACCAGAGAGAAAAAAGACTGGGCAGTATTTGTCCTGCTGGTTACATAAATTATTGGATAAAGTGTCCCATGAAAAAGCTGTCTTTGAGAAGAGAACTTCATCAGCTATGTGCTGGTGGACACAATGTCAGAATATGGACAGGACAAATTAATTATCCCCATCTAACTTGCACACAATGTAGGATATAAGAACCAGAACACCTTGTCAATCCAACAGCGCTGGTTCCCAGTGGAAGAAGTAATAATAAAGAAGTGCCTTCAAGCTCCCTGTTAATACAGATTAGGCAGGTGACTAATGTAGGGACTGTCCCAGCAGCTGAATAGACTTTGGTGGGAGGCAGAAATGAGAGCTGATCAAGACCGTGTTAGTGCTGCTGTTCTCCAGAGAAAAAAATCTTTCTCAGGTCTAATTTTCTTAGTCTTAAGGGTGACCTTTCATCAAATTACCCACCTGGGAATACAGCAGGTAAAATTTTGGTGAAGCTATCCAGGCTGACACAATGTTCTATAGAGGAGCAGGGGAGACCACTGATAAAACTCTATTTAGTAATCCCAGTGTAAGCTCTACCTCGGAGGTATGAGGAAACTGTTTCCTGCTCATCCTCCTGAGAAATGTTTGCCGACCAGTTACAGAAGCGCCTTCTCACAGAAGCACCAGCTGAGGAAGCAGTGACTCGCCCTGCAGTGAGGCAAGGGTGTGATCATGGTGACTCATTGAAGTCCAGTGCTCAGCCCTCTCCTTGTCAGAGTCCTCAGCATGGAAAGAGGGGGCCATGTCCTCTGGCTCGTTTGCTTGTGCCACCACATTCCTTCTGAAAGCAAAAGCATTGGGCAACTTAGAACTACCCACAAATCCCCTCAGGGCTGATTATTGTCTTTCAGCCATGTGGAGGGAGAGCAGCTCACATGAAGTTAGAATGCTGCAAAGTACTGAAATTCCTCAATGAACCACCCGAGTTTATAGTGGTAGAGTTTTTGTAACACCAGATGTCAATAAAAAGATACCATCTCTCTCTGCAAACCTTGCCACCCAAGTGAGAGAGCCGTGAGAAACTGATGAGAAGATAATGAGTCTTCCAGTAGATATCCCTCATTCAACTCTTACCACATTTTAGGGTTTACAGACCAGAAGGGATTATTAAGGGCATTTAGGTCAACCAATTACACGCCGGCCCCAAAACTCCACCCCTTTATTTCTGCGTCCAGCCCTAGTTGTTCCCTGAGATAAGTTTTGTTTTTAAGTGAGCAGTGAAGATGCAGAGAGTTAACCATTTTAAAACAAATTGATCTGTCTAAATGACGGCTAGAAGAGGACTGGTTTCCAGAAGGAATCTGCACTCAATGCTTGGTGATCAGGCCACCCCTGGGGAACTCAACTGTGTCATGGTTAAGCAACCATGGCTCAGTGAAAAAAGTTTGAGCGTTAACCTGGCCTGTGACGGGTTCCTTGAGTGAGTCACTTAATCTCATTGCTCTATTTCACATTCTGTACTAAGAGACAAGATGGTTCCACTTATCCTTCTCTTTACAGAACTTGTGAAATTCTTGCAAGGAGACACACTCTCCTGATGTACAGGTTCTTTTTACAGGACCTCCCAACAGCAGACATGGATGCCCAACAGCAACACCTTAAAACTCCATTTGGTTCTGCAAACACAGCTGTGGTTGACTATCTTGAATGACCATGTCTTCATCTTCAGCTAACCTGTTTTGGCCACAGTCCAAGCCAGATCTTAGCAATACAATCGCATTTGTAACCTGTAGTAAGACACCTTAACCCTCATACTGTTCTTTTCACTGCTAGCCCACAGCTCCAAGAAAAAAAAAGGAAAATAATAACAAGATGTTTGGACTGATAGAACTCTGCCCAGTCTGGAGAAGTAGAGTTTGCTGTCCATCCTACATGGAAGCAGTATCATGCTACTGGTACGCACACCATTACTTGAGAATTCCTTTCCTCATGGCAACCACCTGCAACTCAGAATCCAAATAAAGCCACAATGTCGAAATTAGCACTTTATGTCCTGAAATGAAGAAGCCAACAGCCACTGGCCTAATTCACATTAGAAGTCATGGCAAGAAATGGAAAGTAATGCTCTTATGAAAACACAGCAAACTGGGCTCATCCTCAGGGGTCACATCTGAAATGGAATCATTTTAAGGTCCAAGAACTGGAAAAATCTCTGCATTAAAAACAAAACAAAACAAAACAGACAAAAAAAAAAAATCATGTTTATTCTGGATATTTTTAGATCAGTTTCCTAAGGAAACAAGGCTGACATGGTCACACTGTGTTTTGTGTATGTGAACGTACACACAAAGTCCTTGCCTGCCTGCACAATCCTCTCTCCTCAATGTTTTTTTGAATATTTTGTCAAGTTTTGATGAAATGTGATGCAGAATTACAGTCTTTGGGGTACAATATTCTATAATGTTTTGTTCAAATTGTTCTCTGGCCAGAAGAAAAGGAACTCTGAGAGGCTCCCAAAAAGGGCTTGGTTGAAAAGTTCATTCATCACTAGAATGATTCATCACCAGAGAAGTCACATATGAGAAAAGTGGCCAGAAACCAACTTTCACAAGTCTCTGTTCTCTTAGAAAAAGAAAAGAAAAAAAAAAAGGGCATCAGGTAAAGACATGCTTTCCATTCAAATAAACTTAGATGGGTCCATCACTTAGTCCCACTGGCTGGGCAGGAGAATGGGGCCAGCAAAAAAGCCCATCTGGGAATGAAGCTTGTGAAGAATTACACCTGACCTGAGGGGGCCAGCTGTGTGTGTTTTGTTTGTGTCTATTTGCATGAAAAAGGAAGTCAAGATGAAAAATCTGTAGGTAAATCAGAGGATATCTGTGGTCAGGCATGCCTAGAAGGGGAGGAAAAGAAGAACTGCAGGCAAAAGCTAATGCTGGAAGAACATGATCATGTATATGAAGGACTAACACCCCAAAACCTATGCAAATGAAAACACAACCAGTTGCAGCCCTGGGTGTACATGCCAGCACATCACGTCTCCATCTCTATTAGCCTGGAGGCCGCTGTGCTTTTGAAACCACATGCATGCACAGACTTGGCCAAGGGTTTGCACTTTCTCCTCCTGCAGTTTGGTGACTGGGGCTAAGGACCTCCCTCTGGATCCCCAGCTTCCTGCACTTGTCCCACTTGCTTCCTTGCAGCATCTCCTCAACCCCAACATGAGATCTGTGGATATTTTGTCATGGTTTGAAGAGAAAGACACAGCACAAGTAAACAAGGAAATGTCACAGAAGGCCATTGAAACTCAGCTGTGGGAGGGAGATACTGCTGCAAAACAAAACCTGTCCTTAACACAGTGAGCCTCCCCAAGCCCTGGTCATATGACAGGTAATCAAGTACACCAAGTCTTCCTTGTTTGGCACTCTGTGTTCGGCAAAAAAAAGCCTGCTAATATTTCCTCAGCCCACCCCTTCACTGACAGATGTTTGCTCCTTCAGCATCCACTTGACTCTAGATGGAAAAAAAAAAAATCACAATTCTTTGGGAGCAGACAGAACTGAGGAATGGGCATCAGCTGGCTTAGGCAGAGCACTGAGCTGGAAAAGACACTCTGCTTTATTCCTGTCACAAGATAATCTAGATATCCAGGACATTGTGCAAGACAGACACTTCTCCAGCAAGATTTGGATGAGAAGGAAGGGTTAAAAGCTGGGATCCAGCCCTCCAGCTCTTCATGGAGAGGCTTTCAACCACCTTCAGGTGGGACCAGCCTCCTCCAGATGGCTATATGGGGGATCAGTTTGACTCAGTTGCCAGTGTGAGCACCTCAGGTGCCTTCATGGACCAAGATGAACCTATGGGGTTCTCAGCTCCTAGAAAAACTGGTCTCTTAAATGAAGAAATTAATTTCTTCATAAAAACAAACAAACAAACAATAAAGCAAACCCATTCATTGTTGTTCTTTTTGTGTGGTGAACCTAAGATACCTGAGGTGGGAGACCACCAAACTGCAGCTGTTTAATTTGTGCCTTCAATAGTGTGGTAGAAAGAAAAGCTAGCCTGAAGGGAACCTGTGATGACTATCAAAGAGCTGAATCTGTGTAGCTTTGCATCCATGCACTTGTGTAGAAAGACTAAAAATGCCAGGAACTTTGTACCTGTTAGAGCAGCTCTGCATTCATCTCTCAGCTGCTCAAGAGCCAGTTTAACCTTGGAGGCAGCTATGAAAACACTCATTCACTGTGTTGGCACTTCTGGGGTTCTACTACTGTATCATAACCTGGAAGAAGCTGAGCTCTATTCTGCTGGTGTGAGCTCCAGGCACGTGCCACAAGCATCACGTAAAGCTGCCTCAAGGCTTTACTAAGAAAGAACAGGGACTAAACCAGCACAGAAACAGGTCCAAGCTAAAGGGACTGTGGATGTTCTATCCTTTGGGGAAGCAGAGGGAGGGAGAGATGGGAAGAAAAAGAAGCTGTAAATCAAGCCCTACCACTTCAAGCAGGTACGAGTAACATGCAAGTGCTTTCTTTTCCTCAGTAGACCACAGGGAGCAAGCACTTACATCAAGCCCCTGGGCCATGTTCGGGATCACAATAGGAAGAGCTGACTCAGGTGTCATCTTGCACAGGGATGCCCGTAGCAAAGAGGGATAAGCATGCATGGTGAGCAATTGGATGATCATGCACACAAATCACGGGGGAGATGAGTCTGGCGCAGGGGTAATCCAGCAAGAGCTGCAGATGCACATAAGAACCCGGAGGGAAAGTGCAACGTGCAGTCATCAATAAAAACAAGGGGAAGAAGAGGAGGGGGAGCACTTGTGATCTTCCGTGGAAAAAGGAGGTGTGCAATGATGCCTTTTTCGCTGGTCCTACAATCATGAGCCAGACACAGTTAAGTGATAAAAAGGGGTTACTTTTACCAGGATCCTTAAGTGCACAGTTCACCAGATGGAAAATGCCAAAGATGGACCCGTAGCATAATGCATATGCAATTTTTATACGTTTAGCAAATTAGCATATCTGACAAAAATCCCCAGTTAGAGACATCAGTGGTGAGGTAATTCCTTCCCAGTTCAATCTTCTTTGAATTCCCCCTCGTTTAGATATAAACTAAACTTTGTTTATGAAAATGTGCCTCAGACAGGTAGTTTCAACCTTGGCTTCCCCAAAAATCTAGCCTTGGACCCCCAGCTTGTAGCTGCTGGAGAATTTATGTTGTCTTTCTGTCTAATAGAGTAGGTAAAATGCTAGCTATAAATACTACAATAGGCTACAGAGCTACAAATAGATGTGTAAAGAATATAAAAATATAATAAAAGAATGTAAAAAAAAAGGCAAAAATCAATTGGGCATCAGCAATGGTGACAGCACGTGAATGGGAGAGTCTTCAAGGAAAGGTGAATCACAAGAAAAAGTTGCATATATGGAGCAGTGAAAAGGAAGACTGTGAATTGAATTTCAAGGGGGAAAGTGTGAGAACTGCTTCCTGCAGAGAAATAGCAAACACCTACAGAAACTCAAAGGAAAAAAAAAATTACTTAGAAATCCAGAGACAGAGTTTCCTCTGACTACACACAAGGAAGCTTTACTTTAATTGACTTGCTGCTGTGCTTATCTCTCAGCAATAAAATGCATTCACCCATCCCAAGCTCTCAAAAAACCCTAGTGCAGTAATAATTACAAAACCACAAGCTTACATCCTCTGAAGGGCGTTATGCATATGATGAAAGCTGCAAAGAACCTTTGTCAAGCTGTGCCTAAAGAAAGAAGGGGTGGAAAATGAAGTATTTACAGACATAAGAGAATAGAAGAAAAAAAAAACAAACAAACACAAAACAAATGCAGGGAAGGGACAAAAAAAGGAAATAAAACAAAATCAGAGAAATAACTGTTCATGCACTTGTTAAATGCTACATGGCAGGCAGAGAATGCTGATAGGTTGCTTCATTGCATTTGGTACCACACTTTCAGTATTCTTCCAGACTGATAATGTTTCCCTATCTGAAGGAAATAGCACCTTTAGTGTTGCTGAGGTGGTTGACTCAAACAAACCTAGTTCAGATGAGAGAGCAGCAGCTGCAGGACTTGCCAGCATGGCAGCAGGACATCCTCTGGGCTCCTGGCTTTTTTCTTCCCTCCCTCTCCAATCAGACTAAATGATACGGAGCTATTTGTGGGTTTAGAAGTGGCAATGTTTCAGCCCTCTCCATTCCCAGGTGCCAAAGGATTGAAACAAGAGAAAACTCTTACAGAGCATCTGTGAACGTTCTAATTACCACACAAGCAGCCAGTGTAACAGATCAAACTATGGTTCAGTTCCTGAGCAGCCCTGGGAAAAGGGTTAGGAAACCACCCTTTCTCTTTTTTTCAAGTAAGGGAAGCCAATGTGAAACTTTGGCGTGGTCTGGAATTAAACCCCAAAAGTTGTTGGGTTGCAGCCAGGCATTCAAGCCAAAAAAGCAGAGGTTCCCAACGCTGGTATTCTCTCATCCTCTGCCTCCCTTCCCACTCCGGGGCATCAGCAACTGCACCCAGCAAGATCCTCTCCTGAATTCCCTCCCCTCCCATTCAGGATCGAATAACATCCCTGGGGCGATTGCTCACACGGAAAAGCAACATGAGGAAAGTATTTAATGCATGTTTATGTCTTTTAATATAGTGTAGCAGCTGGACTCAAAGGCAAAAACCCCAGGCCTCAGCACACAAGCATCATGGCTCTCTACAGAGTCCCCTTCTAATCACTGCTGCTCTCTGGACCACAGCTTTAGAAATCAGGCACTAACCCCTATTGCCTAATTAGCAGAGCAGTGTAAAGCTTAGGAACAGGCATATCTTCTTCCTCCCTAAGTGGCCACTGAATAAATGCTATATCCCTAGTTCACAGTCCCTTTTTACATTGCTGGCATTACCAGTCCTTTGTGTACCCACATGCTGTTACTTAAATTGCTTCCATGTTTTCATTACTTGCTCTCTGTGCTGTGTGTATTGAAACTCCTGCAAGATTGCTGAAGTGGTATTTCAAAGCACTGGGGACTGCTGGAGACGTAGCTGGAAATATTATGCAACAAGCTAAGGGGATTTTTCAAGTCCTGGTAGAGTTTGCATTTCCTCAGGGAAAAAATAAATTTGGGTGCTACTCCATGATGTGCAGGACAACCATTCCCACCCACCATAGGCACAAGAATGGCACTTGCAGCTCAATCTGTGTATATTCTCTGCATCCATGAGTAAGGTGGTAAGCCCAAACAATGCTCACATGTGCAAGGGAAATGTGTACATTGGGCCAAACTCTCCTGGCAAAAATCCATAAAAGACAGTGGATTGATGCCAGCTGAAGGTCTGTCCCGCTCTTTAAATGTGTTGTTCCCTTCTTCTGCTGCCAGGAGCTGCTTTTCTGGAGCTTGTGCTGATTAAAGCAACAGGCAATCAAAACAGCCTAACACTGAAATTTCAAAACCACCAAAACCATTTAAATGTGACAAATCA
>VWZU01015893.1:0-13271 GCA_013397095.1 Sterrhoptilus dennistouni | reverse complement strand
AAAAAAAGTCCTCCTGTTATCTGCCATTTTACATTGTTAATCTACGTGGAGAGGAACACAATGTACACACTCTCCTGGGCTGCAACACAAACACAAGGTGGTAAAAGCTCGGTGGTGCAGGATTCCAGGGAGTTACCGCTCTGGTATGCACGCATGTACAATGGGTACTCTGTGCTGGCCTCCACCCACAGGTTTTTAACCTCTCTCACTGCTGGCTGCAAAGAGCAGGCTTAGGACCAGCTCAGCTGGATGAGCCTGCAGCCACCAAGGGTGCAAGGAAGGGACAACTGCCGCTGCCATAATGGGCCAACCCTCTTGGGATCCTCAGCTGAATGGGAGCTTAAATGCAGCTCGTGCCTCTGAGACAGGAAGAGCATTCAGGTTTTGAGCTATTGAGTAACGTTTTATGGAGGGTGAAAAAAAAGCCAGGTTTCTGATCCAAAGTCTGGTTGTGAGACCCAAATGCTGGGTTATAATGTCCAAATACTCATCCCTGTTTGGCCGTGTTCCTCCAGCTCAGCATAAACAAGCAACAGATAAATAAAGTCAAAGTCATTACAGCCGTGTCAGATGAATTCATGCCAAATCCACCTTAAAACCCAGCTTAAAGGTATTGGCAAGAGTCTGCAGATGATATCATCAGACCCACAGGTAGCAACAAATAACCCTGCACTCAAATGCTACACCCAGAATTAACTGGGTCATTGTTTTAGATATCTCCTTACTCTCCTTCAGGGTTAATAGTTAAATGGCTTGGGTGCAGGGACATCATACTCGTCTTTCTAGTTTGGGCAGGCTACCTATGTTAGAAACCTCACTTCAGGCCTCTGAACGTGTAACCACTACTGGAAACCTCCTCTCTCCAGAGTGCCTGCAAGCAGAATCACAGAATGGCAGAATGGTTTGTGTTGGAAGGGACGCTAAAGCTCATCCAGTTCTACTCCTTTGCCATGAGCAGGGAAACCTTCTACTATCCAAGGTTGCTCCAAGGACTGTTCAATCTTCCCTTGGACAGTCCCAGAGATGGGGCAGCCACAGTTTCTCTGGACAACCTGCCAGGGCTTCACCACCCTCACAGGGAAGAATTTCTTCACAACATCCATTTTAAACAAACTCTGTTGGTTTAAGGCCATTCCTCCTTGTCCTGTTACTGGAAGAGCTCTATCTCTATTTTAAATACCCAGGACATAAGGTATGTCTGGACTTCTAAATGCTGACCCAAGCTGCCCTTCCAGGCCTCCAGTGCTCACCAGCATCAAGTCCTGTTCAATAAGCTACAGAGGCATTTTACCATCCAAAGTAAGCTCATGGAGGAAGGTGTTACTGCTAGCAGGCTTCCTGCAGTCAAGTTAAATTTGAGGAGGATAATTCACAGGTGAATGACAACAAATTTCACAGAAGTTGGCATTAGCTCTTAATTAGGGAGATATTCACACTTCCTCTGATAAGTACTGAGAAATAATCAAACGCCTGCTTGCTCAGCCTCGTTAGGAGTGCTCAAATTTCTTACCAGCTCCTCTGGGCACCTCAAACACTCTTCTGGAAGCAAAGGCCTTCAAGTACAAGACCTCCCTTTGGGTCATACTGGATGTTTCCTATTAAGTAAGGGTTCTGAATGTGCTCCCTTCATCTACCTCAGGCAACCTGGTGCTTGTGAGTATTCAGATGCCACAGCATTATTAAAGTGAAAATTTGCTGAGGATAAAATGGAGGTGAGAGCCAATAGGAGAGAGGAGAAATCCACCTGCTTGGGATTCTCCATTCAATGAAAGTGGATATAATACTTGGCACAGCTTTTGCCCTAATCTTGGAGTCGATGATCTTGGAGGTCTTTTCCAACCTTAATGGTCCTATGATTCTGTGATTTTAAGTGTGACAGCAACCACATTAGGAGAAAGCAAACCCTGTTTTGATGCATGCAAGGCAAGGTCAGCTGCTCAGTGTTTCTGCAGTTCCACTGAACTGCTCAAGCACTAAAAACACCAGCAGGAAGTTGGGAGCAATATTAAGAGGTGCTGCTCAAAACCCTTCTACAGTAATACTGCTGTAACTACTGAGACTGCTTTAATTTCATTCCTAGAATCCAAAATGAATGGGTGAAAAAGAAAAAATTCTGTTAAACAGGTTCAAGTGAGGGGAAACTAAGACACAAATCTGAGGCTGATAGGGGATGCAAAGTGGAGGTTGCTACTTTTGAAGCTCTGTGTCTATCAGGTTGGCTTTGGATTTTCCATTTTCCCATGGGATATTGCATTAAATCCCTAATCTCTGCAGAATATCTGCAATCCCAGAACCCTCTTTATGTTCAATCCTTCTAAAACCATTCACCATAAAGCATTGGAGACTATGCAGCAGTGTTTAATGAGATTTCACCTTTCACTCCAAAGACTCCCAGGTTGTTTTCATGGTCATATATGACACTGTGGAAATGCAGCTGCCTCTGGGCCAGAGGCCAATGGACAACTCATGTTACAACCAAGGGCAAGTTTTGGTCAGAAACCTGCTTTTATGAGCAGTGTCTGTGAGACTTCAGAATTTGTCACAGGTCTTGAAAACTCAACATCTCAGCATGAGACAAGCTGCACTTAACCCATACTGGAGTACAAAAATAGCCCAGCCTGTTCCTTCGTTATTGTTTTGCAGAAAGAAATTGGAATTTCATGCTTGGTTGTGGTCTCTGTCCATTCACTGCCAGATAGCCAGCAGCATCACTTTGATGCTGATCAGGAACAGGCATCTGATCACACGTCTGTGGAATGGGCAAGCACACAATATGAGGCTTAAAATTTTCTCCACGATGACTTAAAGGCAGTTCCAGAGGATGGGAAAACTTGTAAGCCATAAAGTCACCGTGGTGCAGACAAGTGACATAACATGATACAATACAAAGTCTTCTGGGATAAAATTAAATCACTGATTTTTTTTCCTTTTTTTTTTTCTTTTCTTCCCCCTTTTTTTTTTGATTTTGCGCAAATTTGAACCAGTATGAGTTCATACTGGATCAGTATCCTGTACCAGTACTGTATTTAATCCATGGCTCAGAGCCCTGGAGCTAGATTTATAGCAGCTTTGGCCCACAGCCTCTTGTACTTCCTGAGGCTATGATCCTCTGAAACAACAACCCAACTTTGGCAGGGAGCTCATATAAGGTCTGTGGCAGTTATTTTCTGTCCACATTATGGGTGCCATAGGAAACACCCTTTCCCTATCACCTGCCTTGTGTCCATCTAACTAAGGTATGTAATTCATTAATATGCTGAATTAGAAGAAGAAATGTGATTTCTCTTTACAGGGTCCCTCTGCCTCCAATTGTGCTTTTGTTCAAACCCTTCTAACTCTTCGTCTGATTTTGCATGGATTGTTGTGAGGACTTTCTACAAAGAGACAGGATGCAAGCTGTCCCACATGTGGGTCATCCACATGAAAACAAGGAGCAAGAGTTGATTGCAGTTGCAAGAAATATAATCTTCACTTGTTTCCATCAGATTGTGCTGAGTCCAAGAGCTACCATCCCTCTGCACCTCCTGAGCAGCACTGACTGATGGCTGTGCCTCGATATGCCCAAGTCTGGCAAAGGAAGCCAGGAAAAGTCACACTGGAAGGAAAAAGACATGGTAAACCAAGTATCTGTCACAGTCATATGAAGCTGCAAGCATCCTGTCCAAGACAAAGAGGCAGAAATAAATGAAAATCCAAGCACAATCTGTAATTACAGAGGCATATAAGTGTGCACATCGCACACACACATTTATCTGTCTTCTCAACATAGACACATTTAGAGTAGATTATGGAATCATATCTGACTCCATAATTAGGTTTGAGACTTTATAATTAGATCAGATAGTCACCTTTCTATGTAAGTAACTAACTGTGATACAGGGCTTGCAGAAGGGCCAACTGAATGTTTAAACTACTGACATGGCCACAAATCACAAGGACAATAAAAGCAATACTGCCCAAGGTACAGCTGTGGCAACCCATGAGTGTAGCAAAGCACTCATCTGCAGAAGCATGCTGCCCAAGGACTTTTACAAGCTCCTGTCTGAGAACTCTACCAAGGTTTTGTAAATCTACTCACTCATAATCTAAAGCTGTACCAGAGTGTTGGGAAAAGGAGTGCAGTCATCAGACCTGTGAACACCTTCTCACAGAAGCTTCTGGTCTCTAAAATTATCAAACTCTTCCTTCTTGTTCCCACTGAGGTAGGCAACAAAAATTTGGCTTGTGTTGGAAGGGACCTTAACGACCATCTTATTCCAACCCCCTGCCACGGGCAAGGACACTTTCCACTAGACTAGGTTTCTCTAACCCCAAGTCCAGCCTGGCCTGGAACACTTCCAGGCATTTACAACTTCTCTAGGAAATCAAGGTGTAGCATTTGATCCTAATGGCATCAAGAGCTGGCATGTGGTTTTTGCCCATTTTCCATGTGAACATCAAGCCTCCAGGACATTGAAAAGCAGAAAAGAGATGCCAGCTGTGCCTCAGCTCATTACAACACAAGAAGTCAAGCTGGTAGATTTGCCTAAACCAGGTCAACACCAGGTTGCTGAGCTCCAGGACCAATCATCATCATTCTCAGCGTACAATCAGAGGTGACTCCTGGGGTGGCCCAAGAGACCACACTGAGCACTCCGCGGGATGCAGCAGACTGTATACCACTGCAAGGATAAAACTAATTCCATTAACAACAGCCATAAAACTCTTTGGGAGGAAGTGTCAATGTGCACAGAAGGGGACTTAAATACTTACTACGTTCCACCCAGCTCTAGCCAAGCACACCATCCTGGAGGTAGAGGCAGCTACTTCAGGCTACAAATGGAATGTTTTATGGGTATTTAGGGAAAGGTTATTGGCACTAAGATCAGCCACAGAAAGAAAAACCCTGTACAATTCCATCATCTGTGTTACCAAACTTTCCTAGATTGACTCTCCTCTTGGAGAGCTGCCACCATACACAGTAGCCTCCTTCTAACACCATCATGAGAGGGTAATAATCTCTTCTTCTCCCTCTGATCAAACATTTCCCTCTGCACCACAAAATATGTGGAAAATTATTTCTCTATGTAAGTCATTAATGAAAGTTTTATTTTTATTTACTGCTGCTGCCACAGGACTCCTTTTTTCCCCTTCTCCATTATTTCATTTTTGCTTGCACAAGTGCCAAATAGACCAGTTTCCTCTTCCTTTGGGAAAAAAACCAAATAAATAAATAATATTTAAGAACACATCTGATAGAGAATGCACCACATCTTGGTTCAGCATCAATTTGTCAGAGCCATAAGTGATGGCACAAGGAAGACCTAAAAGGCTTCAGTCCAGGGTCTATCCCATGCCCAGTCTGGAGTCTGTACAAACAACACATCTTATGCTATTCCATTCTGCATGCTTCAAATAATGCTGGGAGTAAGGAAAGTTGGATTTTGTCCATCCAGGACACTGCACTGTGTGTTTCCATGCTGAGTAAGCAGTGGTGTCTTTCTTGGTGCTGTATAATACACCAAGCACCCCAACGTCAAGAGGGGGCTGTGGGCAAATGGAATGTTTAAAGGACATACAAGAAGAATAGCAATAATTTCAGATGTTTAAAGGAAAGCATTGGGACTGCTTTGTCCTGCAGAGTACATCAATCTTTTGGGGAAAGAGAGTATCAGGGCCAGAAATACAAGAAATTCCCTTAAAGCCTCATAAATAGAAGAAGAAAGAAGAAAGAAGAAAGAAGAAAGAAGAAAGAAGAAAGAAGAAAGAAGAAAGAAGAAAGAAGAAGAAGAAGATCAAGAGGCAAAAGTAGCACATGACACAAGTGGATGCAGTTGGATGCACACAGGACAAAGAGCAGCCAGCAGTGCTGGGAGAGTGATATCAAGAGGCACAAAAACATTGTTTGGGAGCATGCTGATGGGAAGACCTGAGCCAGGAATAAAGGCAAGATAACTGACAGCTGCTGTGGGCAAAGGGAAGGAGCACCTTTGCCTCTAATTAGGCTGAAGAGGAAGTGGTTACAGAAGTTCTGCGTGAAGTTGAGTCAGAAGGAGATAAAAGCCTGCTGAGCATCCGCAGGCCTGAAAGGCCTCTACAACTCAATTACTTTACTCTGATCTTTGCACACATCGAGCTCCCTCCAAGGCAGCACAGAGGGTTAGGAGCCCCTGATTCACCACTCAAACACCTATTGAAGCAGTTCCAGCATTTGGATTATTACTCCCTTAGACTCATAGAATCATTTAGGTTGGAAAAGCCCTCTAAGATCATGGAGTCTAACCATTCCCCCAGCACTGCCAAGGCCACCCCATATCCCTAGGTGTCGTATCTGCACTTTTTTTTTGAGCACTTCAAGCATGGTGATTCTAACATTTCCCTAGGCAGCCTGTTCTAATGCCTGAGCAGCCCTCCAGGAAACAATTTATTCCTGTTATCTAATCTAAACCTTCCCTGGAGCAACTTGAGGCCATTTCCTCTCATTCTGTCACTTGTAATACTCCTAACACCACTGACTCCATGAGGATTTTAAAGGTTGGGATGGTATCAACACTTGGGGGGGGATCCAATGTCAAGTGAGTCATGGGTACCCCCTCTCTTCATCAATGACCCATGGATTGCTGTCTCCTAATACGAGTCCTTCACTTAGCTCCCAACCAAGCAAAGTTTGGTCTGTGGACTCTGATGGGCCAAGAGAACCCTGAATTGAGGTATCTGTGCTGCTGCTCCCCATCTGGAAGTGGCTGTGGGTTTGAATAAGTCCTCAGTTCCTACCTAGAATCATGCTGCATCTTACTGTTATTTTAATTTCTACTCACACTACTTTTTTTTTCAAAAGTTTTCCTTAAGGGTCTTGGGAGGTCTATTTGCTGAGCTAAGGGTGAAGAAAATGTTCTGTCTGAAAAGTCACACCTAGAAGACAGCATGTTTTAAGCGGAAATGTCTCTTCAATGCTGGTGATAGATGTGGGGGAGCAAGACTCATTCTCTTGTGAGTATCTCCTGTGACACAGAACTCTAATGTGTTACAGGAGAACCCTAAGAACTCTAACTGACACCTATGAAAAAATGCCGTTTATGACTCCTATCCAACAGGATTTGTTGGGCGAGTGCCTTTCTCCTTAAGCCAACAGACTACAAGAATACCATTGACTTCAGGATGTCTACACTCTAATTCTGTCATGGCATCAGACACCATGGCCTCCAATTTTTGTCTCACTCAAACACCAAAAGATGACAGAGGCCATCAAGAAGCCCTGTATCCATAAAATAGAGACTGCTGTCCTCTTTAAAAGCATGCAGTTAGGATAATTTAAAAAGGAAAAGCATTTCCTTTTTCCACTCTCACTTTTCCTGAATCAATTGAAAACAAAACTGATAGCTGGAAAGCTTACTCAACTTTTTAGGAAGAAAATTGTCATTTTTAGGAAGAAAATTGAAACAGAGAAAGCATGCCATTTTTCATCCCATTAGTTGGAGATTTATGGAAATCATAAGGATGTGAATGTATGTTAATATTAATTAATATTTTAAATTGATTTGCAACCTTAGGAACAATGGACATGTATAGTAATATTTTGCTCAGATGCCTGCTACAACACTTTACATGTGTACAATCCCATTTGAACACTTCCTGAACTCCCCCAGTTAAGCTTTATGTCTCTGATCCCTTCTGAAAAAGTACTGAGGAATTCAGCAGAGAGCTATACCCAGTACAGAATTGTTTTGAATCCCAACTACAGAGCTCTTTAGGAAGGCTTTAGACAGAGAGAAAAAAATACCAAAATGAAACACAAAAACCCAACCCCCCAAAAAAAACCCCAAAAACAACAACAAACCCCCCCCCAAAAAAAAAAGACGCCAAAAAAACCNAAAAAAAAAAAAAAAAAAAAAAAAAAAAAAAAAAAAAAAAAAAAAAAAAAAAAAAAAAAAAAAAACAAAAAAAAAAAAAACCAACAGAAAAAAAACCCTACAGGAAGGACTTCCTTGTCTAGAGAACTAATAAGATATCAGACAAGCTGCAGTGGAAACCCCACTGCATTCTCCAAAGACAAGTATTTAGCAAGGAGAGATAGACATGGGTCACAGCATCACTCCAGAATATGCTGAGTCTGGAAACACAGAGGAAAGTTAGGCCAGTATCCAAGACTTAGAAATCACATCAGTAGGACATTCAGGATATGTGGATTCATATGGAGGGAAGATGTGCCTGTAACACCTTGCAGTTTGACCTCTGGTTTGAGTATCATCATTTTCTCCCTTCCTTCTTAAAACTGGCTTCTCTGTCTGCTAAAATGCCAGGAGAGAAAGAGAGTGATTCATTGTATACATATATATCTCAGTTTTAAAGGTTAAGGCTAACAAAAATTTCAAAGTAACTTAAAACCTCAGGCTTCCGATCTTTAACCCATCTCTAATTTTGAGGTATTTGAGTGAGTCCTCGGTTACCCCATGCTTGCCTACCACACATTCTTCTGAAAAGATTTCCCAAGCACTGTTACAAGTTATATCATACTACAGTAGAGAAAACTTTGCTCTCATGGCTGCCATCCTCACAGAGCCCTTGTCTGCCCAGGACTGCACAGCAACCCTTACAGAATCAGGAATTTGCTCTTTCAGAGGCACTGAGAAGACAAGTATGTCACCCCACAACAGTATTTAGCCACAATCCCAGCTCCTCCCAATATATTGCAGAGCCAAGCCTTGGACTACTTTGAGTGATGCTCACCAGGGCAGGTCAGATCTTGTCACCACCTTATGACCTCATATCTGCATGGAAATTAGCCTCCTGCATGGCTTTTCCACAAATGGTGTTCACTTTCAAAAGGGTGCATCAGACTCAATAGCCCTACACAGGAAAGGTAACTCAGGCTCATCCTCACCACCTGCACAGCTCCTATATTCCCTGAAAAAACCGTGTGCTGGATAGACAAGTACACAAGCTCCATCAGAGTGCCTATTCATGAGCAAGGGTAAACCTGACCTGGGGATGTGTGAACAGCACGAGGGTCCGTATTCCCAGAGTATTTCCCTAGTCATCTTCCTCTTTGGTCACCTGCTCTTCTTCAAAGTTTCTACCTGGTCTTTTGGGAAGACAACATAGAAGACAACAAAACCCTAAATGAAATAATGTCAGATTTCTTTTCATACACAGTCGTCCCAAACCTTATGGAAAAGCTAATCATTGCATTTGGACAGTCTGTTCTCCAAAGTAAATCCAGCTCCAAAAGGGCAAAATAGCTCCTAACTCTGCTCTCTCTCAAGAGCTGATAAATACAAATTAGCTACTTCCTTCACTCACTTCCTCAGCTCTGAAAGATAAGCTGTATTATTCTCTGACTAATTTTATTCAATTTAAGAAATTATTTTGTCATCCTTTATTCCCCCAGCTGTTTATTCCCTTAACCTTGTAGTCTCCACAACCAGTCAAATGTGATTTCAGAATCCAGGTGCCTGTTGCAGAGTTTTGCTTGGTCCCAGCATCCAGGAGACCTCAAACAGGTCCAAAAATGCAATGAACTTTTGAAGGCACATCAGGTGATACTTTCTCATTGGGAGGAGAAAGAAACAGTGTCCAAGTGTTGCTAACCACACACTTGCAAACTGATTGCATGACTGTATCAGAAGAAAAAAGGAGTCCCAATATCAAATGTTTGCAAATCTCTTTCAGATCTGACAGTTCTCCCAGGCTCAAACACTGAACTGAGGGATTTTGAAGTCCATCTTTAATCAAGGTGACAATTTCCTAACAGCATAAGCCATTTTATTTCTTCTGCCAGAATAACGGGAAAGTAAACTCTTTTTTATCAAGCTGGAAAGAGAGAAAGTAATGAGAACAGAAACTACAGCAGCAGCAAAATCAGTCCAAGTTGAAACCACAAACCCTGCAACAAAACACTGGGAACCTTCTCCACTAAGATTCTCCCACAGAGTCTCACCTTTCTTGCTTTGGACTAGCTCTAAACTTTGGATTTATGCTGCCCTAAGGTTCCCTGGGCTTCCCAGCGATGAGGCTAGAGCTTACCATGGATTTCCTCTGACTACTTTCTATTTTATAGGTCACCTATATTGGAAAAATATGTGCCTGCCTGTGAGGGTGATGAGGCACTTGCAGAGGTTGCCCACGGCAGCTATGGCTGCCCTATCCCTAGGGGGTTCCAGGCCAGGTTGGACAGGGCTTGGAGCAACCTGGGGTAGCAGAAGGTGTCCCTGCCCATGGCAGGGGGGGCATAAGATGATGTTTAAAGTCCCTTCCAACACAAATCACTCTTTGATTCTATGATTTTTACATAGAGATTTGCTGCCCTTGTCTCATCACCAGAAGCATACTTAAACACAGCACTTACAAATATAGAACCCTGCATGCCTACATGTTATGGTAGGTAAAAATGATGCTGCATTTTCTGAACATAGATTATAATCTGTCCCTCCATGCTTCACAGAACACATTTTGGCAGTTATTAATTCTGCCTTTCAACATTATCTCAGACCTGCAGATCACAGATCCTACAGACATGGGTAGTCAATGGGGAGCAAGGAAAACAGCCTAGGCATATGGTTAAACAAATCAGTCATCAGTTCACTGAGACATCTTTCATTTCCATCACAGCAATCTGTTGGATTCCAGAACGGTTTTTTACGTGGTTCATTAGACAATAGCTTTTCTTGCTACTAGTTGGGTCAAGAGTCAAAATTGCTGTGTAATTGGAAGTCTCAGGGCACAAGGCAAGAGTTGTTCAGTCCTGGAGGGTGTTGTCCAAAGGGGAAAGAAAACAGAAGGGAAAGATTATGTGTAAGCAATTGAGCCCTACTGAGAGGGAAAAAGAAGTCACAGAAACTGGGATTAGGCAAATCTGGTAATGGAAAACAAGAGTCCTGTTGGTAAATTGGCACTTGCACCTAAAAGGTACGTGTGGTGGGGAAAAGGAGCTCAAAGGATGGGTCAAAAAAGAGCAGAAGAGGAGATTAGGCAGCATCTGAAGCCAAAAAATTATGGTTGGACCTTTCTGAGCATTTAGTTCCTTGAGTTAATTAAGCACATGGCAACAGCAGTTGTTAAACAAGAATAGTTCCCAACTTAATCAAAGTATATTATTGAACACAATACAGAGCAACCTCAGTAGAGAAAACAGTATATATGAAATCAAACTAAATAGCTCAGTTATGATTATTATTAATAATAAATCATGGCCACTGTTTCTTTTGTTTGCCAGCAACTAGCATAGTTTATGGGTCTGCACAAACCTAACACACCATTTTATAGCATTTCAAAAACTGCGTCCTCCTAAAATGATAATAATGTACGCTGGGCTTTTTGGCAGGAATCAAAAAGCTCAAACGACTTGAAATAACATCAGCTAAAAATTATTTATTCCCCATCCCTAGTTGCAGAGAAAACAGAGGTTTTCTTGGCTCAGTTACTTCTCAATAGACTTCTGGTTTCAATTAAAATTTTGAGTCTGAGAAGTTTAAAAAAAAAAAAGTTGAAGCAAATAAGAGATGGAAGAGAAGTCTCTATTCACTGAGTGTTTCTGCTTTTTTTTTTCCTTTTTTTCTTTTTTTTTTTTTTCCCTATTTTTACATAACCCTTCTGAGCTAAGAGCACAGATTAAAGTACAAGTCCATTGTGTGGACAGTTTTTTTTTTCTCCTTTCAGTTAAAAAACAAATGAGATGAAAAAAAGTTTTTCCTTTAAGTGAAAGGAGGTTCTGATGAGGAGTGTAATCTCAGAAAAGGCTGAGAAAGTGCAGAAAGTTGTGCAGAAAGCTGTGCATAAAACAGACACTTGCACATTTTCCCATGAACATGTCCAGTCCCTGGAAGCGTTCAAGGCCATGCTGGATGGGGCTTGAAGCAACCTGGTCTAGGGGAAAGTGTCCCTGTCTTGAGGGAAAATGGGGCTGGAAGGAGACGATCTTTAACATCCCTTCCAACCAAAACATTCTATGATTCAATGATTCCCTGATAGGAATAATTTTTTGCTGTCCACAGTAATATTAATTAATATTTTAAATTGATTTGCAACCTTAGGAACAATGGACAGTAAAGGGTCCACTTGTTTCCTCATGCTGTCACTACCTGTCTCTAGACACCTGATAATACCATTTCTGTAGCCTGCACCAAGTAAGTCCTGCATGCAGGAGCTTTCAAATCAGTCATCGTTCCCATTTGGGCCCATAATATTCCAAATATCCAGGACTGGATTTGCCAGCAGCCCTTCTCTCCTGGAACAATTCCATCCATACCAGGAGGCTCAGATGCCCTCTCTGAGAGCGGAGTACTGACCAGTTCTGTGCCCTCCTCTCCTCACTCCTCTGCATCCTTTGCCGGATATAGAGGGACACACGGAGGGTCCCCCCCAGGCCAGAACGAGGCCACCGCGGGCTGGTGACTAATGAAACACCTCTGTATACCAGGAGAACAGCCTGCCAGGCTCCCCTACCCTCCCCTCCCTTCATCCTCCCACTCCACCCAGAGCCCGGCTNAGCCCGGCTGGGTTAGCCCCGCTCACGGCAGCCGCGGGGACACCGCCACCCCACGGTACCGAAATGGGTGGGTACTCTCCTCGCATCCCCCATGCGCATCCTCCACGCACAAAGCCCCTCTCATCACCCCTCCCGAGGCCAGGGAAACCTGCCCACCGGGGGTGTCCGAGTCGGGTGTGCCCTGTCTCCCCCCGCCTCTCCGGGTTGGGCTCTCGGCGGCCAAGTGCCCTTTGAGCATCAGGCGTCAGGCCCGGGATTATCGGGGCCGTTTATTTGAAGCGGAAACGAATCGGAAATCCTTCTCTCAACTGCCTTTTGGAGACATAAATACAGCAGGCAGGGGCAGCGCGGGGAGCGCCGTCCCCGGTGGGGCGGTGGAATGTTGGGATACAAACACACGGACACGCTCACGCTGACATACACACTCACTCACACTGACACACGCTCACACCCGAGGTAACAGGGGGTGCGGGAGACTCTATTTCCCGTTGCCCTCCGGGGAAACCGGGCGAGGAAGGGGTGTGAGTATGTGAGTGTGAGTGCGAGTGCCCGGCTCTGGGCAGGAGCCTTGCGCCAGGGCTGGGGCTGACAATAGCCGGCCGCGGCTGCTGGCTGCGTGTTACCCCCTTTCTCCAAAACCACCCCGCAGCCCAATGATATCGGTGGTATTCAGCCTGTCCATAGCTGAACTCCGCTTCCACCCGTTGTGGGGGCACAAGGGGCCACCAGAGTCCCGGGGGCGGCAATCACCGGCTTATTAAGAATTATTATCCAGCCACCGAGCGTGGCGGGGCTGGTGGCGGGGGGG
>VWZU01015890.1:87535-102120 GCA_013397095.1 Sterrhoptilus dennistouni | reverse complement strand
CCATTAAACAAACTAAACCAACCCCCACATTCCCCAATCTATCAATATTAGGACAAAAATGCAAATAAAATCTGACTGGTCTTTGTGATTGTTTATTTTTTTAATTTTTAATTTTATTTTTAATTTTTTATTATTATTATTTTATTTTTATTTGTTACAAATACAGCAATTCACAATTGGTTTACAATTGGTTATTGGATCATTCTTCTACCTTTCTCTCACAGTTCTCAGCTATTTTTATAAGAGTGTCTCTAGAACATGAAATAGATATGTGTAATATCCTGCACTTGTATGGAGTCATAGTTGGGAGGGAAAAAAAAAGGTTTAATAAAATGATGATAGGTCAGGAAGCAGACACTGAAGTAGGCAAACATATAAGGAAGTGAAAACTTCTCAAACTAAATTTTTCTGCCAAAGACAACATAAAATGTAACTGAATTCTGAAGGATTAGTTGCTTGGCCCAGATTTTTAATCAATGCCCTGAAGAGAAACATTTAGAACAGCCTGTTTATAATCTGTTTCTTTTTCTCCCCTACCCCCAAAATTTATTAAATGGTACCTATTGCTTCCTCTAAAATCCAGATTTTTTTAGTCATATTCAACAACTTAAATTCTGGCTCCGGTTTGAAAGATCTTACAGCTGTGTAAGTCCCCGGGATATTGTGATAATTTTTTTTTGTGATTTAAAAATCTATGTTATGGATGAAAATTTAATACATCAAATCTTAAAACTGAAATACAGCTGAGTTTCACAATATGCCACTGGCACTTTATTGGCACTGGCTATCTAATCCCAAAAAGTGATTTCTGGATAAACATAGAATCACCTTTTAGATATCTTGTATAATTGTGTTTCATTTATTTACAGACAGACAGAATTTTGAAATTTTTTTTTTTAAAAGACAACAGAAACTAAAAAGCCATTGAACAAATATCTTTGGGAAGATTGGGAAGATCAGAGTACAACAAAGTGCTTTATTTTATTCTCATTTTACCCAGAAAAATAACTAGCTGAAAACTGAGTAAACTGAGTTTCAGACACTCATATATAAGACCAGCATGAATTAGTTCTTCAAAGATGTTTTCATGAGCAATAAATTGAAAACATTTTATTATTCAGTTCTGAGTTTTCAGGCTCTATCATTGTGTGTTGAGTGGTTCAGGACGGAATTTTATCATGTTAACATTCCTCGCATTTTTCTCAGACCAAATCTTACAGAGAAAGTATTTAAGAAAATTCCAGAACACCAAACAAATTCATGCAAATACCTTTTTCAAATTGTTGAATTTTTTTTATCTTGGTCATTTAAAGACAGAACTATTATTGGTCAAAATATTGTATTGAATCTCAATGGGAAGAGCCTATTTAGAGAAGAACAACATAAAAGTTTTGAAGCAAATGTTATTTTTCAAACTGTCTCTGAGTTTCAATACTCAGCTTATTAAATCTCACATTAAGAGTTCAATTTCAGTAAATCTATTTTTTTTATAATTAAAAGCAGTAGCTTTAATGGAAACTAATTTGAATTTCTAAAAATAACTGTTTCCATAAAATGACTATCAATCAATCAGTCCCTGGGAGATAAGAGCCCTACTTTGTCCTGATAGTATTTCTGGGTTTGTGGCATCCTCGACTGATTGACTTTGTTTCCTTAAAGAGCTGCTGGTCAATTACAGAAAAAAACTTTTAAAACCAATATTTTCAGTACACTGGCATATTCAAAAGGAACCATGTTCAAAGAGTGGTTTTCACTCGCCTGATTTTATTCATAAGCATATTTACACAAAGGCATTAAAGCCTTGACACAATGGTCTGCTCTGAGTTATTAACATTACACCAGCATCTTCTGCTTTGAGAGATCACAAATAACCTAATTTCTAGAAAATTCTTCAAATGGAGTCTTTACAGATAAAGTCTGGATGCAATANTTCTACTACTACTATTATTATTATTATTATTATTATTATTATTATATTATTATTATTTTGTGGAAATTAATAATTTCCACAAAAGCACCTCTAAGTCACAGCTGTCCAGTGTGAGGGTGAGGGCACTGGGAGTGTTCACTGGGTGATCTTCAGGAAGAGCTGAACCAGGCAGGAAAATCCACCAGGATGCCCTGGGAATGTGAGATAGCCACCTGCCCTTCTGCAGAGGAGTGAAAGGGGTTTCAGCTCTCTGCTCACAGCTGCAGGTTTGTTTGTGATATCTGTACATGGAGCTCATCTACTGATATTCATATCTGAAAAATTAATGGAAGCTGAAAAAAAAAAAAAAAAAAGAAAACTTCATTTCANAAAGAAAGAAACCTTCCTTTCAGACTTTTTTTGGACTTGGGTATTAATTACCTGCTGGAGGTAGGAGGAATTCACATTACTGTCTTCATCTTGCTGTTTAAGTTTCAGAAGAGGGAAGAGTTTGACCCTGTCTGGGGCAAAAGGGGTTAAAAGGGGTTGGCCTCAGTGAGTAATTTGATATTTTGCAGCATGGTTTACACAGAGAGATGTCTGAGGGAAATCAAAATGGTGATTTCATACCCAAATAGGCTGAGAAAAGCTGAGGAGTGAATCACAGACTGGGCTGTAAATGGAGGAATTCACTTTATGGTGGCTACTGAGTTAGGTGAAGATCTGACTGATCCACTCCCATGTCACCAAGGTCACCACTGGCAAAGCCAGGCTTCAACTTGATTTCTAAATAGAGTTGCACAGTGATAACAAAGATTTCCTGCAACTGCCTAAACCCCTTTTGTGTTAAAAATCTTCTCAAGATCACATTGAGGGTCTTCATAATCCCATCAAGGGTCCTCACAATGTAAGATCCCCCCACCAGATGACATTAGATGGGATTAATTGCTCGTCCCAAATATGTCTGTACCAGACGCAGCCCTGCAAGGAAAAAAACCAAACCTAAAAATCAAAAAGATCTGTGCAGTGGGGATAAGACAGGGTAGTTTGGCTTCTCAAATTCAACTTCTGGATATGGTCCTTGGTGAGTCTGAGTAAATTGCTGTTGAGTTTCTCAGAAATAAGAAAAGAAAGGAGAATAATCAGACATAGCTAGAGATGGAATGCTGTACATTAATGCTGTAATCCCAACAGTTATTAAAGTTTCTTAGCACTGCAGTCAGTCTGCTCCATCCTTTTATAAGTGTGTAGTAACTGTGTCTTGCTACAGACAAGACTATTATGTTTTAAATGCACAATATTTATTCTAATCAACATCAGCAGCCACACATTATTAAAGTGTTCCAGATTTAAACTGAATTAATTTGCTTAAAGCATCTTTTCCAAACAAAATATGGTTAAAAATGAGTATTTGGCTTTGGGCTCTCTGTTTGGAAGGCTGCCAGAGACAGTAAAAAGGATTGCAGAATTTTCCATTTCATTTCCCTACCTCTAAACAGTATTTAAGGCCAGCTTCAAAATAAGGCATGAGATTTTGAGGGAAACTAATTTACTTTTATTTTTTAATTATGTTAAATCAAGGGCATACCTATTATTTTGGGCTTTCAAATGGTCTTGAGGGTCATTAAATAGCTTAATTACAGGGCCGGGCTGCTGAGGACACTCTTGGCTAAGAACAGATGTGTTTGGAGTGAGGAAAAAGTGGTGGCTTTATGACCTGTGGGTGCTCAGATGGGATAAAGTCCAGCCAAGCCCAGCTCAGAGCAGCTCTGGAGCCTGACCACACCTCAGCAGATGCCACAGAAGCACAAACCCACCATCGGTCCCTGGGAAACCTGACTGGATCAGGTCTCTGATGCACAAAGCTTGTGGAGGTTTTTGTGCAGAAAGACAATCCCTGCTTGCTGAGGAATTTCCACCTGATTTGGGCCAAATGGGCTCTCGTTGATCCGAGGCTGAATGCTTCCTTATATTCCTTATTTTTCTCCTGATCCTGGAAGAGTCTGTTCATTCCTCCCCACAGAAAAGCAGCTTTTTTTTGTGTGTTCTGCATGAGAAGGAGAGAAGTGGATACTCCAGAGATACCAGTCCAGACAATTCCCACAATCTACACACATTATAAGGCAAATGAGGCCATAAATAATGCATGGAACACTAACTACCCCATGCTCTGTGTGTATCTTGTAAGATCTGCTGCTGCATTTCACATACAAATGTATATCAGCCAGTTTCATAGGACAAATTGGGGTGTATTCCTGATGGCATCTCCAAGAGCATTATCAAACTCCAGCTTATTATAATGAGATTCAGCTTGAGAAAAAGGAAAATAATAAAAGAAAAAAAAGAAAAAAAAGAAAAAAAAGAAAAAAGAAAAAAAAAAAACATGTTCCTGACAGTTCCATCTGTTAGAATCATTTCTGCTCCTATCTCTGGTGAATAAACACCTCATGCAAGTTACTTTGCATAACTCCAGCAAGATAATAATAATAGCAATAATAAAAATATTCATTCATTCACATTAAGTAACATACTTCTGGTTCTATAATAATCAGGTAGTATTGGATAGTGGGTGTTAAATCTGGGTAAATTTTCATGTAACAGCAATATTGGCTGCTACTGTCATGTATGGAAGAAGCTTTGGTTCATTTCGACTGTACTGTGAGTAAAAAGATGTCAGATTCTTGTTTTACAGATAAAAAAATCTTCATAATAAATTTGTTACTTGATGCAGCTGTGAAAGGACAGAGAATCCCAAAATTTCACTTACAAAGCAACCAAGCTGACTCCAAGAAAGGAATAAAAAAATTGCATCTTGGTGGTGCTCTCCTAAATTCTTCTCTGTCAGGAGAACTGTCCTCTTGCTTTCTCTCCCTGTCTATTCCTAGAGACACAAGGAATGAAAAATGGCAGAGAATCTGAAGGGAAATTTGTCTTCATTTTCTGTGCACTGTGGTGGCCTGGTGAGATGCTGAAAGGTGCCACCAGAGCCAAATCCCAACAGCCTCCACTTCAGCTCTCGTGAGTATGTAAAAGACCCGTACAGGGCAGCTCTGCTGGGGATTTTGCTCTAAACCAAGGCAATAAAGCAAAGGAAATATTAGTTTTAATAGCAATATTAATGCTGAATGCATGAAACAAAATCTGGCAAGTAAAGAATTGGTCCCTGGTAAAAGTATTTATTTATGTGGTACTTGATGGGCTTCTGTGGGACAGGATCAAGGAAAGGTTTGGCTTCTGAGAGTAATTTGGTTGATTTGTGTGGGATTTCAGAGTGGAGCAGAGAAATGGCAGATTTTCTGATTTCAACACATAAAGTTATGTAGGGTAAGGAGTGAGAGGAAGGTAAGAGTGAATGAGTTCCATAAGTATACATTTCTCTTAGATTTTCAACTCTATTTTTGTTTGGGGTTCTTTGGTATATATTCAGGACCCAGTAATCAATCCAATACACACAGGGAAATGGTCATACTGAAAATCAGACAAAAGTTCTCTCTCCTGATTTACAGGACACCACAAAAATTCATTTCTTCTTCTGTAATAATACATTTTTCACCTGCAGGGAAAATGTCCTCACACAATCAAAGCATTTGACTGATGAACACCAGTAAATATGCATTTCCTAGGGACAGGATCTCCCTTGTCTTTTCCCTGGCCTCTCCTGGTAATAGTAAGAACTCCATGTACTTGAACAAAGCTGATGAGACTATTTCAAGGAGATAATTAGTTGCCCTGTATTACTTTTAGGAGATCATTAGAGACCTTTAATATCCTCCAGAACAAAAATGCAGTGAATGCTCTCTAAGGAAAACCCACATTGTTCCCAAGTACTGTTTGCAGTGGTAGAATATCCAATCCACCTTTTTTTTTAGCAATTAAAAGGTGGATGGAGTTTTTCAAATTACAAACTGGGGGAGTTTCCATGGTCTGGCACACTGCTGTGATAACTTCCAGACCATTTACGCACTTCAAATTTGAAAAAAAACCCAAAAAAACCCACGAGTTTTATTTAAATAAAAACCCAACACACTGAACTTATTCTACCCAAAATGAGAACTAAGAAAGCCTTTTGTAGATGTTGATCTCAGTAAACAATCGCTAATATGTAGTTACACAATATTATTTATATACACAATATTATACACATTGTTATTTATAGAGTGCAGAGAACCTTCCAGAGAACTTTTTGCTATACGGTAAAAGACCATATAAGAAAAACAGATAGGTGGAAGATTCAGTGACTCGTTGGACTTTCATTTTTCAGACTCCAAAATTTCTTGCTAAAAACAGCATTCTTCTTGCTTTCGGGGAAAAAAAATTTCTTCTTTGCTTCTTAAGTAAGATAGCTGGAAAAAAAAGATGAGGAATGGAAGAGGGAGAAAAAACCCAAAACTATTAAATGGATACATTCTGCCCTCTACAAAAGTTTGAAGGAATAAATTAAATAACCCAGAAGACTATCCAAGGAAAGAAAGCCAAAGGGAAAGTTGTCCTGTAGGGATTGATGTCACAGAGTAGTGAGAGCAGGGAAGGATCTCTTCACACACACAAAAGATCACAGCTGTGCTTCCCTCATCACCTGCTGCTCCAAGAGATTTTTCCATTTACAAGGAATTTCAGTTGAGGAACACCAGGCTGGTAAATTTATTATGCCAGAGTTTTTTATTTAATGCATAAACCTGCTTGTATTCACCAAGGAAAGGAATGGGCTCCTGTCCTTTTAAACAAGCAGTAAAAACCCTAAAGGAGGAGTCACTACAATAAAATTATCCTGCAAATCCTCTCTAGCATGAACCTCTCTCACCTGCTCCATGGCTATTTCAGCATCTATTAATTCCCATTTATTTTTTAAAGACAATTACCAATTACTTCAGCCTTCTGTCTGTTCAAACACAGGGTTGTGAGAGAGAAACAGGAATCATCAAGAGAAATGTAGCAGGAGAAAATCCTAAATGTGCTGCTGTGTTTTATTTCCTCCTGTTTCAGTAAAGCTGGTGGTGACAGGGAACTGAAACAGTGAGGGAAGTGAGGAGGGAAACCTTGGAAGGACCCCAAATGAAACGGGTCTGACAGTTTTTTGGCATGGGAAGGTGCTGAGGAACGAAGAGGTTCTCAGAAATGTGATTTTTAAAAAAATAAAAAACAAATACTGAGCAAAGCGGTGCCAGAAACCAAAAGTGGAGTCATTATTTTGGTGAGAGCTATGTAATGTAAAAGGGAAAAAATAAGATGCAAGTTGAAACACCAAGTACTTTTGTGTTTCTACTTTCTGTTTCTCTCTCTCAGTTCATTCTTTTATTTCTGGAACAAACAAGCATCTTTTTACATTTATCATTCTCCTTGGAATTACTGAGTCACATGAATCAAAGCAACAAAAATTTATAAGGCGACAAGCATCTGTGAGTTTATAACACAAAGCTACCTAGAAAGCAACAAAGAGGGAAACTTCCTTTTTCAAAAAAAGCCACAAAACATCTTTTTAACTGAAATCATTTAACTATTTATAATTATTTATTTTAACTATTTTCTTAATGAAAACACCGCAGGCTCTCCTTTTGATTCTTCACCCCAGCAACTTCAGTTGTAAAAGTAAAAGATTTTGTGTGTGAAACCAAAACTTCCAAAACTTTTAGAAGTGCTTTCTGCACTTCCAAACTGTGCAGAAAGCTCCCTGACCCGAAAGATGGACCTGATCCCACACAGCCAGTGGCCTTCACTGCACAGCTCCAGCCATCACATCACACCGGGAGTCCTCACTTTGTGTTACCTGCCCATAAATCTGATATAACATACCAGTGGTACCCAGAACTGGCTCAGTGGAGGAACCCCAAGGTAACTTCCCAGCTCCTCCCAGCTGGGATAACAAAGGGCACTCCCAGCACACCATGTGGACCTGCTCACCCTCTGCTTTTTAGAAATATTTTCAACTAAAACTACGTTTTGGGGCTAGTAATTTATTGGCTGTCACCTCCCTGTGATTCTCACAAGCTTCTGACAATGGTTATACAAAATTTATAATTTTAGAAAATATATAAATTTATAATATAATATAAAATATATTATTTACATATAAAATATATATAATATATAAATTTAAATACATTATATTTAAAAATAAATGTAATATATAAATTTATTTACAATTCAAATAGCTCATGTAATTCTCACAAAAACTTAAATTTAAGATGCTCTGCAAATGAATCCTTTCTGCTTGATGGTCTTATTATTCTAAGATTTATATGACATACTCAGAGATATTCAGCGCTGTACACCTTGGATCTGAGGCATTGGAAGTCAAATGCAGTGATTAAAAAAAGCTGCAACAGAAAAATCGAGTCCAGCTGTCAATACTTTTCAATAGAGATTTACATCCAGCCACTTCAAACTCTCATAATTCTTCAAGCACTGTGTTATAAATCAGATGAAAATGTATTCCTAGTCAAGTCCCCTTTTCCTATAACATTTGATGTGTCTCTTGGATGGATCTCGGAAATTATTTACATAAAAGTTCCACAAAGTGTGAGACTAAAGGTAGAAGAACACAGAGTACACTAAAACTGCCAAATAGCATCCAGGTGGGTCACCTCTTTAGCCATGAGGTTTCCTCTTGGTAGAACAGGAAACATTTTGTTAGAAAATATTAGATGAGGATGAGCCCTGCAGGTTGTCAGGTCACTTCTCTCAGCTTTTACCAGACTAAAAGTGGGTTTGTATAAACTGATTTGGATTCTGGGATGGTAAACAGGAAGAGATTTGCAATGCCAGGCCACACTGTGGGGCTCATCTGATTTCCCAGACTGATTTAGAGGGAAGCTCTGATGAGAGCTGGTGAGGGCTAAGAGAATGTTTTATGGTTCTGACTTTGTTCCTGCAGCAGAATCCCCAGAATGGACTGGCTTTGTGTTATGATTTTTTAATGAAACCAGTGAGAATCTGCAGAAAACAAGCAAGAAATGTTTTGTTGTCCAGTAAAACTGTAATTTAGGGGAGCAAAAAACCCCAAAACCTGGCCCAAATCACATTTTGTTCACTGCAAGCAACAGAGCTGGGTAGGGAATGATGTTCCTGGCACCACTTCCAGGTGCACGTCCACAGCAGATTTGCACCTGTCATGTGCCAATGAAATAGCAAATGAGGATTGTGTATATTTATCTGAGGTATCTCTGTGGTGCCATAAAGGCACAGCTTGAGAAGGAGCATCTTTTTAAATCATGAGGGACTTCGTTTATTCTTGTGTAAATAAGAGTCTCTCTTTCTATCCCTACCTCAGCAGTCATTGCAGTAAAAGTGTATCCTAAAATATTCCTTGCATCTCTGTAGGTTTCTTGAAATAAGAGGATTCTTTAGCACAAGGCAATATATTCTTTGGAAATGAAGTCAGCTTTAGATATGAGATAGTGGGGCCTGATGGGACGAGTTTCATCAGTTCAGAGTCCCATTTATTTTTCCTGAAATATGATGCCACCAGGTACTGCACCTGCTCCTTGCATGTTGATAAACTGTTTAGCATTGCATGTGTGGGCAGAAATATTTACTGTTTCTGGTGGTAGGAAAATAGAAGGAGGCAGGCAGCATGTTCAACTAACAGCAGCTCCTTTGTGAAATCTCAGTATCTTCCAAATGCAGGGCCTTTGTTGTATCAAAATTACATGTTGAACAGGTGATCTTTCTGGGCTTCAGCTCAAAAAGCATCTTCAAATGAATTAGTAGGTATTTCTGTTAATATAATTAAGAAAAAAGAGATGCAAAGTTATCCCTACTGCAGCCTTGAAATTCTTTTTTTTTCCATTCCATTTTGGCAAACTCCCCACTTCCTTCTGGTAGGAGAGCAGGCTTGGAGAGCAAAGATAGCTTATTTTGCATGCACATCTGTGGAGGGAGGCAAAGAGTTCTTCAGTTCAGGTGGATATTTTGTCAACTTTCATGTCTGACAGATCATTTAATGCACAGTGAAACAACCATTCTGGCTATTCTTTGCTGCTAAATATATCAGCAAGTGCTGTCTGTGGCAGAGGAGCAGTGGAGAAACACACACAGTGTGGGCAGATGTCCACAATGCATTAAAAAGAAATCTGTGTCCTCTTAGATTTAAGGAAACAACTGTATCTACATGATTTACTGTAATTTACCTGATCTTTAGCAAGTTCTATCTTAATAAAGCTCATATAATAACAGATGTATATCTATTCTTTTCCATGCTTTAAGAGTCCATTTAGCTGTTGAATGAAGGGAAGAGCACTTAGAGGAGCAGTCACTGATGACAGACTATTGTTAAAAAGCCATCATATATTCAGATCCATCTGGTGCTATCCTGGGAGCAGCGTGTTACAAACTAATAAAAGTACTGCAGAGGTAGGGAAACCAGCTCAGGCAATATAAAAAAAAAAATAATAAATGGCCATTTGTTTTATATACAGAAGAATTATGTTGTTTTATGTGACAAAAAACACCTTTAAAAACATCATTTTGGTAAAATTATCTTGGTTCCAAAAGGCTGCAGTCACATCCAGCTTCATATTAGTAATTGCCTAAATATTCCATAAATAATGATAACAAAAATATCTGCTAGACAATGCTCAGACATTTTGGAAAGGTGAGAATAAGCCTGAAATACGTTTTCACATTTCTGTGAAAATGTAAGGCAATAATAAAAGTGATATAAATATGGAGTTAGTCATATTATTAGGACAACGAATACATTAAAAGTATTCTGACTGATTATAATAATTTGAATTATGTTAAGTCACGTTAAATATTACTTGACTTTTTAACATTTCCTTAGCCCCTCCAAGTGCAGCATTAGGAAGGAATCACAGCAGAGATGAGTCTGTTCTTCTGCTTTTTCTGTGCTGCTGGCAGGAATTTCACCTGGATTTGTGCAAGGCATTTGCCACCCGCCTTCATGGCACCTTTGTCTCTAAACTGAGCAGGCACAGAGACACAGAAAGGGGCTCTGGCAGCCCAGAAAGGATCCTGAGGGGCATCAAGAGCAGAGTGAGCAGCAGGGTGAGGGACTGGATATTTTCCCTCTGCTTTTTTCCTCTCTGCTCTGCCCTGGTGAGACCCCACGTGGAGCCCTGCCCAGCCCTGGGGACAGGGATGATGGAGCAGGTCTCAAGAGTGTCCCCAAGGTGGTACCTCCGAGGGTGCAGCCCCTCTGCTGCGCCCTGGGGGAGCTGGGGGTGCTCACCTGCAGAGGAGAGAGTGCTGGGGAGATCCCTGAGCCGCCTCCAGGGGCTCCAAGAGAGCTGGGGAGGCACTTGGGAAAAGGGATGGAGGGACAGGACACAGGGTTTTGAATTGCCAGAAGGGGAGTTATCCAGAATGGGATACTGGGAAGGAATTGTTCCCTGTGAGGGTGGGGACGCCCTGGCACAGGATGCCCAGAGAAACTGTGGCTGCTCCTGGATCCCTGGAAGTGTCCAAGCCCAGGCTGGATGGAACTTGGAGCAACCTGGGATAGTGGAAGGTGTCCCTGCCCATGGCAGAGGGTGGAATAGGATGATCTTTAAGATCCCTTCCATCCCAAACCACTCCATGGTAATTTTAACCGTTCGTATAAATCACTTCAAAAATGAGTTTTTCCCCAGCTCCAAGTTTTCCCAGCCATAAGCACTTATTCCTCTCAGTGAAGAGAAGCAATCATGGAGAAAACACACAGCAAAATGTGAACCCAGCCGTGTAAAGCTTTGTTTTCCTGGCATTTGTTTGAATGGTTTATATTTAATTGATGAATCCCAGGGTGTGTGTCTGAATGACTTTCAGCTCCCCAGTGCCTCAATCAGCACAGTGCAGACACACAAACCACGGGTGGGCTTCCTCACACTGCTCTGCTGATGGAGCTTCCTTCTTCATCCTAAATGACCACCTGAGCTGAATGTGATAGACATTTTTATCTGAGAGCTTATGGAGTCTTTGGCCTTTTCTGGGGCAGTCTCTTCCCTGTGCATCACACACAAAGAGCAAAAGTTCAAAGTGTAATTTTTTTTTTTTTCCTGGTTTTTGCAGTGTTTAAGGACAGGTTCTTATCTGAGCTCCAAGAAAGAAAGAGAAATTCTAAACACTAAATATACAATATGGATGTCAAAGGCTACAGATGTTTGCTGCCAACACATATGGATGATAGGGAAAAAAAAGCAGAATTGCATTAACACATTTTTATATGTAACTCTTCCTTTTAAATATGGTCTTATTACAAAATACACAAGGGCATTTGTGTTAGATACTGAAACATATGGCTGGTACAAAAATATAAATCCATTAACAGACTTTGTATGCAATTTCACTCTTTTCAAATGATCTCAGACCTGAAAACATGCTATTTTTCCTTTATTCCTTTCAGAGCAGTGATCAGAGGGAAAGGAGATTCATTAATACACACATTAACATCAACAGGCAGGGGATGCAATCATCAGTGTCATGGCTCAGGTGTTCTGTGAGTGCAGCTGTAGGATCAAATCATATCACACTAATGTAAATTGCAATGAAGCTTTCCACTGCATTCTCCTATTATTTGAGTGTTAAACCTGTTTTGTCACAGATCTGTGAAGGACACTGACAATAGTAAACTAACCTTCATTATCGTCATCACCTTCTCCTCCCCTTTTTTATCTTTAATCACTAATCAAGCTGTCACAGCCTATTTGCTGCAGGTTACCTGTTCTGGCAGAATGGATTCTCTGATTACAGTCAGAGCTGTACAAAAGGCATCTGACAGAAATATTAACTACTTGGGATTTTCTAGTACAGCCTCAGGTCATGAGTCAACAGACACCCCCCACCCCCCTAAAAAACAAAAGCTAAAATCAGGGAAGAAAACATTACATCCTTATTAGTTTACAGAGAGAATTCTGAAAGTAAAATGATAAAAAATGTCCTTACCTGACTTCAGAGTGAAATCTCACAATTTTATGCTTAGGAAAATGTTGGATATTTCTGGCCTAATAAACTTTGTGCTGGTTTCTATGTTTGCTTTTACTTTCTGTTGGACTAAATGCTATTTAATGCAATCATAAATTAATAAAGGGAATCACATTATTTAAGGTGAGATCTAAGTATGTAGATTCTAGAATAAAACTTGGAGGAAAAACATTAGAAAAACCCATATTTGGAGTTATTGCTATTATATTTATATTGTGATTTAACAAAAACATCAAATCTTTCCAGAAAAGGTGTGTTCTGTGATAAAATTTTTTTCCTCTCTCCAGTCCAACTTCTAATCTGCAGTCTAAAATTTCAGCTACTCTTGGTGGTAGTTCCAACTGGAATTGGTACTCAAAAGAATATCTTAAGTTTCACTTGGGATAGTGTGAAAACTCATATCAAAGTGCCTGAGCACCCTTGAAGTTTAAATGACCTCATTTACACACGTCCTGTTCTGACAGAATTCTATATTATCATTCTGCCCCATGGGGAGAAAGTGGCTCACAATTTTGTCACTTGTGTATATCAAATTAGCATACCAAAGGTTTACTCACAACGTGAAAACAGCCCCCTGTGTTTTCAGACCCTTCTGCTGAATGCTAAGTGTCTCCATAAATTGTTACCTGTGCCTAAACATTCATCTGGCAAAGAATCCAGAGTTTAGAATCCTTGAGGTGCAGCACCATGGGCTGTCTTGAGTGACTGCCTTGGCACATGGCAGGTAAGGGGTCACAAATCTGAAAATCCAGAATTCCCTTTAGTGTCAAAGGAAAATTCAGACGTTCTCAGAATGATTGAGCTGAGGAAATCCACAAGTGTTTTAATGGCTGCTAATCAGAGATCTGGGTTAGGAGAAGCCTGCACTGAGCTGAACCAAAACATGGCTCAGAAAGGCTCAAAGAAATGCAGTTTTTGCAGGAATTCAGCATTAATAAGAGTTATGGAAGGAAGGCCTGTGTGTTTGGTGGGAGTGATTTGAGGGGATCAGATGGACACTGCAGCATCCCCAGCTCCAAACCTCCTCTGACAACCAGAGAACTTCAGCAGGGCAATGCTGGAGACAAAACTGTCTGCACACTGCTCAGGCAGCAAGAAAAACAAATGCTAGCACAGAAATGCTGCAGAAGGTGAGAAAGGTTGGAAACATTCCAAGAAATCTTCTGAAAACACAATGGCGAGGAGTAGGAAGAGCACCAACTCTAACACAAAAGGCTCTGTGGGTTGTGAAGGAGCAACTTCCTTAATGGAGTTAAAGAAGTAGAGAAAAACCATCTGTGAGCAACACCCAAACCTCACCATCACCTGGACCCTGGGAGGGTGAACAAGTGGCCTGTATTTATTTAGGATCTCAGAGGAAGTCTGGAGGAATTTCAGGCTCACAAATGCCATTTATCAGCACCGTCTCTGGGGGAAATTCCCAATCTCAGAACAGTTTTCCATCACTGCAATCAGGTTCCAGCATCCAAAACAGGGCCTTCTCCAGGCAGCTTTTCACACTCCACGGAAGGTTCTGGAAGTTCCCTCTGGGCAGAAGTTGTGTTGATATTCAAATGATATTAGTAGTACAAAACCAAGAGACTAAAATTCCACAACCAGATATGATGGTTTATGTTTACTGCTCTTACCAATAAATTCATGACCTGTTGGGCCAAAAAGAGTCCTTAGAATATAAAAAAATCATTAGTGAATTTTCAATGAGGTTTCTCTCAAACTTTTTGCCTGCCTTCTTCTGAAAAGGTTTTTTTTTTTTTTTTTT
>VWZU01015890.1:22984-75671 GCA_013397095.1 Sterrhoptilus dennistouni | reverse complement strand
GGAGCCAAACCATTTTCTCCCAGATAAAAAGGAGCCACAAGTGTCACCAGACATCCAGTGCTCCCACAGGACTCCTGAATGAACACCAGACCCATCTCTGGACCCTTTTTCTCTACAGGACCATCTCCACTTCCAACAGGACACATCTGCCACTCCAGGAGGGCTGACTTTTGGACTGTTTCCAACACTCTGACCAACAGGGTGTCAGGTTGTGTTCTGACTCTGTCAGTGGTACTATTGCCTTTATTTTATTTTACCTTATTTTTTTCTTCTTCCTATTAAATTATATTTCTGACTTGGAGTCTCTCACTGCTTTTGCTTTCAAACCACTACAGTGCTCTACCCAGGAGTCACCACAGCTCCTCCAAGGGCTTGCTGCACTTCCCTGGGGTGGTTCTTGCTGGATAGGTGGGTGTTTATCCACAGGTACAGACACACCTGAGGCCTCAGGGGCTGCTGAAGCAGAGAATTCTGCGCAGATGATGAGCTCCATTAACACCTCCTGCTCTCTACCCACACCAAAGCAGAACCCCCCTGAACACTGAATGCTGAGCTGCCTGTAAGTAACACAAGAATGAAAATATTCAAGAGACACCAAAGCATTTCCCCTCCAAGAAAATGAGAAATCACAGTGTGTATCTTCCAGCACACATCACAAGTGTCCTGGGACACAATTGGAGATGTCTCTGGAAGCGCCCGAGTGGAAGAAGTTCCTCTAATGATGCAGTAAAACTACAGCTGTACCACACCACAGTCAATAATTACTAGCATCTAAGGCTGCAGGGGAATTCACTATAGATTCATATGTAAGTGAGGAATAGCTATTTAATCCATAGGAACATAATGTCTGTGCTGACCTTTCTTCACTGCTCCCCCACCTTCACAGGCTGCTGCAGGTCCCTGAGCTGAGCAGCTGCTCCCATACCTTTCCTTGGATTTCTAGGGGCACCAGGCTCCCAGGAACACCCTCAGACCAGGCATCCCCTGGGGGCAGCAGCAGCCCCCTCCCCTTCCCTTGGAGCCCATGAGATTGTGTAAAAAAAAAATTCCAACAGTTCGTTCAAAGTCTGGAATTTGCCCCAAAATTGGGTGTGCTCCCAGGGCAGAGTTGGCATGCAGCCAAAACCTTTTGTCAGGCATTGGGAAGTGTTCCTGCCTGCAGGAGTTCAGATGGCAGAAGGCCAGGGGAAGGGAAATGAGGGATACAATATAAAAATGAACCATCTTTAACATTATAGAATATGTTAGTCCTTAAATCCACAGCTCTGGCCTCTCCTTGCTCATTCCCTGTGCTGAGGAGACTGGAGGCAGCTGCTGTCACATTTTGTACATCTTTGCAACACACAATAGTCCCTCCCTTAGCAGCTGTGAGGCTGGACAGCACTCTTAAATATATAGATCACATTAAAACAGCTGAAATATTATTACTGGTTGGCAAATGACTTAAAACAGAGAGATGGTAGGTTGAGATGAGATGTTAGGATGAAATTGTTCCCTGTGAGGTTGGGGAGGCCCTGGCACAGGGTGCCCAGTGGAGCTGTGGCTGCCCCTGGATCTCTGGAATGTCCAAGGCCAGGCTGGACATTGAGGTTTGGAGCACCCTGGGATGGTGGAAGATGTCCCTGCCCATGGCAGGGGTGGCACTGGGTAATCTTTGAGGTCCCTTCCAGCCAAGGCCATTCTATGATTCTACAATTCTAAATACTACTATATAGAAGAGTTTTTAGTTTATCTAATGTAAATTCTGTTTTACAGGGCTTTACAGTGCATGAAAAGAGATGCAGATTCTGTTTCAAATTTAGTCATGTGTCCACCTGCAGGAATTAATTTTAGTGAGTCATTTGGCAAAGACTAATTGAGCTGATCTACATTATACAAGAGCAAAGACCTAATGGAGTCTAAGATGTGTTGTTGTGTATATTATCACATAAAACATCTTACACAGAGATAATTCTTTAATGGGATTTAAATGTTCAGATTTTAGAGCCACTGGTTGGAGCTCAGCAAAAGCACTGCAGCATGCAAATCCCAGGAATGGCTGGTTTCACAACACTGTTCCACTAACGGGTTTTGCCCAAGATTGATTGTGTGTCTTTGCTTCTTCCAGGCAAAAAAGAAAATACAAACCCAGCCCAAATTCAGTGGAGTTAAGCTTTAATAGAGAAAGGTCCTGTTGAATGTAAATGCAGTTCACAGGTTAGATACTGAAGTCTAACTGCGCCTCTGCTGTTCCCAGCCAAGGTTGTTATTTTATTGTACTTTCTATTGATTGCCTCCACCCCCTTATGCCTGGATGTGTGCAGGGGGTGACAGATCTGGAGCTATGAGGAATCCATAGGGATGCTGGGGGAGCAGGAGGAATTGCCTAATAATCCCCACAAAAACACTCCTGCTCTGTTCTCTGTAGGAAGTGTACCCCACACCTGAGCAGGTGTTTCCATATAAGGAAAGGTTTACCCAGAAACTCCCATGTTTTTTTCCCAGTAATTGGCATGGTGCCAAGCAGAGATACTGGTTGGACCTCTGGACCTAGACCTCAAAACCTGCTGCCAATTTCATTGGGCAAGGTGCCAAAAAGCCCTCCTGAACCATCAAGCACTTTAAAGAATGCAGAGAACTGCCCAATTGCTTCTTTGGACTGCCTTAGCCAGTGCAAGAGTTCTCTCTGCATATATTTTTGGCATATATTTATTTTCTTTGATATTGTTTTTTGTTTTCGTCATTATTAAACCTTTTCTTTTACAAAGCATATTCAGAGAAGTTGTCTCACTATTATTTAGCTACTTTAGGAGGTTGCAGGTCAACCTTCAGATTTGATACATCTTCAGGGTGTTTATTACACCCTGGCCACATGTAAGACTTTCTCAGTTCTCCACTTAGAAATAAATGTATCATGGGACACAAGCAGATCGAGGTGCCTTCTGCAAACTTGTACAGTGTTAGAAAAGGACATTTGGCAATTCATTGTTTCACAAAGCAAAACAGGCAGTTAAGGGATTTATTTTGGAGTCCATTAACGGTTCCAAAGAGCTCAGAAAGCACTGGGTGCTGTACTCAGGGTTCCCCAAAAATACAGCTTGGCTTGGAAACCCTCCTCTGGACAGCTTGCTCCTCTTTACCCTGCACGGCTTTCGCCTGGATCACTGGGTATCACATCACGCAGAACTGGAGGTGGGCAGTGGATGTTACAGAATCTCATAAATGTTGAGGCTGGAAGGAACCTGTGTGTAGCCTTAGTTCCTGCCTGAGATGTTTTGGTTTTCTGAAATTCTTTTCCCAGAGAATTTTCTGTAAACAAGAGAAATGTTTTTGTAACTTGTACCTATGTTTACATTCTTTCCCTAGGAGGGACTTCTTCTTGATGTCCCTCTGGTCTGACCAATGTGATTGAAGAGGTTTGTCTCTGTGTCACCAATCAAATTGGTCTGTGTAGAATAGTATAAAAAGAAGACACAGCCCAAAAAATAAGAGAGTAATTTTTCAGCCTCCTGAAGTCGGAATCTTGTATCGTTGTAGTGTAAAACAGCATCACCTGTGCAGATCATCTTCTCCCACCCAGGTTAATTTAGATGCTAGACCACAGGTCAGAAATTTAGCACACTGCTGGATACTTGAATAATTTTTTAAAAAGCTAGGATGAGTAATTTGGAGGGGTTTAATACTTAAATTAAACATTGTTTTTCAGGTATAAGGCCTACCACAAAACTAGGTAGTATGAATAAGAATATATCACATATTAATATTCCACAATGCTGGAGCTCATTCTTATGAAAAAGATTTTAATGTGAACAGAAAAGAAATCCAATTAAATCATTGCTATAACAGTGCTTTAATTAAGTCAGTTCCTTTTTATAAGACTAAATGTCTGAGCTTTAAGATCTAATTGTTTTTAAAATATAAACCTGCAGAAACTGATCTAATTATCAATTAGTTTTACACTTCCTGGATTTATTCTGAATAAATGCAATTTACCGAAATTGTTCTTAGTTTTTTTTTCTTCTTTTTTTTTTTCTTTTTTTTTTTTTTTTCTTGTTATGATGCAATATAAACATTTGAAGAAAGAAGGAAGGTCTTTTTAAACTGAACCCATGCTGTACCAAAATGTCCCAGCGTGGCTCTGACTACCCATTCCTAAGCCATTTACTGGAACTATGCCCAGAAGAGATGAGGCTGGAAATCTTCCCATCCCAAATTCAGGAATCTTTCCACAGGAGCTGTCCAGAGCCTGTGTGGCTGCTCCCAACCCTCNNCTCCAACCTGAATAAGGTTTTTTTTTGCTGAAGTTGTGGCTCGAGCTCATAAACCAAACCCACTGTGGCAGGGGCCTTGTAATGGTATTTTAGAGCTTCAGACGAATTTATCCAAATGAAAGACTGAACAGTCCCCATGACCTGAGCACTTTGAAGCTTTCTTCCATTCACTGCTCTGCCCAGGTCAGGTCTCACCTCCTGGTTTAGCAGAATGCACCCAGCAAGGGAGATGGTGCTCTGTGGAGATGAGGCTGTAGTGTCAGGCAGCAGAACAGAGCCTTTCAACCCCAGCCTGGCTGCCATTAAAATCAAACCAAAAAATGAGAGGCTTTCATCGTCATTCAGCCCAGAGTACCGGCTTAAAATAGAATCTAATTTTGGCTGGTATAAAATATTTTAACATTAAAGGTTCTATTAATACCATTCAATAATATATGCCTTTTTAACATAGAACACATAGGTCAATTTTTGATTAAGATTAAAACTTCTCCGTGAGAAACGACTTCATTCTGCCCCCTGATTAATAGAACAGTCTATTTTTCATGTGTTTAAATAAATAAGTATGAGAGTGTATCAAAGAGGCGAGCCTAACTAGGCAGGCTATGAAAATATAATGCTCAGGGAAGTCCATCAAACTTAAGCTGCAATTCCAGAACTGCTGCTCCTGCATTTCTGCAGGAACACAGAAAGAGTGGCACAGATCCTTCCCCGTGGAAGGAAACATTGCTCTGTCAAGGTTTCCATTCACAGCTTTAACAGCACAGCTACAGTTTGTCCTTAGAAGAAAATTGCCACCATGCAGCTCTGCATCTATCATTTCATATTGTTCTTCTCATTTTTGATTCAGCATTTATGAGCTTGCTTTTAGCTACGAGTTTATTATTATCCATTTATAGGAAGCCAACAAACTAGTAAATTATGTATTTGAAAGCCCTGCTGGCTGACATTTTTAAAGTTCATTGGATTTTTTTTTTCTCTTTTGCAGAGTAGAAATTTGTAGCAAACACTCAAGATCTGATAACTGATTCCCATTTAGATGTCATTGAGACATAAGTGCAATGTATTTTCATTAATATTTCATCGTATAAGTGTTCCTTACTCTGACATTGCCATCTTGTAGTTATTTGTCCCCCATCTAAAGAGCAACTTGTAATCAGATCGGGATATTGGACTTCATTATCTGTCACCACACATTCTTAGCACAGAGAATGTTATTAAGTTATAATTTCCTCTATTTTCCCTTACGGGAAGATGAAAAACAATAGACAACAATATAGGACTCATTAAGGAACAAAAAACCCCCACCCAGGTTGACAACAGGCATAAAACTGTTAAGTACATCAAGGTTCTGGAGGAAAAACTTTTATTTCCACTTGTGATGGTTTTTTATGTCCTGATGGGCCCAGGACATTTGAGGAACTCATGGAAAATGGGCTCCTGAGGAGCAGCTGCAGGGTGCTGGCTGGGCTGGAACCACGACACCACTAAACACAGCCCACATTTACCTAATTAATGAAAACAAGCTGCATTTTGAAGGTAGCACAATTTCTGTCACAAATTTTGTGATTGTGATGTTTTATCAAAGTTTTTATCAAAATTCAAGCATGACACCACTAAACACAGCCCAAATTTAACTATTAAATGAAGACAAGCTGCATTTTGAAGGTAGCACAATTTTGTGTCAAAGATTTTTGTTATGAATTTGTGATTTTTTATCAAAATACTGTGGTTTTTATAACCAAATCTGACAATGGAAGGTGTGCATTAATTGTACAGAAACTAGTAAATGTCTTTAAAAAAAATCAACCTAAAAATTTTTAGTTTTCATTGTGGAAGACATCAGTCTGAGAAAAAAAAAAAAAAAAAAAAAGGCAGTACCAGGTATTTTGATTGAGATTACTGCAATATGTTATGTAAGAAATTATTTAAATGACAGGTCCCTGAGCTGTAGCAATAATTAGAAGTATAACTTGTAGGTGCAGGTGTACATTTTCTCCCATCCTCCATAATATGAAGTTCTGTTCTGTGTTACATATCAGGATAAATTGCATAACCCAGAGTTAAATGAGAAAGAAGAATGCCACTTCAAATAACTGAAATGGAAAGTAACGCTTAAGAAGATTTCTCAGTAAAAAATTTTCTGATTATCTACCATTAAGAATTTTAGAGGTGAAGACAGAGAACCCGTCACACTTCATCATAGCTGGGGCTGACTCTGTCTATTAAAGTTCCCAGAGAAGCAGCAATTTGATGGCAGTTAAAGGGAATTTTGAAGCTCAGTAACAGACACTGCACATCTTCCATGTTTTCTGTATCAATATTCAGGGTGATCTAAAGATGCTGCTGCTGCAGGAGCTGAGGAGGAGCCCAGGCGAGCACCAGCAGAATCCTCCCATCACGAGCAGTGCAGAGCCCAGTGGATCTCCAGGGAAAAACTGGGTCCATTTCCCTCCTCTCATTTTTCTTCACTCACCAACTCAGGTTGCTCCCTTTGTGGAGAATAAGAAGATATCATTAAACAATTCATGTTGATGCTTGGCTGTCAGGAAATTTTAAATTTGCCATACAAATCCTGCACAGTTCCTGGTATGGCTTCTTTAAGTCTTCAGAGAGGTACCCAACCCCTAAATATATTGTATTATATTTCCACTTTATAGTGTGCTATAGATTTTTTGTATTAGCAATAACTAACTGCATTGTGAAAGTTATTGAGGGAACAGCTGCAGAATTTGAATCCTGTGTGGGAATGAATTGGTGCTTCTGGCACAGGGGAAGGAATAAAAAGTGTTTGGGGCCTCAGGGAAGTTTCTGTGGAAGAACAACACTAAAATAATTTCAGTTGTTACCTTTAGGTTTCAGTCCCAAGCCCGGGCTTTGCTGCTCTGAAGTAATGCTCCACATTGTCTGCAGGCTCCAACTGCTCCTTCTCCCAGGCTATATTTGCTCTGTTCTGATTTTCCCACCCCCCCAAGGATCTGTACTAGATACTGCACAAATAGCTGGTGAGGTTTGGGCTGGATGGCCCCTGGTAGAACACACTTAAACAGACATGGACAGGAAACTTCATGTCAAGTATCTCCCTTGCTTTTTATTCTTATCACCACAGCAGGATCATCCACACTGAGGCTCATATGACAAAGGCCCACAAATACCTGTAAGGTAAAAAAGAATCTGTGATAAGCAGAGGCACAAAACCAGTGTTTGAGCCACGCTGGGGATGCCAGAAGCAAATGTAATAGAAAAATTTACTATATTTCATAGAAAACAAATGGTGTTCAGCTGCATAATTGTCACGAAGGCTGATATTACATTTGCCAGTTTAAATCACAAGCCCCCCTGCTGAAATGCACAGCATGATCAATAATGAAGCAGAGTCAGCAAGAACAAAATAATGATTACATCCATACAGGCTGAAACTGGGATTTGCCTCTGTGCACAGAGCTACAGCACCTTCATTCTGCTACCACATATTGAAAAAAGAAATATCCAAGAGTGGTCAGAGTGTTTTGTCCTGTCAGCAACAACCTACATCCACAATTACAGTCCAGGCTGTGCCCACAGAGCCAGTGGATTGCATTCAAAGGTAATACTGGTGTGTAAAATCACTTGAAGGTGTAAGATATATAAGAATGAAAAGTCATCTTTCTTAAGAGATCTTATATAGCTACATAAATAAAATTATAAATATAAATAAAATTTAAAAATGTTCAAAGCAATTCTTAAAATGAAAACCTTTGCTGGCTGTTTCTGTGTACGCTACCTTTATTACAGCTCAGTTCTTCCTTTTCCTTTTTAAAAGATCTTTATTTTGATAGGAACATCAGAAAGGACCTGAGACTCAGGAGAAATGCAGGAGAAATGCCCATCCAATGTTTCTCAGAAGGGACAGAGTCCTTTAGATGCTGATTATGCAGAAGCTGGTTAGTGGTGTTACGCTCCTTATTGGTGCCATTCACTCTTTTGTCAAGTTCTGTTCAGAAAAGAAGAAAGCAGATCCAAGTAACTACTTTGAGCCATTTCTAATATCAATATTCAGAAATTTTAAATAACCTTTTTTTTTTTTCTTTTTCAGAAGGGACAAAACAATCATTGGTTCAGCTGGAGCTGAGCCACCTTCATAATTATAAAACAAAACATCACAAACCAATTGGCATTTCAGTGCAGCAAAATCCCAATTCTGGCATTCTGGAATGTTTCCTCAGAAATTGGATATAATACTTCTGGGATCAGTTTATTAAATTTGTCCCACATAGACTCTGACCTTTCAAAACACAGAAAAGATCACATGGCAAATCACTCTCTGGAGTGACTTTTATTCTGGCTCTGACCTCTCCCTCTGACCTTGGGAGAAATGTTTTATGTAGACACAGCAGAACAGCTCTATTACTTTTATTCTTTGAAATGGGAGAAACAATAATTTTTGAATATTCATACAGCTCTCTTTAAATATATATGCAGAGCAGACTATTGCATGAGACCTCTATAATCCTTGATCATTTACCATACAGGTCAGTGGAAAACATCCATAATTTAGATCCAATTTCCATCTTTGCAAGCCCAGAGAACACAACTCCTGACACTGACTTGTATTAAAAAAAGGTAGAATATGAGATGCTATTGTTCATTTATAGGGCAGCAATTATGCACGGAACTATTTCACTGGAATTCTACATTTATAACTTCTGCTTTCCTTCTCTTTAACTGTATTGATTTTATCAAGTATTACAAATGGACCCGACAGCCGGCTGTGGTCTGGCTTGTACAGTTATTTGTGTAGCTTCTTTTGGATTCTTGTAATGGTTAAATTTTAATTATTGCAGCTGGAATTACCTTCCAGAAATCTCTCCCATGATTTTTAAAAGTCTGGACTGATCTGTTACCAGCACAAAATTATCACTCTGAGCTGATTATATCAGGACATGTGCAAGGTTTTCCCTTGGCCCTTGATTTGAAACAGAACTGGAAAGTTGATGGGATGAGTTGTGCTGCAGCAAAACTGATTCCTGAATTTGTCCTTATGAGAAGACAGTCACATTTTACATGGGCAAACCCCTAAAAATCATCAGTTAACAATTAATAAACTAACAATTGTTAATCTTTCCTTTGCAGTTTCCTGGAAACATTTCAAACTCTGTCTACACTGAGCAGAAGCCAGAAGCCATCACAGGCCCATGAGATATGCAAGGCAGAAGAAAAATGGATACACACTTATACCAAGGGAATAATTTATATAAATAAATAAATAAATAAAGAAATATCTTAATTTTCTTGCAATGATGTTAGAAAACCAAGTGCATTATTGCATAATATTAACAGGAGAAAGTAAACCCTAGGAAGAAAAGAATGCATACTGGTTGTTTTGGTGTGATAACTGAAAGGAAGTTGTACAATCACAAAGGAGTCAGAAAATACACTTTATTCCAGGTATCAGAAGGCACCAGCAAACAAAATTACAGACCAATTAAACACAGGTATCAAACAGAACCCTTGTATTAGTTTGTCATCCTGAGAGACAAAAGTTTTTCTAATATGAGCAAAATTTTCTGAAGATATTTTTGGAACGTTGTCTACTGAGCACCCAGAACATGTTGAGGATGTATCAACCCAACAGGTGCAGAAAAATGTATCCTTTGTTCATCCTCTTGCCTTGGCTAAGGTGGACATGTACAGAATGCAGCCATGGGGAAATAACTGGAAAGGAGCCACTCAAGGGTGAAGATCAGTAAAATTCAGCAATTTTTATTGTGTCTTTGCCACCCAAATTTATGGAGGACTTTGAGTCCCACCCTCCATCATAGACAAATGCTGCAAAGTCAGAAGATGGAACTGTGTGTTCCAGCGCAGCCTATGATTTTTTTTCCTTGTATAGAGCTATTTTTGCCATTTTTCCTTTTCCTTATAATGATAATAATATGTATCTCCTTATCCCCATGTCTTCAAACCTGATTTTTAAAGGCTCCTTAACATGGCATAACACAGACTCACTCCTCTTTTAGTGCATCTGTTCCAGCCAAAACACAAATTACAGGCATGCCAGGAGCCCACAGATAATCTCATTAATACATGTCAGTGTTCTCTTGTGCCTTTATGTACATCTGTGCTTCAGCCCAGATCAGACATTGCTTTTCATTGCTGCGAGGGTCAGATTTTATTTTTCCTTACCAAAATTGTTGTGCTGAGAACAGGCTGCAGACTGATCCAGGCATTCACATCTGATTCCCGAGCTTGCTGGTCATGAGGAATCACAATAGACATTTGTTTGATGGATAAATCCAAATATATTGGGAAAATGCACACTGTGAGCACGTTTCATTTGACTGTTTCCATCAGAGTCGGTGCCTTTTAATTAGGGGATGCCTGAACAAACACAGAAATGTTTGCTGGAGCTGATGGAAAAGATGGCTCTACCTAAAGTACAATACTGCATCAAGTAATATCAGTGAAAAGCAAACATCCCAGCCTCTCTCTGCTCCTGCACTTAGCTGGAAGATGGAATTATGACTGCCACAATCTCTGCTTCAAGGAGAGAAGGAGAATTGGAGTGGAGCCTCCTGAGCCCAGCTCAGTCCTGCTGCTGCCTTTGCTGGTGTGGGGTCCCCAGTTTAGCTCAGCCTTGGCTCCAACCCACCTGCATGCAAGGCTGCAGTTCTGAGATGGGAAACATATCCTGCTGAATGCTGTGCTGATTGGCATTCCTAACTTGTCCTATGTGGAAGTTAAAGGCAAGTACATCCTTCAAAACCAAACCTGAAACAGACACAGCGAGGTGAGAAGAGATGTGAGAGTGGTGGACCACTTGGGCTTTGAGAACTGCACTACAAGCTGGCTTTAAATCAAGATATCATGTCAGATGGTGCTCATTTTTCTAAGCCTTCCACTCTCTAGGCTGTTGGATCTGCACTTTACTTTCTATTACTACTTTTTTTATTAGGAAAACTTAAATCCTGTTGAGAAGAGCTTATTTAGGTTGAGCTGTCGCCTTTAGCTTCAGAACATTAAGTCCTGACAAATGCTTCTTTTGAAGTCTGACACCTGTTTGTTTGGCATTTCCCACTTTCAGGAACTCACTAGACTATAATAATACTCAGCACAGCAGAAGTAAAGAGAATGAATTAAAGCAGAAATGCTTTCAGACGTGAAAGAGCAGTACAATAGAACATCCCTTTGCTCAGTAGTTTCGAGAGGACCTTGGATGAGCTCAGCTCCAAGCTGTATGTTTTTTATTTTTCTGTAATGGGATTCTAATGCCCATGAAAAAACCCAGAGCAGCAGCCCTAGAGACTAGAAAATTCTGTGTTAAAACCACAAAACTGCAGGAGAAACTGAGTTTCTTTGCGGATTCATTTAGACACAGAGAGAAATATCCTTATTATCAGACTAAATATTAGGTATCTGCTCCTTTTGTAATTGAAGTGTTGGAGGGGAATGGTTCATAAATACTCAGAGACAGGACTCTGTTAGATTTTCTTTTACATTTGGCTTAATAAGGATTTTGATGGTAAGTTCCTTCAAATAATGATTTATCAGTTTGGGGAGAGTCTACATTTAGAAGGGAACCTGTAGCACACTTAAATTAATGAAGGAAACTCTTATGAACTTTCCCTAAGCTTAGAGCTGACCCACAGGGCAAGACTCAAAATTTATTTACCTCTGCTGTGTACTTAGACACCACACCTACTGTTTTATTTTTATTCACCAGAGTTTTACATCAGAATTTGCAACTGAAATTGCGTAATGTGGTCAATAATTGAGTAATTAAAAAAAATCCATTTCATCTGGATGTTTCAAAAACCTGGTTTTAAATTTACAAAATGGATTCTATGCAGACACTATTTTTTCTGTGGCCAACAACACATTCAATCTCATTTTGTGCAAGATTCACCATGATGGAATATATATTCAATCATGTCCAGAAAGCTGTAAGAATCTTAAACCTGTTGGATTTATTTCATTAAATAGATGACAAAAAATCCTTTCAAAACTAGATTACAGGAAGAATTGCAATGATTCTTAAATTCTATATCAAAAAAGTGGCTGAAATGTATAAAACCTATTTAGAATAGTTTCACACCACAGCAAACTTTCTAATCAAACTGACTGTCCTTCAGGAGTGCATTTTTTTCAGCAGTTTTAAGTAGTGCTTATACCTATTAGGGATTCTGTTGGCAGAGCTCTATCCTGAGCACTCAGCACATTCTTTATATTTCTGGCTGCATCTTTTTCCCAAATCTGCTAATCTGAAATATCCGAAACAAGGCTCTCCTTAGAATGACATTTTGGTGAAAATTCATCTCCAACACTTCGGGCGATTCCGTAAATAAGATTAAAGAGCAAATGAATTTATGAAAAAGATCCACAAGTACTCAGAGGTGCAGAGCTGGGCTCCCCAGCCGGCTGTTTCAGAGAAAACACAGCTCCTCGTGGCAAGAGCTGCTCACTCACATAGCCTTTGCATGGCAGATCCTTTAGTTACACATCATTAATCAGCCAGGTTGTGCAGAAGGAAAGAAGAAATAACCCTTCTCCCCTGTGCAGCTTTATCACAGCAGCCTCTGTGGCTGATGGGGAATGGGATGTGCCCTGCCCCGTGGCCTTGCTGCACCAACAGGGGGGTCTCTGCTCTCCCTGGGTGCAGAACTGAGGGGTCTCCTCACTGGGTGGAAAAATGGGTGTATTTTCACTCATGGGACTGATGCCTTCAGTTTTATCTTCCATGTGTTTCAGATTCAGATGCACTGCCCAGGGGTGCAGTTCTGAGCTCACAGTCAGTGTCACTCAGCTCTGCACACAGCAGGGACACAAAACAAATCCTTTTCCTGCTGCACACCAAGGACAACTTTCAGGCCCAAAGGCACAAACAAGGGTGGCTGAAGGGAGGAACAAGAAGGATGAGACCTCACAACCTGGAGATGGAATTGCACAATGTAACCTCAAGATGCAAATGGACCAAAACTTACAAAAATGTGAGACTTTGTGACCAGTTGGCCATTTTGTGTCCATTTTGGGTCCATTTTGTGACCATTTTTGGTGTAACCTTGGCCAGGCTCTTGTCCTGCCCAAGGTGTACCCTAAAGGCCTTTCAATAAATCCCTACTTTATTCTCTTACCTCTGTCCAGTCTCTGTTCCAGGTCAGCCTTCCCAAAGCATCAGTTTCTGATGACCCAGATGGGACAGTGAGGCATCTTAAACCTTCCCTGAACCAGAGGAACATCCAGATCCCAAACACATCCCCATGAGCCTCAGGGAGCTCCAAGTGACAGATTTCCATCTGAAGACTCCCACTCCACCCCCTCTGAGCAGAAACTTGTGAGTCTTAAGTTTTTGTGCCCATATATTTATACACATGGAAAGATCACTGTTATTTGTGTGGGTAGATGTGAAAAGTAGTTTTTTGTGGTTGGTAGCAAGCAAATTAAAAAAAAAGATAGTAATTAGAATATTATACAAACATATACACAGATATATACACATTTATATATAAATATAAATATATCTAGACATACACATTTATAAACTAAATATCAGCTGTTCCAAACTATAGATATCTGAAACCTTTATGTAATTAAAATATATTATTATACCTGCAAACTATGACTTGTTGCAAGTGCATTGCTGCAGGCAGGGCTGTAAGGCCAATTTTATTATACAGGTGAGTGCTTCACCTTTTATTTAACATTGGCAGGTTTTAACTGGTAGGCTTAGATTTACATTGCTGGACAAATGACTTAAAGCAAATTACACCTCTTAATTAACTGAATGATCCATATTGCATTTCATGGCTGAACAAATATAATTGAAACAATTGAAATCATATTAGCAACACGGAAAATAATCAAACTACTGGCTTAACTCTCAGTAAACACTGGTCACTTTTCTGATATTGCAACAAAAACGGAACACCAGCAGTGCTGGAAAGCATTAACATCAGTGTTGGTGGATTTACAGCCCAAAGTACTATTCTGTTCTCAGCTCTGTAATTTCCTTCAAGACAGGCCCGAAATCATACTCAAAGCAAACAGCAATCATAACTAAGAGAGACATTTCTCATACTCCAGCCCTTACCAGAAGACTTTGGAATACAAAATTAGTAATCAAACATTAATCTTTTCTAGAGAAAAAAATAATCATGACTTAGAAGAGTTAATCTAAAGACATATGAGCAATTACGTTATTTTGTGTCTTCCATGTTCAGGCTTCACACTCACAGCTGAAGGCAGTGGGTTACTCACAGAATCTCAGTTTGGGTGGGAAGGGACCTTAAAGATCATCCCATTGCATCTCCTGCCATGAGCAGGGACACCTTCCATTATCCCAGGGTGCCCAAGCCCTGTCCAGACTGGCCTTGGACACTTCCCAGGATCCAGGGGCAGCCACAGCTGCTCTGGGCACCCTGTGACAGGGCCTCACAGGATTATTTCTTCCTCACATTATTTTTTCCTACTATCTATTGTAAACCTGCCCACCGTCAGCTTAAGGTCATTTCCCCCACCCTGTCCCTCCATCCCTCGTCCCCAGTCTGTCTCCAGCTCTCCTGGAGCCCCTTTAGGCACTCAATGGTGCTCTAAGGTCTCCCCAAAGTCTTCTCTTCTCCAGGCTCTCATCACAAACTTTTCTTTGTGCCAAGCTGGCTCCAGGCTCAGGCACTGCAGAGCTCCTGGTGCTTCCAGCAAGGAGCCGAGTGACTCCTGCAGTCCCTCAGGAGCAGCTGGAGCTGCTGTTGGGGCACCAAGTGACTCCTGCAGTCCCTCAAGAGGAGCTGGAGCTGTTATTTGGGGTGAGAAGCTGTGTCTGACTGTTGTGGGAAGTGCTGGCTTCCCCTGGATTCCTGAGGGGATTCAAAATGCCATCATTTACCCAATGACTTCGCAATGACTTGGACTGCTTCTTATGAAGAGGAGATGTTCCTATGGAACATCAGGATAAATGGCCTTTCCCAGAGCTGGGGAAGGCTGCAGGGGGAGACAGCTGAGAGAGACATCAGGGCTGGAGCTGGAGCTTGGTGACCCTTGGAGGTGCAGGGGAAGACAGAACAACACAAGCTCGCGGCAAAGACCTTGAGGCACTGAATAAGAGGAGGTGGAAAGCAGAAAAAGGGAGCTGGGAGATAAGAGGACATTTGGGGTGATAGTTACCATGAAGAGCCATATCAATTAGTGGGGAGTGGGCTGTATTTTAAAATACTTTTGGAGCTGGGACTATCTGTGAGGGCTAATGGACAAGGCAGAAGGGGACTCAAAGAGTAGCAAGTGCTTTTATCTGCTGTGAGAAGCTTGTTTGAAGATTTTTTTGTAGATAAACATGTCATTTCTGAATTTTTTTTTGTACATTATTTTTCAAGAATTTAAGTCTACACAAATAAATAGGCTACTCTTCATATGTATTATTCATGTTTACAGCTTTATGTATCATTACTTCCTTGTATACGAGCTGTACATCCAGTATTAACTTTGCAAAGGACATTCTGAACTGATAGAAGAGCTACACACAAATTCAGCAAAAAATCCATTTTGCATTATAGAAGGTTTCAAATATTTCACTTTCTAAAAACCATTTTATTAGTGAATGGGCATTATCACAATATATCGAAAGGGAAAGTTAAAAAAGTATATTGTGTGAAACTACTTGTGAAATCTAAATCAAGGTCATCCAAAAGAAACCACTATGGAAGTTCAAATCAATTGATCCAAAAGTAGTTTAAAATCAGTGTCATACTTTGCCTATCACAATCATTCTGCTGATTCTTAGTTCTATTGCAGTATTTCAATTACATATAACTAGAGCTTTGTAATGAATAATTTATTTCACCAATTTTCCTTTTTTTCCCCTTTTTTTTTCTCTGACACATCCATGAATAAACAGATCACAGTTCTCTTTATTCCTAATTCAAAGTTCTCTGACAGTCACTCCTCTACCAGCTTCCTTTTACAGTGCTTCCATGTACATTCCAGATTTTGAATTTGAGGAGGGTTGGCATCAGAGCTCTGTAGTTTCCCTGAGCGCGGTCGTACCCCATTGTTTCTATTCCCCAGCTGGACTCTTCTGAAGTAATTGGGTGTGAATGTTCATGGAGGATAAATTAGACTTGGCTTTTTTTTTGTGATCCTGAATGTAAAACCAACTCTCTCTGTGCATTGGCGCCAACAAAACGCAGAAGAATCTCCACAAAAAGCTGACACACAAAAGGCATGAGTACAGCTGAAAGGAATGAATTTAAAAATTCATATGAATATTCATAGGATTTTTTTTTCCCAGTGTGTTCTCCAATTAGATGGTAGGAAAACAACTTTTTCTCTTAGTGGATTCAACTTTAGATAGTTCACCTGTTCCTGATGAGGCCACTGGGAACATTTTAGTGGTTGAAAGGAAGGACAAGCTCGGGGCTCTTGTCATTCTGGAGTTCAGTCAGTCTTTTTCTGGCCCCAAGCTAAAGGAATCTCTTTTCTAAATTAGAGCTGTGCAGCTTTTTGGAGGACTCAAGCTGCAAGGCAGAGCACGGCTGTTTCCTCACAGAGAGGAGGAGGAGGAGGGGAACGCCCTTCCTCGTGTGCACGAACACTGAGGCAGCATTTTGCTGCTGCAGAGCCACCAGTCAATTAAAGTTGTGGTTCTGGCAATTCTGTGTTGTGTGTGAGGCACAGATTTCCCCACTCCACTCTGGGAGGCTGTGCTGATATACACCCCTGGCATCAACCATGGAGGTTCTCCCCATTCCCCATATCCCTGGCCATCACCACCCAAGGGAACAGGGGCAGCCTTAGACTATTTTAGCAGTTATCCCTTTTCTGATAGATGTCTAAGAGATTACAGGATTAAAAAAGTCAAAATCCATACCAAGAGAGGTCTGTGCTACTGAATATAATACACCCTGAGCACAAAGTAAGTTTAAAGATAGAGAAGGTATGACAGCTGGGATAAAAAATTGAAGTCAGAAGTTGTGTTCCACATGCAGAAGTGATGCTTAAGGCTGTTTTGCATTGGTACATTTGGAGCACATTCCTTCCTAATCTACTCCCAAGAAATGTTTAGGGATTTTATTAACATAAAACAAGATAGTGAGAACAAATTTGATATCAATTAACATACTAATTAAATGTCACTTAGTAGTTTTAGCAATTACTTGATATTTAATTAACCACTTGAATACCTTGGGAGATCCAGATTATTGTACATGTAATCAGAGGGCAATTCTTCTGACCCTGTGGGTATACTCTGCATGTCAAGACAATCAGTAGATATCAACAAAAATAACTTCCTGCACTGTGACCCCAGGTATGTGGAGCCGCTGTGCACCCAGGAGATTAATTTACCCATTTGAAAGAACTAAGTATCAGTTAAAAAGCTTAAACATACCTCAAGTGATTAGAGACCTACACGAACAACATGAACAACCTACAAAATACCAATTATTTTTGTTCAAGACACATTTTAAATTCATACTGCAAAATCATCTTGGCATTTATGCAACTTGTATCCCCTTGTCAGAAACTCTTTTTTTAGTTAGAAGAGTTGCAAGGATTGGAGAGCACAGAGACAAATATTTTCAGCAAAAAAGTTACTTAAAGAGGGTAAATATGTACCTGACATTTTATGGACTGTATTCACACAGAGTGTGCCTGTTTTGCATAATGAAGATTTCCTGGTGAATAATTTCTGTATGTATGGTTTGAGGGGGAAAAAAAATTCTTAACCACTCACAAAACAGGGATGATCTGTGTGTTGATTTGCCCTCTTCTACAGGTAAGTGTCCTTCCTCCTGCTTCTTCTGGAGCAGTCTTGGTGTGGTTCAGCTCACACTGACAAATTGCACAAAGTGTTGCCACTGACTTGCCATGACAACCTGTAACCATGTCACACTTCAGCCACAGAACCAAGGATTCCCTCTTTTCCATATCTCCCACTTCTCTAAATGGACATTAACAACTCATAACTCTCACTTTTGGTCTCGTGTCTGTAAACCCAGCAGCCTTCCCACTGCTTTTGGTTGTCTTTTCTACTGGTGTGATATTTATACTTCCATTTGTGCCTGTGTATGTCAATATGGAGACACTGGGCAAAGGAACCTTTCTTTGCCTTTGTAGCCCTTTCCCATTTGCCATAAAAGAAGACAGAACTTCACTCATCTGTAAAATAAACTTTGCTATCAGTGTGTTTTCAGGTTTTTTTTTTTTTTCAGTTCTTGGCTCTGTCTTGTTCCTAGACTGATTAAAGCTTTTCATTTACAATGTACCTTCAGATCTCTCTCAAACCAGTGACCCATCCCTCCCGCTGCACCAGAGCCAATCTAAAGCTCTAATGGTCTCTTTGAAGTAGAAATAGAGAAGGAATCCTCCTTCCTCCTCACTATTCACCAATCAGCCCCCTTCCATGGCTACTGACACAACATTTATTAAAATCTTTCCCCCTTTTTCTTTTGTGTCTCTGTCTCTCCTGGTTCTCCTCAAAAACCTCTAATTTATCCTTCAGATGTTATTTATCAACTGCATGGATTTCTTTCAAGTTCCTCTGGGGCCCTCTCTTGACATTGCCCATCCCAAGGAGATGGAAAACTTGAATGCTTCAACCTTTAAAAGGGTTTTCTTACAATTTTAAGTGCATCAAGTGAGCTGGTCTCATTCATAGTTTACAAAGGATGTTCATGTCTTAATTATAGTTTCTTAGGGTAGATTTAAAGGAAATAGAGGAGGTGGTTTGGCATTTTCTGAGCTCAATTCCATCGCACTGGAATTTAAAAAGAAAATAATATAAACAAATAATTGAAGTCTTTGTGTTCACTGTGACAATATCCATATAAATGAAGTTCTATTTCAGGGGTTAAAAATACTTCAGGTAATTCAATCTGTAGTTTTTGGATTTAAAGTTCCACAGTACTGCACAACCTTACCAAATGTTTTTAGGTTTTAAGTATAAATTACTGTCTTTTTTATCAATCTAGTTTTATAATGTAAAGATTGAAAAAACCAAATTCCAAAATATGGATTTTTAAGCTATGCTTAATGCAAATTTAAATTTGCTTTGTTTGTACCCTAGTCTTGGTTCATCCTGAACAAAGGAGCAGTGCTCTATGACATGGCAGGAAATGCCCTGAGCAGGAGCATCATTTATTTAAAAATTTATTTATATTAAAAAAACATCAGTGAAGTGCAGAATGAAGAGAAAAACCTTGAATGAACTAATTAAGAAGCTATCCATTGTTTACTCTGATTTGGTTTAATTTATCTCACTTTCCCTCGAGGGAATCCTGACACCAGGGCTGTAAAAGGAGTGACCAAAGCACTGCTGAACTGTCCTCTTGGGAGGACACTTAAATTAAGTGGTTCACATCAAAGCATGTCTGCTCTCCATCATCAAACAGAAGATATTTGAAGCTTTAAGAATCCAGTAATATCCTTAAGAAATGTTGCTGTACTTTAGCATCTGAAAATTATGAAAGAAGATACTTCGGGAACATATTTTCTCACTATAATCAATGTTGGGAAATATAAACAAATTCAGAAATAGAAACAAAAACATAAGTAGGAGAAAGCAGCAATTTAAGTTAAAAAACTCTAAACACTCCATTCTGACACTGCACTTTTGGTCATTACATTTCAAATTGTTTTACAAACAAGACCATTATGAGAGTTGACAATTTTCTTGCATGGTTCTGTTGGCACAAGCACAGACCCGGGGGCACAGTCAATCTCTTAAAATTTCGTTTCTGTGATGCAAGTATTTCCACCAGTATTTGTCAAAAATTTCTGGCCACTTAAGCTTTACCCTTATTTTATTGTTCACATGCCATGTCACCAACACCTTAAACCCTGCATTAGCATCTACAGCCATTTTTACATATCTCAAAAGCAATAATTTAAAAAATTTGATATTACTTCATAAATTGAAAAAAAGAAATTTTTCCACTATTTAGGGATGTTTTTTGCCAGATACACTTTGCCATCAGAGCAATATTTATAGATAATAATATAAATCTATTTATTTATTTAGCTATGAATCTTTTTATTTATAGAAATAAATCTATTTATAATCTATAAATCTATATAATATATGATTTATCTGAATACCTCTCTATATTACCTAAACCTGTATTTATCAATATCTTATATTGCAATGATATACTGGGGAAAAAAATACATTAAAATTACCACAGGGGTTGAGGATTTCTTCTGGAAGAAAGAAAAATTAGTCTTTAATCAAAAAAGGTGCAGTTACAAAAGGATTAATTTTGGATCAGAACATATCATGAGTTAGATATTTTTCTGTCCCAGCTGAGAGTAGTAATTGGAAAATCACAGTTTACACAAAAAAATAATTATTTTCTTATGATCTGCCTTTTTTTAAATGAAGTCTTGCATCTCCATCACTCAGTTACAATCTGAGAGATTAGGGACTCAATATACGCTAGATTAAAGGTCACCTATTATGACAGACAGGATTTAATTGCAATATTGACATAAATTCCTTATGAACCATAGGCTTAAAGCTGCTTGTACACATCCAGCATACTAAAAAGGGGTGGAATAGTCACAACTTGCACTATGGAAAAAGTCTAGCAGGAGCCTAAAAGAAGAGTGAACCTCCTTTTTTTAAAAAAAGAAGAAAATTAGGAAATGTTGGTGGTTTAAAAATTCCAGATTAAATCTTATTCCATTACAGAGAGTAAAAGTTAGCTTGATTGCACTGCTGTAAGAACTTCCTGGGGGAAATTAAAGTTGATAATCTCAAGGTGTTTCCCAGAAGACACCATGCATTTGGTAATGTTCATTATAGTCTGCAGAATATCAACTAGAATTTAAAGTGAGGACTCCTAAGGTTTAATCAATATAGACATTCTGAATTGTTCACAGCATCAAGGCCTGATTATGAAACAAAGATGCAGTGAGAAGGGAAGCCAGGGGGTTTTAGGTGGATTTTTTTTTTTTTTCTGTGCTAACTGGTGGGTTCACAGCAAAAGGTGAAGAGTGACAGCCAAGTCTCCAAAACAATTTTGGTAGCAACATCATCAGTGCTTCACCAGGCCTCTGGGACTTTGACATCTCTGCCTGGTTGCAGTGAATAATTCTTAAAACCAGGTAGGAAATACTTTGGAGATTACTTTTTACAAGATTTAAAACCTATACATTACTTTTTAAAACAATTAAGAATTCAACTATTAAAAAATAGATTTTAAATTCTTCCTTTAGAGGATCATGGAGAGTATGAAGATTTCAATGGGACAAAACCCCAAACAAAACACCAAAAAACCAATAAAAAACTAGCTGTCTGCTACCTCTCCACATTTTGAAGCAAGAAAAAAAAGAAATATACAGCCTAAACTCATACTGGTGCTTGTAATCATCTGGCGATACACTCATAACGAGCAAAGGACAGAACTGGCACATTAACAGTTCAAAGCACAAAGAAAATAAATCTTCAATTGTGATTAAATGAGTTTGCAGCATCTGTGGTGTCTTTAGACACGAGAAATTGCCAAATTGCCAATGCAAAAAATAATCCAGCAGGTTTTGGAGCTGGTAAGGGAAAGCTGCCTAAGAAAAAATGATTTTAGCTGAACTGACCCCCTTAAATCTTCAGTAACCTGGACAAAGATCAAGAGGGTTTTTTAGGACTAAGGGAAGGACCTGGAATTTCAAACAAAGTGTGGCTGGAAATATTTTTTGAGTGAGCCAGGACAGGATTTATGATTCTTGTCCATCTGGTGCTGGCTAAGTGGCATTTATTCAGCACAAAAGAGAAATGATGCCCCCTGATTTTACATGGGTACATATGTCTTCCCATTCTTTTGATATACAAGGGATACTCAAGCCTGAAAATTCAAACAACTCTATCAATAAGAGCCTAGGAGATGGGTATAAATGAAATAAAAATTCTGAAGGGCATTGTGGTAAAAAAATTGTGTTTCAGAGCCATTAACTTTTTGAGATAACTGGAATCTGATGGGGACTAGGCTCTGCTCATCCTATTTCAAAAATTTATTGCTCTTCTCTGCCATGCATCTCTCCTCCATGGTTCTGGTCTTTTCCTGACTCCTAAGGAGGATCTGGAAGGTGAATTTTGGGGTTCAGACCATGAGGATAATCTCCACTGCCTTCTGATGTGCTGGAAATAAAAGGGGTCCCTCCATTTTTGTGTTTGGGTACTTTTGCTGGATGCTTAAAGTGAATTTAATAAAGTCAGTTTTAATGACTACATTATTCCTATTTTCTGAACGAGTAATTTAGTAATTTTCATTTTAATTTAGGTAAAATATCTAAAAAGACTTAAAATAAAATGTATATTAAAACTTTATTATATTTGGATGAAGCTGATGTTAATAATTTCCAAGACCCAGTCCTTGCTTGTCCTTTTCCTGTGACTTCGGATTAGAAAATTATGACTTGGATAATTAAGAAGTCTGAGCTACTTCAGAAAAGAAAGTATAAAATGTTCTGCTGAATCTTTCCTAGGCAGCAGAGCTGGAACTGGGGGTCACCGTGTTCAAGAGAAAATAAATTCTGCTGAGCTGGACTCAAGAATAAGGAAAAAGAATAACTGAACTCGAGGATCAGAAGGTAGCAGCAGTTCTTGAACAGAGAATGAGTTTTCTATGCCAATGAGAAGAGCCCACCTCCTGTGGCATTTGGACTCCTTGGTCAGTGTTTCTCATGAATGGTGACCAACATTTTCATTGCCACTAGGGAAAGACAGAACTTAAATGTGAGCCATGTACACATCGAAGTCAATACAACAAAATTTTAAAGGAAAATATTTGGTCTCTATGAGTTAAAAAAGACCCACCTCTCCTTTACTGAAATTCTGGTTACATGGACAAAATAAAAAATAAAAAATCAGAGTTAATATCAGCCTCTTCCTTCGCTCATTTCTCATGCACTGATTCCGTAGCTCATTTGTAAATATGACTTGATCTGACATCCTGATGGAAATTACTGTTAAAGAGATTAAAAAGGATGTGGTAACCTTATTTCTGCATTTGCCTCTTTTTAGTCTGTTTCCATTGCATCCAGAACATTATTTAACCATACCCCAGCATATTATCCTGTTTCTTACACTGGGGAGTGCAATCTGAGACTATAAATGGTGACAGGTTGTTTAAAATATGAATGCAGTGAATTCTAAGCTTGTTTTATGATGAATAGCTTAGACATGGTCTTAGAGACTCTACATTACTTACTAAGTTAGGCAATTACTCTTTTTAATCACTTTTAAGAATTGCTTGGGAACATAAACCTAAACACCTCAGTCAACCAGCACCCCACTGTGGATTCCAAAAGTACTGAGGGGACAATTACAAGTGTATAGGTATGAAACCTAAAATCAATAAGAGAATTAACTTATTGAAAGTGAATGCTTTACTCCATTTCCTTTCCAGATGAAGCTGTCAATACAATCTATGTAAAATAAAACACCATAAATTTGGGCAACCACTGGAACTTGGAATCTCCATATCCTCTACTGCATTGAATTTGCAATGTTTTGGTACTAGGGGAGCTCATAAATTTCAGAATGTTCAGTTTCAAAGTCTTTTATCCAAGTTCCAAGACTAAAACTTTTAAAATTTAGTTCAACAGTTTTTAAAGCAGAACTGTATACATACTCTGATGTTCCTTTGACCAATTCATCAATCTCAGTGGAGAGAAACTATTATGAAATATGTCAAGTGTTGGAGCCTGTTACATAAAAAAAAAAGACTTTTTTATTTTTCAGTCAACAAAAAAATGAACCTATAAATATGTTTAAATAAACTCTTTATGTGTTTGTTATAAAACCAGAATTTATAAAGATATACCCCATACACAAATACTATTTATATAGACATGTATATAAATACACTTATACTTACTTATATGTAAATGTACTTAAATTTAAATATATTATTTAACAGTTGCCTTGGAGGAGTTTTGCTAAAATAGCTTTGTCATCACATACTTGACTCCTTCAGCATAATGCATGTCTCTGGCAGAGCTGGGATTTGACTCTAAATAATAAGTTGACTTCCTTTCAGTTGGTAAGTAGATGAAGGAATAAATAATTCACATTGTGTTTCCTTCGTGTTTGTTGATAACCCTGTCATTAGAGCTCACAAAATACTTTGAATATTTTTTTAAAATATAAAACTTTAAACAAAGTTACCAACTTTGTCTCTGACTGCCCAGTTGGAATGCAAGTCACTCTTTTAGGAACTGATCATCACTGCCAGGCAATGTGGGAGGCACTGTGAGAGAGCACCTGGAGCTGAGAAAATGGGACTGGGTGGGTTAGAATTAAAAATGTTATTTTGGTTGCAAACAGAGACAGGTGAGATCAGAATGCAGATATCTCAACAACAATTTGCGATCAGAATGCTCTGAAAAAGTCTTGCAGAACTGAAAATGAGTTAAGATCTGCTGAGAATATTCTGTCAGCTCGTGTGTTAGCAGTCCACAAATGCTTTCTGCCTTAAACACCAACCCAGTAATTACTTCCAAAGCAAGATCACAGGGGAACCTGTCTCCGAGAATAAACAGTACTTACAGAGTAAGGAGGGATGAAATCAATGCTGAGATTTACATTGTCACCTTGAACTTTTAACTCCTCAGACATGTAGAACTTGCAGGTTTAGCAAGCACATCCAATATTAATTTCTGAATAAAATAAATAATTTCTTCCTGCAGGGAAAAGTAAAATAAATGAGCCAATGCCAAGCTCACTCTCCAGACACATATTTCTGATAGAGGAAGAACATTTATTGTTGGATTTCAGGGTTAACTGGAAATGTTTTTAGTAATGGGATTGGCAAAAGCATCTTCAAAATTGGTAACAAGTAAGAAAAATGAAACCAAACCCCATCCTGGACTAAATTTCTTACCATTAGCCTGGGGGGAAAATAAAAAGGGAGTTGGTTTTTTCAGTACCTAACAAGTTGTGATTTATAACCTGCCTGTACAAGAGCATGGGAAACCACTCTGAAAACAGCAGGCCTTTCCCATTCCAAGGGAAAAAAAGAAGAAATGGTGGACAGAAAAGAATTCTTACATAAAAATAGTGACTATTATGAAAAAAAACCCCAAACCTGAACAACAAAAACAACCTTTTGAGTGGCCTATGTCTTTTTTTACCTGGGCTGATGTAAATTAGCAACATTTCATGGAGTTCCACAGGTGTAAGATGAATGGTCATAGTGAACTAGCACAAACAAAAATAGTAGAAATATTTATATTTTCACCTTTCCTAGGAAAAAAAGACGAAACTAATTGATATATTTTCAAAAATAAATTTTTTTAAATTTTTTAAAATTTTAGCAATTTAAGCTCATAAATAACATTAAGCAGCAGACCCACATCATGATTCAGGGAAGGAATTGAGGAATTGATTTGATGCTTGGAAAATTCTGTGGCTATTGGCATATCCAAACCCATCTCTCTGCAAGTCTGGCGCTCCAGACACAAAACGACCATTTGTGAGTGATTTCCTGAATTCGGCTCCACAGGACACCGCTTTTGAGCAGATTAAAAATAACACATCAGTTTCCACAAGGAAGCAATCCAGGAGCCATTCCGGGGCCCCTGGACCAACAGGCTTGGCTGGTTTCCATTTAGCCGAGCCCTTCTGTGCCAAGGCTGGGCACTTCCCACCACGACTGCCTGCTGCAGGATGGCTCCTGGCCTGGGTTACTCCCCAAACTGCCCAAGCCTGGTCGAGTGGCTGCCACTCAGGTCATGATGAGTGGAAAACCTGCCAGCATTTAACAATTGAACAGCATGAACAGAGAGCTCCTGATGGCTCCAGACGTCACACCCAACAGGCCACCAGGGACACAAGGATTTTAGGGATACCCAGCTTTTTCTCCAGGTGTTGGATCCTGTATGGATCTCCACCTGTCAGAAGAGGGTTTTAGATGTGGAGGTGAAACTTCAAATACCTGTTATCCAAGTTAGATAGGGGGAAAAAACCCAAACCCTATAATCCTCATCCTGCTGCAGCAAGCACAGGCCTTGCTGATTATTATGACTGACATACCATAATTCAATAATTTCCTTTCTACACTAAATCAACCCTTTGCCTCACAAAACTATGAGTGGGATTTACAAATGATTCCAAACTGTAGAAAAGCTTCATTGGTGATCTAATTATGCCCTGTTTCTCACAGCTCTGGGAAGCGCAGGACAATCAGAGCTGGACCCCCACCCTCAGCACAGCCCTGCACACTCCCATGTACAGGGAAAGCACCCTGGAGCAGCAGTGCAGCAGCTTCTCTGCCCTCTCTGAAAGAAAATCTCCTTTTAGGCCATTCTGTTGCTTTATGCCTGACTAGAATCACCCAAAGCAGCTGTAAGTGCAGGCCGGCAGGGTGGTGGAGGGGTCCAGAAGAAGAAGAAGCAGAAGAAGTCCAGTGTGGTGATGTGTTTTTGTTAAGATATTGTGAAGTTATTCTCCCAATGAATTTACTTTTTCCCCCTCCAATATGTTTCTGTTTTCCCTTGATATGTTTGGTTTTACCCCAGGTTTTCTCCTCCCTTGCCCAGCTGTCATTCACCCCCTAGAACTGCCTGTTACCTCATTTACATGATGTCATTCCTTCCTAGTCCTTTTCCTTAGTTCCAGAGAGTTCCCAGTCAATACCTGTTGTCCCTACACCCCCTGCCTAAATTCCACCTGGGAATTCCCCTATTCTTAGACACCCCACTGGCTGGTTCAAATTATTCCCCATCCTTTGTGTTCCCCATCGGTCAGCAAACTGTAAAACTCACCTTATGATCCTCCCCTAAGTGTAGCTAGTTGGCTAAGGGTTTGTACCCCTTAAAAAACCTCTCCACACTGATGTTTAGATCACTGGTCCACCTTCCTTTATTTTTTTCCTGTCTCATGTTCTGTGGAACTAAGTTCTAAAAAGACAAAACCTGGCTGAATTTTAAATCTCTAACATTCAAGATTTTTTTAAAAAATGTGATCAGACTATAAAAAATCAACTCACGTTTTCATTCTGTTGCAATGCAGTACCACAGTATCCTCCTCAAAGAGAGCCTCACTTCTAGTCCTGCCAGTAAGGCCTTAGGAAGGCTGAACTGAAACAGAGACTGGACAGAGCTAGAGAATAAAAGTAGGCATTTATTAAAAGGCCTTTAGGATATACCTTGGGCAGGACAAAATGGTCACAAAATGGGCCACCAGTCTCGAGGTCTCACACCTTGATAAGTTTTGGTCCATTTGTATATTGGGGTTTAATTGTGCAATTCCAGCTCCAGGCTGTGAGGTCCCATCCTTCTTGTTCCTCCCTCCAGCCACCCTTGTTTGTGCTTTTGGGGCTGAAAGTTGTCCTTGGTGTGCAGCAGGAAAAGGATTTGTTTTGTGTCCCTGCTGTGTGCAGAGCTGAGTGACACTGACTGTGAGCTCAGAGCTGCACCCCTGGGTACCACAGAACCTGAAATACATGAAGGCATCAGGTGGTGGGGCACAGAACTGGCTCCCCTGGGAACGGCCACAGCACCAAACTCGCCAGAGTTCCAGGAGCCTTTGGACAACATTCCCATATGATGGGAAGCCTGTGTGTCCTGTGCCAGGAGCTGAACTCGATGGTCCTGATGGGTCCCTTCCACTACAGGATATTTGTGATCCCATGAAGATCAGGGAGTAGAAACTGGAGATTCCAGCTGTGCACTGTGGAGGAGAGAATAGAAGTAAATCAGTTATTGGAAGGCCATAAAGAAAAAGAGTAGAAGCAGAATGCAGAACGAGGGGGTCACTGAGACAGGGCTCACATGACAAAGGAATTGGAAGAATTAGACCCAGAAGGAGGGGCATACAAATCACAAGGAGTGAAATGAGAGAAGGGAAAAAAAATCTCTCTGGGGTAAAGGACAGGAGACTTACACAGTGAAGAGACAATGAAGAAAAGAAAAATGTATCAGCAGAAATGAATGATTAGAACAGAAGTTATGCTTTTGCAGAAGAAAGGCTAGAAAAAAAAGAAGGTAGGAAAAAACAGAGCAATTAATAAAAGGAATGAGACAGTAGGGATGAAGGGAGGGACATGAAAGAGACATAAACCAGCACAAGGCACACACATTGGAAGAAACAAGCACTCTCTTATTTATTCATACCTCTGTATTTTATGTTATCTTCCTAGCAAGCATCCCAGAGCTCTATAGATAACTTATTTTTGGGGTGTGGAGGGGTGTGGAGCAGGGAGCAGGCTGACAGCATGATGGTAGTAGTGGATTTGATTCAGCCCTTCTTTCTTCTTGAATTGCTGGACATATACTTATTTAAATTACCCAAGGTAGTGGCTGGCACTTTTTCAGAAACATCAATACCTTATGTGTTATTAAAGTTAAGTTCTTAAGTTATGTGAATTTTTTCCTTAACTAAAAACCAAACTACGTTAAACCATGACAGAAATAGAGAGGAAAATATATTAAAAACACGCAACAAAACCTAAACCAAACAAACTTGATAAAATTCAGAGATGTGAGGAAGGGATTGTTGTCATTTGTCAGCCCTTACAAGCAGACTGCAAATATTCAGCTCCTGTAGATCACCAAACACTTTTTCCTGTTTGAATGGCAGGTGAAACAGAACAAGGATGTGATTTGTCTTTCCTGAATATTGTATTAACATCTGATTAACACTGCCTGATGAAATAAATATAGAGGGAAATGGAAAAAGGCAGCCATTTAAAAATAATCTAATTCTTTTTTTGTTCAGTTATTTTGTTGGATTTTTTTCAGGCTCTGAAGAAACATCTAATGTTTTTAGTTCTCTATTTTACCCCTTATCTTTTTACCAGTTTTTTTCTATCAGAATGACTTGTCAGAAAAAGAGAAAATTCTGTGAAAGCAAGGGCAGCGCATCAGAAGGTTTTATATCTTATTGTTAATCACTCTGACAGATGGACTTATAAACCCAGGGACCATTTTGATGAAAACCAGAGCTGAAAAATGTTATTAGCTTGGCCAGCAATAATTGCCTACTAGCATCAATTGATATTAATTTTGGATTCATCTTTGTGATTATTTCTACCTGTCCATTTCCAAGGCAGTTTTAGAATGCCCAGAGCATGGCTGCCAGGTTGTTGTGTCACCCAATATCACATCCTGGTCTTTTATTGAATTTATTTTTCCTTCAGCAAGTATTTGCTCTCGATGCTTAATTCAGAAGCTTCTTGATTCTGTGCTGAGAATAAAAATACAGAATCGGTTCTCCAATTAGCAAACATTTTCAGCTGCAAAACTATCAAATCAATACCATATCCTCAGCAATCATTTTACTTACAAAAGCGTGATTTTTTTTTTCCAAGAGCTCTCAATGCCCATTTCTTGGCTAATTAGCTGCCTGTCTGCCTTATCCAAGTGGCAGAGTTTAATTCCAAAATTAAAGACTGGAAAAACCCATGAAAAAGACCTCCAAAAGCAATTGACTTGCATTCAAACAAAAATAAAAAAAATCAGTGCAGCCCTTTGTCCTATGAAATATTTCTTGTGCAAATCAAAATTCAATGCTTAAGAAAATTTTGAAAGACATTGCTCTGGTGATGTTCTGCTTTTTCATACTGTTTATCCTCACGTTGCCCCCCCAAAGCACCTTGAATGGAGGCAATGAATAGCAGCAATTATATTAATCTATAAGTGCTGTGCTTGTTTATAGCTACAAAAATAAGGCTGCTCAGCCACAGCTGCCTCAGCAAACCTTCTCACAGATCTTGACAGAGCTTTCGCTCACTCCATTGGCTGGAAAGCAACTTGTTTTAGTTGAATGAGGAGGTTCCATCCTCTTGTTCTTCAGCAGTCCTGATGCAGTGGCCAGTCGTTATTTTCATTCTGCAAAGAGCACAACAGTCATTAAGTCTCCTGCTGATGGTTGAATGAATTGCTATTAATGTCACATTTTGCAGTTCCCAGCTCAGTTTGATTGAATGAAGGGTTCTAACCCCACATTTTCACCCTGCCTGAGCACTGTTTGAGGATGGATTGCATGAAGGTCCTGTAAGGGAGATCCATTAAGTGTTCCCAAATGCATGGATATGCACAGAAATACAACCCAGGGAGCAGCAACAGTCTGGGAGAGTAATAAAGGGAATAGCCACAGCTAGATTGCTCTGTGTCTGCTGATAGCATATCAAAGGGCTGCCTGAACAGATTGTGCTGTCTGGCCAAGAAGTTCCTGAGGCTTTTTTAGATAACTTAGTGCACTACTCCATGTTTTTGGCAGAATGATCTCTTCTCCAGTAATGAACTGTGTTTAGAAAGTAGCCTCTGTTTTGTTCAAGGATAAAATAAAGCAGTAGCTCTATTTGTATCATTGTATTCTTTCAGTTTTGCAGCTGAGTTGTTTGTTTGTTTGTTTGTTTTTTTTTTTTTTCTTTTTTTTTTCTTTCTTTCCCCAGTCTTGGTTACCAATAATAACTTGGTCCAGATTTACAGTGGCATTTAAGCATCCGGCTTGGTGATGGGTGATATTTTCAAAAGTTAATTACATGGATAATGCACTTAATTCTGAATAAACTCACTGGCCTAAACATGGGATTTCTGATGATCCTGTCAGCATTTATCTGTATCTTTGCATGCCTAAACATCTCTGTTGATCTAATCTTTCATTTAGGCTTTATTAGAAGCAGAAAACTCATTCCTCTGCAACTCTTCTGTGTTATCTCAAGGATGCAGTGAAATGTCCAACACAATCTGAGAAATACACATAGAAAGCAGCAGAGAATTCAACAAACCTTATTCTGTAGTCTACCTCATTTAGGCACATTACTATCACTGGGCTAGAACATTCGGGGTTTTTTTGGCTCAATGCATCTTGGGCTTCTGATTCCTTTCCTTGCTCGGGAAGGAAAAAAGGAAAATGTACAGTAAAACATGGGGAGAGGATTGGAACTAAGTGATCTTTAAGGTCCCTCTAAACCCAAATCTCTGATCATATGATTTGAATATTTCCTCCTTTTTGGTTATGAAAATACACTCTTTTACCTTATTGGAAAATGTCCATATATATCTCACCATATATATGACCATAATCATATTGTGATTCTGTCACAGGATAAGTAATTTTCCCTACCTTCACCCCAAAGGCACATAAATAGACACTTAAAAGTTCTGTGTGTTTATTTTACTCTAACAACATGTTTTATAAAACATGGTGGGTCGAAATCCCAGAGCCACAATCTGCACTTTTTTTAGATGTCTGCACCAAGGGGAAGGGTGAGCTGCTTTCTTTGTAGGAAGATGATTAATGAATTGTTGACAGTAATAAAGAAGCAGACATCTTGGAAATATTATTATGGATCACATATCATTTCAAACAGCAAGTCTGCCTCCCTAAAACATTTTATTTGTTATATTGTGCAAATCGATTGTAATTTGCTACTGGCTTCTTTTCAAATACATTTCTTCATTGCTGCCTTGGTAAATAATAAATCACACTAACTATTACTTCAAAATTGAGTGTTCCAACTTAGTTATGAATGGTGAAAGTAGAGGTACTTCAGGGTATAAAATCTTCTAGCAGTTCATAGAAAAATAGCTTCTTAAGGATAACCACATCAAAAATCATTAGAGACAGACTAGACCATACTGGTGCACGTGCCTCTGTGACTGAAGGCACACTGACAAGGTTATCCTAAACAAAATATTTTCTTTATATTTGTCTTCAGACATAAATCAGAAATGTACATAGACATTTGCTTCTTCCAGATTACCAATTTGTGCTTTGTATAACAAAAATTATTTGTTTCTCATGCTCAGCGTGGACAAGTCATGATTCTCACGTATGAAATAAACCTGAAGGAACAAAAATGATTCTACAAAGTTAGTAGGCATTGATGGGTCAAGCACATCTCTGAAATCTAAAGGATAATTTGCATTAAGATCACTATTCATTTTTGTTTTCTTGCCTGGTTTTACATGATGTGTATTTCAAGATGCAACAAACATTTATGCATTCAAAACACACAGTCATTGAGAATTTTTATATGATTTCCAGAGAAAATCTGTATTTCTTAAGTGTTAGATTTCTCTTTTAAGTTACTTATCCTTTTATTTGGTTAATTGGTTTCTTTTTTTTTTCCTTCTTACCATTTTTTAACTAAAATATTTTTGACAAATACCACCTAAACCCAAAAGCAAAACTCTTGTAACTATTGATATGGACTATCTAGTGGCTAGCACCAGCTGTAGTGTTTATTTATAAACTATACAAGTCTACTTTGGGTTTTCCCATTATTTGCCAAAACCAATCAATCCTTCTTTTATTCAAAATAAGTCCTGCCTATTCTTTGGGTTTCCTGGAGGGATTCATAACCTCTCTGCTTACACATCTGGGATGATTTGGATGTGTTATCTCACTCCACACTGAGACACAGACTTTACTAGAGATAAAGATAAAATATAGATTAGAATGAGTCAGCAACTCAGCTCTACTGTCTGTGAAGAGTTTACTGGAGTTTGCTGGACTCTCCTTCTGCATGTTCAGACAGCCTTGCAATTAAAGATATCCATGAAAAACATACCTCCATGAAATAAGGAATACTCCGAGCCATATTTGATGGCTGTTCATCAAATTCAATTTTTAACCAAATAGGAACATATTCCTGATTTTTTTTCCCACTTTTATTTTTTTTTCTCATGGAGAGGCAGTTTGATAATGAAAATGTCCTGTTAAACCCTCATATTTAGTTTAGAAATGTCTGAGAAGAAAATATGGAAACAGGAGTTGGGGATAAAAAAAAAAATAGACCTCCAGATACATAATCACTATTCTGTGATCTGTTGTGCTCCTGACATACATTAGGAAGATCCCTTGGAGAATTCTGTCTCCATTCATTACATCCCAAAAGAGTCTGGTTTCACTGACCTTGCTCTCAGTACAAGGCCTTGTGTCCTACTGATTTAAGGAGTTTTATATAATGAGTAGCTCGAAAGGGGTGAAATTAACCCAGAGAGTCATAATATATGAAATGTTCTTTGCTCAATACTAATTAGTTTACCTGACTTCTGTCTGGTAGGTCTGGTCTCCAAGGTACAAAGGATGCTTTTGATTTCACATGCCATACCATCAGAAACTTAAGTTCTTTAGTTTCACATCCTGTTCTGGGGGTGGTAATTTTGCTTAAATAAAATCTTACTTCATCAAATAAAAATTAATTTTTTGTCAGACTTACAGAAAAAAAAAAGAGCAGCTCTTTTAACTTGGCAAAATACATGATGAATTAGACTTTTTGAAAACTGAAGATTAATATTAGTCTGCTTCCAATCAAAAAACTTCAGCACTTGAATACTGAACACTTGAATAGGGATGCTCGTTGACACAGCCTCCAAGACAATACACCAAAATAGATACAGCTGCTGAAGTGGAAGTTGCTTTCAGCCAATGAATTTCCTGCTTGTCAGATTTGTATGCGTGTTTGAATGTGAGGGTAATGAAATAACATTATAGATTTCAGAACCAGGGCAGCCTTTATTCAGATAAGGTTATAAGCAAATATGGTTTAGAATGAGTGCCTGCTGAAGTAATAGAATCCATTCCCCACTTATTCTCAGGAGTTTAACTGTTTGCTGCAGCATTTAAACATGCACAGAAATGCAGAAATGCACTTTGGGGTCACATACAGGGAGTTTTGCACCTTGGGCAAATAAACACTGCTGAGGTCACAGGGGCCATCTTCAGACTGCCTAGTGTGAGTCTGTGTAGATTTAAGTCTTGTTTCCCAGTGTTTCCTTCCATATGGGTATTTTCAACATCTTAAAGCCAGACAATAGGAAACAAAATTAAGTGAAAATGAATTGTCAAATCACGATGAGACCCAAAGGTTATTTCTTAAGATAACTGGCATACAACACTGAGGTCAGACTGACAGACACATACTGATAGATCAACACTGCCCATTTATAGCTCTAAACTGAAAACTTCCAGTGTAAAGTAGGCAAAACTTTCAAAATCACTTCACCGCAATGCAGATCTTAAATAATTAAAATTATACTGAATAATAGCTTAGAGTTTTGAAACATTTTCAGTTGCTAAACCCTTCAGAGGGTTAATGTTAATGCCACTCTGTAGAGCTAACGCCTCTCATCTGGAGAAAATTCTCCTGTCAGAGCAGCATTTGCAGGATAAACTTTTTGAAAAGCCTTTGACACATCAATGAAAAGTCTTGTACCACCAGTATCACCGCCCTGCTCAACAGAAATGCCACAAAAGCAGTTAAGTGGAGAGAGAGGGATAACAGCAACGAGCTGCTCCCACTACCACCAAGCAAAAAGTGAGCAGAGCACCATGTGCCTGAAAGAAATGGAGCAGTATCTTGCATTGGATCTGATGGAAATCCTCCAGTTTCAAATGCAAACTATAATAGGTTATTAAAATATTAAAGATAAAAGTGATCTTTTGGTTATTGGGGTTTGTAAGTTTAGCTTGCTGTTTTTTTTTTTTTTTTTTTTTTTTTTTTTTTTTTTTTTTTTTTCCCCAGATCAGGAAAAAAAGAATTTTGAGCAATTCAAAAGAAATGGGTTGGCAGTAGAGATTAAAATAAAATGAATAGCATGACCATGACAGAATTAAAAGTATATTCTATAAAGCTACTGAAGATATTTATTCCATTATGATTTCAGTCTTCTAAGGAAGTCTTTTAGCTTACTCTCAAAGGGCTGAGCTTGTGACCAAAATATTCAAAGCAAGGACCAGAAGTGCCCTGAAGAGCATTGAAGCCAGGGGATAATTTTTCTGAAGAACACGAGTAAACAGGCAAAGTGGAACAGCCGCATTCTGGGAATAATCACTGCCTCTAGTATTATTAAGTTATTCAGCACTAGGCTATTCAGCAGTAATTATACCACCCCTGGGCAAGGATGATTTAGTGCAGCATGCTGGTGAAAGCTGCATAATGAAGAGAACAGGATCTGGCTACTGCTGAACACACCTTTCCAAATGTTCCTTTGGTCCAGTTGGCAAGAGCCATGCTGGGCTGGGTTGGATGGCAAGGTGAGCAGTGTGGTTTGTGTCACAGTGGCTTGAGTGCCACAGCATTTAGCACTCTGAGAGCTCAACTCTCAGAAGGTCAAACTGCTCTCCTTTAACTCTGTGCAAGCCAACCAGCTCACACACAATTGCATGTGTCTAATTAAAAGCTGCATGTGGTCTGCTGGGCCACCCTCTGATGTTAATACTTAATGCACTCTAGCACATTTTTGCTCTGGCTTTGTTGAAATCAGGCAGAACAAAGCCATGTATGGGCTCTAAAAGCAGCTATAATGCCCCATATGCTTGAATAGGGGGGAAAAAAAGTATAATTGCTTAAAAGAAAGAAAAAAACACAACCCAGATCATAGAAACATTTCGGTGTTATAGATTAATTCCTTTCACTCCAACGTGAAATGTTTATTGACTATTGCCCCTTTTTCTCTGCTGCCCACATTGTGGGATTCATAGGAATGAGGAAAAGGAACCTCTGGAATGGTTATCCCATTAGCACAAAACCACTCAAGAGTCCCTTTCTATCCACATTTCTCACAGAATAGAAAATCAGGATATAAAGAGAGATGAATCTGTTCCATACCATAAGACGTAGAAGGTGCCACAATACCCACAACCAGCGCAGTCATATCTGAGTTGATGGCTCAGAACCCAAGCATGGAAATTCCCACCGTGGGGGCTCCCACTTTGTCCTACAAACATTTGGGAGCACTTCACACCACCCAGGGATCTGAAAGGCACTGGATGCGAGCCATACCCCAAACCATCATGCTCAGGGGGGTCTTTGCTGGGGCAGGAATTCTTTCCTGTCCCCACACATGGAAGAGGATCAGCAAACATCTGACAGAGCTAGCAGAATCTGGAGCGCCTCCAGCCCCGGGCCCCGGCTGCTTGGCTCTCTCCCTGACAGCTTCCAGGACTTGCTTTACAAGCAGGAGCAGTGGCAGTTTGGAAAAGCCTCCAGGGGAGGTCACGGGGGGGGACTGGTTTGGCTCCTCCACATCGTTTGTCTCGTCTGAAATTAATTTGGAGGAAGCTGTTCATCGTGGGTCAAGAATAAGGCTGGGTGTTAGCAGTGGCCCTTCATTTTCCTGCTCAGGGTGAGGTAAGGGAATGCAACATTCAAATGCCAGGATTTGTGTCACTCTGGGGAAACCTGTTCTGAGCAATTTGACTTTTTTAATTTATTTTTTTTTAAAGTTCTCAGTGTTTGATACAGGATCACAAAGAATGAGAGCCCACAGCTCAGCAGAGTGAAAATAAATAAATCTGAGTTTTAGGAGGTTAGAATAAGTGTAGGGAAATTTAATATTTCTTTCTCTTTTGTCTTAAAAGTAAAATCAATAAAATGTTAAATTTAAGCTTTTTTTCTATATTCTTCTACTACTTACTTCTCAGAACTTGCACATCTTTCAGTAAGAAGAGTTGCCATTACTACTATTTTTGCATCTCTTGCTATTTTGCAGCAATATATCTCTGACTTACATCTGAAAAACACTAAAGGTATTTTGACTAAATTTATTGATAAAGTCACTGACTTAAATTAAATTCCTCAAGGTTAAGCCAAGTTCAAAGATGACCTATAATCTCATAGCCCTCCAGACATCATCTCCTGTGATTTGTTTTGTTAACAAGAGCAGCTCAGAATCAAACTGGGATTTTACTCATCTTTCACTGTTGCCTTACCTCATTGTTATCAATCATTTATTGCATATTTCATAATTTTGTCTTTTTTTTCTTCCATTTCTTATCTCTTCTGGCCCATTGCAATTGGTGGTAGATTGCCTTCTGTGCTTTTATTTTTAATTATTATTATTGTTATTATTATTATTCTTTTCCTGTGACAGAAAAAAGTTTTTCCTGGGGAAAAAAATAAAACTGAAAAGAAAAAAAAAATTAGCATCCAAATCATTAAATACTGGGAACCTGTGTCAGCTAGAAACCCTTCCATTCACATGCTGCTTTTACAAATAACTTGTTTTTCACACTGATTCAGGACAGAATTAAGAGCTTGGAAATTTTCCTAAAAGAAATTAAACAAACTCTACTTTGCACGGGAGCAACACTGTGTCCACACCACGGGAGGGTGGGACAGCAGCCCTCAGGTGATGCTGCAGTCACATCCCCACATCACAGAAAGAGTAACCCTTCATCATTTCCCTCCCTCCCTCAGCCTCCCCATCCCAAATTCCTCTCCCCACCCACCATGCAGAGGGACTTGGATGGAGCCAGAGGTCCCCACACTGGGCAGCCCTGGGGAAGAACTGCAGGATTGTGGGGTTTTATCTTCCTTGTTTCTTGTTAGAGCAGGGATTTAAAGAACAGGAGATGCAGTTTTTCCTGTGTTCATGAAAAACTCAGATGTTCATCAATTCTTATCTAAAGTCAAGTCTCCCAAGTTGTGAGTTCTAGCCAACAAGGAAGAAAATGGCTGTCCCTATGATGCCTTAAGTTTTAGCTTTCATATTTGCAGATTCTGTGCTGCCTAGGGATGTAGTTCTGAGCCTCATATTAAGTGCCAGTAAGCTCTCTTTACAGAGCAGGGAGACAGAACAAATCCTTTTCTTGCTGAAGACCAATTTTCAGGCCCAAAAGCACAAACAAGGGTTGCTGAAGGGAGGAACAAGAAGGATGGGACCTCACAACCTGGAGCTGGAATTGGACAATTAAACCCCAAGATGCAAATGCACCAAAACTTATAAAAGTGTGAGACCTCCTGACTGATTGTCCATTTTATGACCATTTTGTGTCCATTTTGTGACCATGTTGGGTCCACCTTGGGTGTAGCCCTGGCCAGGCTCTTTTCCTGGCCAAGGTGTACTTGAAGGACTTTCAATAAATCCCTATTTTATTCTCCAGCTCTGTTCCAGTCTCTGTTCCAGTCTCTATCTTCCCAAGACATCAGGATCACAACACAGATGTGTCCCAAGAGCCATGCCTCGCCTCAGGATACCCTGGGCAAAAAACCCCGTGCTGGAAACAGTCTCTGGTATAGAGGCCAGGGAGATGAGAAGGGAGAGGTGGTGCAAACTTTCTCTGAACTCTGTTTGCCACTTATGGATATGCTCAGCACAGAGTGAAAAACATCATATGTTGACTGAAAAAGTCAGAAGTCACTTAAGGACACTGACTTCGTGCAGTGAACAAAATAACAGACTTGGTTCTTTCATCACTCTTTGACTTCACTGACGAGTCAAAAATCAAGCTCGCATTTTTAGCTGGTTGAAAACAAACTGTATAAGATACTGAAAAAGCTTCCAGAATTTACATCTGTTACCACAAATACAGATTAGATTCTGCCTCTGGGTGACCAGCCATAAGTTCTTCATGATTTGCTACACATGGGAGAATTTCAGCATCAGCCCACACACCCAGGCTCTAAAGTCTTTTCAAATTTTTAGGTCTCTAAGCCTGCTCATGCTTCTCCACAAACACCTGTTAATTTGAAAAGCTGCAGAATATGAAACAAAACAAAACAAAAAGGAAAGGGAAAAAAAAAAAGGCAAAAAAAGCAGCTGCTTATGGCATTGGGGACAAGAACAAGGCTGAGCTGAAGAAGCAATCTTTATCTCAGGGAAAGGCAATAATATTTGTAGCACATGCAGCAGCAGTAGTTTTCCTGCTGTAATGCATACTTTGAACTGGCTCTTTTCCTGGTCTCATTTTTAGCTCAGAGACTAATGCTCCTTGTTGCTAAGTCACATCAGTGCAACGCTGTGAAAGGACAAGTTCCATCAAAACGAACGAGACTATATTGGCACACACAATTTTCATCTATGTTCCAGGGAATTATTTTGATCTGCAAACTTAAATTAAAGCTCATTCCCGGTCTTTTAGCAAGGCACATTTCCCTGAGAGCTTATGCTCTAAGTAACACTTACTGTCTTTGCTCTCTCCTTTCTTGGAAAACAACGGATGCTTAGAATTAATTCAAAAAGCTGTGGGAATGTGCAATATATTCACAACTTCAGGCTATGGCATATGTAGTGACACTATGTATTCAAGTACCAGCTATAATCAATATTTGTGATTTATATGCTGGGATTTAATGACCTCCTCCATACTTATCCTCAAAGATTAATATAATTTTGACTCCAAACTCCCAACAGCCTCTATGCACAGCAGTCTGTAACACGAGGGCTTTTCTTGCCACAGGTTATATGGCAAATCTGAAAATGTTTCTCATCACTATGGTGCAGGTTGCACACTGGAGATGAGAGATGTTTGCTGGGGCACAGCTGGGGCAGGAATCCCATAAATGTGCTGTGTCCTCTCCCAGTGGCACAAAGCTGCAGGCTGAACTGTTGGCAAGCCTCACTGGCTCCCAGGGGTAAAGGAGGGGAGAACGGACATGTACCAAGGGCAGGACACAAACACTTGCTGTGCTCCCTCCCAAGGAAACCAGGGGCAATAGAAAGGGACACAAGGAACTGGGCCTTTCATCCACAGCCTGCCCTGATGGAAGCTGCCAATTGCTCAGGTCTAACACCAAAAGCAATGGGAGCACTCTCAGCCTCTATCAAAAGTCTTGGAGTTTCTTCAAGAACTTCACATTCCACGAAGATCTCTGCTTTTAGCAGGCATTTACAATTTCCTTTCAATTCTCCTTACAAATCTCCAGCACATTTTTACCATTTCCAGTTGAGCTTTTACATATTTGTTCTATCTTTTTTTTTTTTTTTTTCCCTCTGAATATCAAGGCCAAATCTCAAATTACCCGACAAGGATGTCAAAGCCCCTGCCTTAAAATTAAATCCTATCCTATCCCAATGTGAACTAGAGTATTTCCTGAAACCTCAGCAGACACAGTCTAAATTAAGTGTTCACTCAGGAAAAAGAGAGGTAGCCAAGCACCTGACTTTAACTACAACAATAGCTACCAAATTTGAATACCACATGCTCTGGTTTTATTTTGCCAGTGAAGTATGTTTTGGCTTACAAAAGAATCTGAAGACTTTGCTGCTGTGGAGAGAGAGAAGAGGGAGAGGAGTAAATACTAAAGATAGAAGAATAAAAATCCTTTGAAGGGGAACTGAGTTCTTGCCTACTGCTTAAGAAAAATGCACTATAAAGCAGCTATTGATTTTTCATTCAACAGCACTGAATGTTTTATTGAAAAGGAGCAATGCTCAGTAATTTGAATTTTCAATTAAGGTAGCACATTCCTTGGACACATTTACTACTGCACTCCAGTGACATTTATTTGACTTTTAAAATCCCTCTACTATTGTATTCGTGTTTGTATAGATCAAACTCCCAATACAGAAAGTGCTCGGATTATAACACTGCTGATTATAGACATGTCTGCAAGGCTCTGTGGACAATCTAATGACTTTATTTATAGGTAGGACAATGTCCAGTCAGACACAGCTGAAGTAAAATATGGCACCAGGAGAGAGATTAGGCAGTTCTGCATTTCAGCTGAGAAATATTTACTTTTTATTTGTCTTTATGGACAGTTTATAGATGCAGTGAATTTAGTTATTTAAAAAAGTTTACATTTTGGAGGTTTACTGATTATAAACCTCATCAGCTACTTAAATGCATAAAAATTTCAGCTGTGAGATAGACTGCAGTATTTCTGGACTATAAATAGGTAACGGTGGCTCATACTGGATTCCTTTCTGGAGAAAAATTGGCTGGTGACATGCCAGCTTTCATGGAGGGCTTGAACTCCATGCGGTCAATTGACAAGTTTTATAGTTCTAGAAATAGATTTGGTTTCTCCTAGTCAAAGGTGTTTCGTGTTCAAAGGCCTAATCATCTACTCCTGCTAAGGGAAGGACTTGTGTAGTCCTTGGGTATTTTACTAACTATGGGAGGCACATCTTGGAGTCATCAGTAATTTATTTCATCTAAATTACAGCACAGGTTGCACAAATTCCCACCAGTTTATGGTGTGTTGTGCTTAAAATCTTGTTCCTTGCTCTTGAAATCTTGGTGTGCGCAAAAGGAACACACCAGATATGCAAAGCCAAGAAGTTGCTTCAACTTTATTCAAAGTCTGGGTGCAAAGGTTTAATCCAGTTGCAGTGATGGTACAACTGGATAATCTCAAAATAAATTGAGCTAAAATATTAAATATTCAAAAATCAAGATTATTCTATGCTATTGTGCCTACCCTTGCCTACATTTTATTTCTTCTCACCTCTGGAACTGCTTTGAGGCCATTCTGGAGCAGAAGTGGAGCACTTTAATCCCTCCACAAGACTGAGCCAGCCCAATATATTGTGGTGCTTGCAGGGCCTTTTTTTCTCTGTGTGACCCTTTAATCAGGCTGGACTCTACAGATGTACTCAGTGAAGTGCTCCCAGCCCTGCTGCCATCTGACTGAGATTTCCTGTTACAGCTAATGAGGTTCTGCTCCCACTTAATCTCTAAATATGGCACAGTTCACGCTTTTTAGTTTGCTTAATGACATGCTATTAATAAAGACGTGACCTGAACAGCTACTTGCATTTATTGTCTTTTCTTCTCCCCCCACCCTCTATTTTTAAAAAATTATGCTGAGGTAATTTAATTTTTTGAGACCATAAGCTGTTGTTTTGTCTGACAAGTTGGTTATAGTCATCCAACACTGCCATGAAGGCGCTCACCAAGGTCAGTGCATAAGCCAGCAATTTATCTGGAACATTCATCATGATATCGAAATGGCTTTGCTACTTTTCCAAGTTATTATTATTATTATTATTATTATTATTATTATTATTATTATTATTATTATTGCCTTATTGACAGAGCACAATGCTAACCTATACTAAAGAAAGGATGAGTCCTCTATAATTATGTGTATTTTCAAGCAATTTCAACTTATTGAAAGCACAGAACTATGCTTAACTATAACTTCATTGGACAGTATCTATGCTGAACAGAACTGCTCAATATCTTGTTTTTCCAATGATAAATGGCCCTAAAATAGGTACAGCAATTCATGCCTTTATTAAAACAAATTATAATTGGCATAAGCACAAGAAACAAAAGTTTTTGTTGGAGTAAATGCAACCACAATGCAATTCTCTGATCAAACCATTCACTGGGAATCTTGGTGCAAATGAGATTTTTGTGGATTTGTGTGTGTGTAAGACTCAAATATTTGACAGCAGAGAATTAACTCTGCATCATTATTTTAAATTGAAACCAAACAAGAAAACAAATGTCAATTACCTTTAATTTCAAGAACAAGAAACCTTGTTTGCCTGAGTGAAACCAGAGCCCATTGATTTTTAATGGGATTTGAGTGTTTTCTCTCTTCAGGCTTGATTTGGTTTTATATTTTTTTATGTGTGGGTTATTATTTTTTGCTTCTAACAGACATCAAGTTGCCCAAACACTAGTTATAGTTGTTATAGTTATAGTTATAGTTATAGTTTTCTATTCACAAATCTCTGCTCCTTTTTTTGAACTAGATATTACAAAATAGCAAAATACCTAAATTATGCTGGTTTGGGAGTTCTTTTTGGCTTCTCCTCTTAAGGCTGACCAAACCTAACCAGCACAGCCTGGAGAGCACCTTTCCTTCTCCTCCCACTCCCTCTGAGTGGACATTACCACAAATCTGCTGACAAGGGACTCTGATCCAACGTCTTCACGTTAAGAACTGGTCCCCGTGTGAATTCCCAAGGGATGCTACAAGGAAGCAGCTGCCAGCTGAAGGGTGCACTTCTGGCATAACCTTTGGTCCAGATAATTTTCTGTGCTCTTCATCCATCAGAGGGTAAAACAAATTTCAAAGACGTTTTTGGATGTTCACAACCACGTTTCGACCTCCTTACAAAACAATTTTCCCTTTCTGCTCTCTCCACTCTATTTCTTTCCAAACAAGAAATGCAGCATCGAGACCTACCCAAACAAAGCAAAGAGAAAACTAAAAATCAGTAGAACAGAAAACTGTCGAGCTTTAGAGATCAAACTTAAGAATTAAATGCATTCCATATGCTCACAAATGATCTTCATTAGCACCTAATTACAGTTTATTTTAATTAATCAGATGATCAGCTGCATTGATTCTTATCAGCAGATCAACTCCAGTGTAAAGTACTATGAACAATTTACAACATTGCACTTGACAATTCAAGTTATTTCCAAGTGCTTTGTTTTCTAGGAAACTAACAAACAAACAAATAAATAGGGCAAAATTCTGCTTTGCAAAAAAATGTTTTCACTGAAAGAAGGAATGAAGAGAGCATATAATAGCATGGTCTGGTATGCATAAATTTAAGTGTGAATTTGAGTCTGCAGACTCTCGTAAGTTTCAGACATTTCAGAGGGGGTTCCACAAATGCACAATGAGAGCTCTTTCTAAACAGAACTCGAACCATGGCTGCATAAATCTGGAATGACCATAAATGACAAATTACTAAAGACAAAGACAAAGGAGGACATGCATGGGGCCCTGGATTCCTGTATGTTATGGTTGAATACTTCTCATCCTGATAAATCTTCTCGTCATCAATTTTAATGCTGGGAAGTTTAGAGAACAAGAGATGAACCTGGCCTGACGTTTATCTTTCTGAACTACTACAACTTCTACAAAATTCCTTGGTGACTTTTCTTGTTTGAAAGGCACAAGATGAAGCCAGAGATGTTGGCTGACAAGTAAGATAAGTTTGAAAATCACCATTAAAGATCAAAGTATTACCAATATGAAAAGAAATTATTCAGAGCAGGTAAGAGCCTCTTCTTTGTACAACCTGGACAATTAATAAAGGAGTCATCCTGAATTTGCCTAAAGAAACCTTTTTGATGGATAATGATAGAGACTCCTCATCGACTTTTCTACTCCATAATATCCATAATACACACATAAACAGAATTAGACATACCATCCCTTGATGTTTATTCTTACCTCCCCATGGCAGTAGTGAGTTTTAAATTCCATCTGCAGACACTGAAAGAAAGTTAAAAATTCATTACTTCTGTGGAACAATGAAAAAGTTGATGCAAGCAGTTAACCCAAGTGAAAGCTATTATTATCCTCAATGGAATATTGATCCTGATCTAATCCTGATCTCTCTACTGTATTTAGATCATTCTCTGTGGGATGAAACTACTGATATTGAACATGGAGTGGAATAAATCAAAATATTTTAATCCTCCTTTAAATTCCACATTTGTTTACAACTTCACTTGGGAGACAACTGAACCAAACCCAGGTACTAATTTCCTTTCCCAGCTCCCTCAGCCTTTCCTCCTAAGGGAGATGTTCCAGTCCCCCCCATCCTCTTTATCAACCTTCTCTGGATTCTCTCCAGGATCTCCATGTCCTCTTGTCCTGGGGGCCAGAACTGCACTCCAGATCTGCCTCAAAGGGCTGAGCAGAGGGCTGGGAGTGCTCTGCCTGCTGCAGCCAACGTGACCAGGTGCTTAAAGCACCTCTCATACAACAGCCCCACCAGTACAAGAAGGTGTAATTTAAAAAAAAAATCTATTTAAACATAGCAAACAAAACAACTTCTTTAAGACCAGAGTGGTCAAGCAGTAGAGCAAATTGCCCAAAGAGGTTGTCCTTGAAGATATCCAAAATCCAGGGACAGGCTCTGGTTGCTCCTGCTCTGGGCAGGGAGAGGAGAGTGTACAGCCTGCAGAGCTCTGTGCCAGCAGCAGTGACTCTCTGGTAGAGCTTTTATTGCCAGGATTATGGGAATGTCCCGTGTAAAGCCCAGGAAACATTTCCTTAAATCCTCTGCTGCTTTAGGGGCCAGCCTTCATCTTCAAGTTTTATTTCCAATTGAGTGCTAATGAGAAAACCACTAGTGGGAAGCAGCACTTGCTGTTAGATCTATTAAACATGATTAAAAGAAAGTGGCTGGAGTGCAATTAAGGTAAATATTTCATTGAGTTTTATTAATCTGCAGAGATTGTGTCCAAAGCAGACCCACTGAGGTCTGAGAGTCATTGTGTTAAATCCCATGAGAATGGGGCTGTGGGCTGTGGATAGAAGGTGGGATAGGGCTTTGTTTGTAATACTTTAACAGACATTATTACTTTATCATTTTTCAGTCTTTTTGCTATTACCATTCCACAAAAAAACCCATCCAAGTTTGGAAAAAAAAAAGAGTAATAACCTGTATTCTGACTCATAAAGAACAGAATTAGGCAATACAGATATTGAAGGAATAAAATTTATCCTATGCTTCTCTGTTTCAAAAAGAGAGCATGTATAATAATGGACAGTCACTGAAGTGTTAAATTCTTTTGGAGACAGTAGACAAACTTATTAATTTCTGAAAGTGGCAGAAACTGAATGCTTAAAAAAATGAAAGACTGTTCTCAGTAACACAAGGTGTTTTAATTTAGATCATATGTCAATAACCGCCTGTTTTTCTATTTTGATCTGCTTTTATTGCTTGCTTTCTTGGTTCTGCCTTATCTAACAGCTTGAGGAAATAACAATTTGTGTCACAGATTTACCTCTCAGTCTCTCTGACCATTTTCTCATTCAGATGTATTTTCTATTTCATCACCTTGCCTCCAATTCACTAAAATAGAATGGAAATATGCAAGAAGAGATATTCAAAAACCAAAATATGATATACTATATGCATTCATGGTAGCACAATGGCAAGGTAAACTGCAGTAGCAAGATAAGTACATTTCTTTTCTCTTTTATTTGAAAAGTGTAAGAGTTGAGATTCTTAATTGAGTGCCTCCACAAATCAGGTGTTTGAAGTATCACACCACCTCCCACTCGAGGCATGAGAAAAAAAAAGTGAGAGAGAATTGGCAGGAGATGTAAAAACTTTGACCCTTACTGAAATATATATATATATATATATGTGTGTATAAAGGGTTTATATTCACTGACCTAATGTCTTCAACAATTGAGATTTTAGAAATTGATGGTCACTGGCCATTCCTGCTGTCTCTCTATAGAACTGAGAAATCTGTTAATTCGTGTAAAACAGCAAAAATTAGTCAAGAAGCAGGGGATTAACAGGAAGTACAAAATTGGGTGTTAATTCTATTGTCAGCTTGGAAAAGCAAACTTTGGAAAAAGTCCTCTAATGTTCCACTGGAGGAAAAAAAAAACCTACAGAAGACAGGATACATATAAAGATGCAGATCAAACCAATCTACACATCTCAGCCGTGCATTATTTGAAGTTGAGGCTGGTTTCAAGAAGCTGCCTTGATCTTGAGGCCTCATAATCAAATGCATTGTCTGGTGCTGGAATGAAACCAATCTGCTTTGAAAGGCCTTTGCTTCATCCCTCCAAAAGCAGGAGAAAAAAAGTATACAGGGAAAAAAGTCTGATCTGATCTTCATCTCTAAGTTCAGAACAAAGATATTTTAAAGAAAGTCACTTGTACCTTGCTGTGTGCTGGCAGAGAGCTCAGAGGCACAGAGGAAAAATACAGAATGGGTTTCAAATTAAATGTGGAAGGAATAACCTTTGTGCATCTGTAGGAAACAGAAGAGAATCTGAGTTCTTGGATTTCAAGACTGCCACAGTGGTTATTCAGGTGACATTTCCACCCAGTGGCTCTGCCTGGTGTCCACTGCCCAGTATTGGCCACGAAATCTCACAAATGTTTCACCTTCTTTTTTAAATACATAAAAAGGGGCTCTAAAAAGAAAGAAAAAAAAATTGAGAGGACTGGCACACAGTAACTAGATATTATTTAAATATGATCATAATGAACTCATTTATTAACATCATCATGACCTGTTTCTCCACAATTCCACAGCACTCTCTGTTAGTCTTTCACATCGATTTTTCAGCCACCAGGACCACACTGGCACAAATAAAACCCCATCTAGCCATTCTACACTGTTTTTCAGACACAGTCGATTTTCTTAACAGTTTAGTGAGATTTTTGTACACAATGACATGCACAAGTATTTAAAAATTACAGCAGCAAGTCACGGGAATCAGTTGCGTGCCCAGACTCCTCCTGTGGAATCCTTTATTGTTCCACAGAGGTGAAATATCTACATATGAAACAACCATGGAAATACAAGGACTTCGAAGGTTTCACTTGTAATTTAAGTACACCAAAAAGAAAAAAAAGAAAAAAAGAAAAAAAGAAAAAACCCAACAACAACAACCAAAGGAACAACAACAACAAAAAAAACCCCCAAACCCAAGCAAACAAAACAAAACAAAACAAAAAACAAACAAAAAAACAAACAAAAAATAAAACAACCAAACAAATAGGAAAAAAATACACTTAGTGATGACTACGGCCTTTAGTTCTGTTTGCATTTAGCACTTAACTCCCTGAACTCAACTTTCAACTGAATGAGAAACTTCTGTGCACTTCTTTGGGGATCACTCATTTCAATCACTCACTATTCAGTGTCTGATCAAATTTTCTATTTATTTAGACTGAAATTTGACATTTAATAAAGAAGACCTGATCTCCAAAGAAAGAAACCCACATCAAAACAGTGATAATCAGTGAAGTATAATTTAAAACTTCTCTATTAAGTATTACCTTCCTGTGCCATCCCTGACACTCCTCTTGATAAAACTATTTAATTGAGAATCAGATTTAAAAATTGAATACCAACACATCATTGCTGCCAATACTTTGAAATAGTGATTGCAGTTATAGCAATGGATTTGCTTGAGCTGGGACATGCTCATGTCCAAGTCCCTGTCCTGTGTTTGCCCCCTGTGATGACCCTCAGCAGTGGAAGGTCTGACCATCAGGGCCTTGCTGCACAAAATATTATGATCTTATAACATGAGCAAGATCTTTAGCATCAGAACCATGGAGTTCAACCTCTTGGATCCCAGAGCCACTCTCCCCAGTTTATTAAAAATTCAAATTCCAGCTGTGGACTTGCCTTTATCATACACTGTCAGGGCAGCACCCAGAGGACAGAAGGACAGCAGAGATTGCAAATGACATCTTCCCCAAATAAAACACTTTAATTACCAGCCTAATCACTTCCAACCACCTTTCCTAGATCTCTCTTCCAGTGATTTTTTGTAACATCTTTGTGCAATCTAACGGAAGAGGAACATCTTTGAAATGCCAACTTTTACTCTTTGATTTCTCAGAGAAAGATGATTTCCTTCCTGAGTAGTCCTTGCTTATTTTTTCTATAATCTGTGCATGATCTGACCAGAAAACAAGAAAAAAAAAAAAAGCATTAATTCCTGGAAAGAGAAGGTAAAAACCCTGCATTTGCAAAATGGATACATAAGTCCCCTCCACTGTTCAGCAACGGAAGAACGAATCTATTGCCTGATTCCAATTATGATACAAACCCACATCTACCAGCTGGCCCAAACAGATCCCAATCACAATCTACCATGTGTGAAATTATTAAACCATTTGATCACAAAGATTCAAACAGAAAAAGAAATGGATGAAATAAAAAACTGAAAGGCTTCTGGCCTTAACCCCCCCCCCCCACTTTTGATACATCTATACATTATCAATATTCCTACCAAAGTTGTTTTTTTAAATAGCTCATCACCACACCAAATAAAACACAATTTCTACTCTACTGATGTAAGTTAAAAATTTTTTGTTGTTTCATTTTTTAACTCCACAGAGAAACACTATTATTTAACACAAAAAAACCCAGTAAACACTGCAAAAAATCTGATCCCAAAGTAAACCCTAATGGCTGTGCAAGTGGATTTTGTAATGTTCTGTACTAAGGCTGAGCTCAGACTACAGCTTTTTCCTCCAAACACTACTTTGATATCAATACAAAGAAAGATTCAGCAAATCAGTGGAAACATAGAACCAAAATAGCTTAAAACTACCCAAAAGATTAGAAATGTTATCAAGGAGGAGAGAGTAGAAATCTCATAACCTTTGTTTCCATAGGAAACAAAGATGAAAGCCAATTGCCTCAACCCCTCCAAATCTTTGTCAACACCAAAAAAAAATATTTTTTTTTTCTATGGATGAAGCAATTGTGGTGTTTAGTCCTTCTCAATGACAGCACATGAGTCTGCCACTCACCAGAGTTCTGCAGATTAACAGTGAAGATGCATTTCCACTGAGAGGTTTCACTTCCCAAAGACGTTTTAATGGGAAAAAAGCAACCAACAACCCCCTCAGAACCTCAAAATGGATACAAAGGAAACTCGAATACATCTGAACAGTGAGAGCTTGCAGGCTAGATAAACAACATATGCTCTGCAACCAACAACATTTTTTGTAAAGAGAAGCAAACAGCCTGCAGTTTACAGGTTTAATTAAAACCAGCCAGAGCATTTCACATTCTGATATAGAAAATCATGAAAATAAATTAAGGACAGAAACAGTGCTAGTTTCTCATCTAAATGGCTCTATTTGTGTTTTATCATCACAGCTGATTTTCTATACATTTTACTTTTTCTTTCCTTTATGCATTTCCTCAAATGTATTTACAGAAGCCCTTCCTTATCTTAAAACAAATAAACATCTTGTCAATAATTTCACATGGTTCTCTTAATGTCTACACAAAGCATCATACAAAAAACACCCCTGTATAACCTAGGGCTACACATTATTTCTGATTTCATTTTGGAGGGTACGATACAACTCAGTCTAAAGAGAGAAAACATTATTTGTGAGAGGTACAAATTTAGGTGACTCCTCATATTCATACGTAAGTGTCTACACAATACTTTGCAACCTAGACTGTTATTATAGAGATATATTAGACATTTTTATTCGACATACCTTTAAAACAACCACTTTTCTTCTCTTGGAGAATGGTGCAGAAAACTATCTGGGTGTTTATACTGTCATTGCTCATTCCTCTACAAAAAGGAATCATTACTTACACTTTTAAATTAATTTTATGTATAAACAAGAAGAAAAAGCTCCATGTAGTATCACAGAGGCTACATGAAATTACTGAACTTTTGTTAAAAATATTTCTAAGTGTAGCCTATTAATGTCTAACACACTTTAATCCCTGTGGTGCCTCTTTGAGCCCTTGTTTTTGTCCACCTACATTGTGGCAGCCTCTTGATGCCTGGGTTTTAAGCACTTATTGCTTGTAAGTTTCCTTCTGCAATAAATAAAAACAACCTCTTCGGCTAATTCAACCTACCCAGGGTCAAAGCCCTTTAGGTATTTAACCTTTTTTGAATTTAAAATACAGGTGCTGCAAACCAAAGCAATCCATTGAGGGTGTACCTGTACGGCAGACACAAAGTTAACTTTAAATACCTTACTTTGGCAAACTTAAATACTGGAATAAACTCACCATGTAAATATGATAATGAGTAAATTCTAACATATTCAGTCAAACATCTACAGAATTTTTTGTGTCTTGCTTAATTAGTTACAGTTACATGTGCTGCTGTCTCTCATTAACTTTGTAATTCCTGGGCATGCATAGGTGGGTGCCTCACTAAACATCCTTTGATTAACGCACAGCACTCATATAATATATGCTAATTTCTATTTGCTGGGAAGTTAATTATAAAACTTTGATAATCTGTTTTGATAAATTTAGTTCAGTGGAAAATATGTGTTCCTAGAACAGAACTGTGTTAAGTTTGTTTTGCTTTTGAATTTTTAAGGCAGTTACCTGTATGATGAATCCTTTGCCTGCAGAACAGGCAAAGCCAAGTTCAGAGTAGGAGATGTCATGGTTTAAGCCCAGGTGGCAACTGGGCACCACAGAGCTCCTCACTCACCCGCTTCACTCCACCCCAGAGAGATGGGGAGCAGAGTCAAGAGTAAAACTTGTGCATTGAGATAAGAACAGTTTAATAATTGAAGCAAAGTAGAATATTATAATGATAGTAAATAATAATAGGGATAATAAAAAGAAGAAGGAAAACAAACAAATTGCTCACCACACCCTGACAAATGTTCCCCAAACCCTGAGCAGCCCCACTCCTGGGTAACTCCCCAATTTATGGACTGGGCACTGGTTTTAAGGTGTGGAATATCCCTTTGGCCAGGTTGGGTCACCTGTCCCAGTTCTGCTCCCTCACATTCTGTTTTGGTACCTCCTCACTGGCAGAACATGAGGCACAGAAAAGTTCTTGATTTAGGATAAACACAAGACATCAGGGTGTTATCAGCATCATTCTCACACTGAACCCAAACAGAGAACTGTGCCAGCTGCTGAGGTGAGATTGGCTCTACCCCAGCCCAAACCAGGACACCATTCTTCTTCACATTCCCACCCATTATGGCTTTGCTAAACCCTTCTGGCACAGGCAAAAAGACCTTAAGAGACATGGGAACAACATTCTCCTGTTGGCACTGAGGTCTTTTGCAATTCTTATTTTTGTGGAATTCAGGTTTCCACTCTCCTTTCTTGGTTGGTATCTCTGACTTCCCTCCATATCTCCAAATCCAGTAAGTACACCTGGAGTTTATCTGCTGCAATCTGCCTTTTTTTTCCTTGTCTCTGGGAGCCCCACAAAGAGTAACACTGTATTCCAAATTCATCATGAGAATACCTTATCCTTATTTCTTATTATTTAAGAAATTAATTTGAATTCAACTCACAGCAACACGCTGTGAATTGTAAAACTCATCTTAGATACAAAATTAATTTTACATGGGCACACAGAAAAATGATTGTCAGTAGATAGCAACGTGAAGCCATACCTGTATTTAAGCAAAGTTAATCTCTTGTACAAACAAAATGCTGCTTGCTTATTCAGTTTCCTTTAGGTAAATTCCTAAACTTTTAAGGACTTCAAAGAACTAGGCAGGAGCGAGATAAAGAGCTTATCTGCATAATTCTTATGCTAATTCACAGGAGGTGTCTTGACTAAAAGGATGTCTACGTGCACACTAAGGACTCACTAATTCCCTTCTTCTAAACCCTAAGTTATTATACACGTATTTAATTGGAATATATCTGACTCTGCTTCCAGAGAGCAGCTCTGGATCTGGTTCTGGATCCTGCTGGTGACTCCCAGGCTGACCTGGCTATTTTTGGGATATCTAGAGAAGTTTTTGAGCCAGGCTTCTATACCACAGTGCCCACGTACAGATCATGAAGTACAAATGCTCACTCCCTAAAGAACATCCAGCTCAGAGTCCTGCCCAGATGCAGGAGATTAGGAGGTAAAAACTGCTGCTCTTCATCCTAAAATCTGAAACTACTCATTTTCTCACCAAGTCCTCTCTTCCCCAGCCCTACACTCCCACATCTTCAAGCTGTAATATTAGTCACTTTTTATTAGGATAGAAACAAGTGAAATCCCAACATTAAACATCCCTGACATTACCTTTTCCGCAAAATATTTATATCTTTGTAAACCTTTTAGCTCACAGAATTCAAAGACAAACAGAAATTATTTACATTTTCAAAAGAGGTGGAGGTTTCCCAGGGAATTTAAACTTTTTATTAGTATAGTTTTATCACCTATTTAAAAAATATTAATAATTTTTAATTCTATTTCTGTCAGCAATAAAGCACCAGTTATTCAAAAAAAGCCTCACATGCATCATAAACACACAGAGATCATTCTCAACCTAATCCAAAACAGCACAGCCACCATTTTAAATGCTTTTAAACAAATTGCATGCTGCAGCCTGAAGGAATTACAGGGGGGTTTTTATAGTTGTTT
>VWZU01015890.1:6507-22649 GCA_013397095.1 Sterrhoptilus dennistouni | reverse complement strand
CTTTTCACTTTGAAAAAAGGGAAGGCACACAATACAAAGAAACATAATTATCTTAGAGGGATAAAACAAGGCCTGAAAGGTCACTGCTTTCTACTTAATGCTAATTCTTCTTGGAATGACATTGATTTATATGCACAGTAAATAACTCATTATGGCAGCATCACCAGGCCAGCCACCACACTATGGTTCATCAAGAGCTGCAGTGACAGGACAGGGAGGGATGGCTTCACACCGACACAGAGCAGGGCTAGAGTAGATGTCAGGTGAGAGTTCTTCCCTGGGAAGGTCATGAGCAGAATTCTCCCAGAGAAGCTGTGGCTGTTCCGTCCCTGGAAGGGTCCAAGGCCAGGTTGGACGGGGCTGGGAGCAGCCTGGGTTAGTGGAAGATGTCTCCAAGGCAGCCATGTGTCTTGGTTTGGGAAGACAGGTGTCTGCCGGGGAAAAGCCAGAGATTCCCTTGGAATGGAGAACATAAACCCCCTCCCTCCAAATTATTATAATTTTGAAATTAAGGGGCTTTCATGCAAAGATATGAGAATAGAAATAACAGTTCTTTGCTAGGAATATTAAAAACACAAATGTAGTAGTAAAAAAAAGATTCCCAAGCAAATAAAAAAAAAAGTCCTAGTAACACTGATAGAGTCAGAATATGACCTGACACCCTGTGGCTCAGGCTGTTGGAGTCAGTCTAATCCAGTCCTCCTGCAGTGCCAGATGTGGTTCTGTTGGAGCAGAGATGATCCTGTAGAAGGGCCCAGTGGTGCTGAGATGGGTCTGGTCTCCCTCTGGGAATCCAGTGCAAACAGGCTGTGCTGCTGCTCTGAATGCCAGGTTTGATCCAGGTGGGAATGCTGGGCTCCTCCCCCTGGGTGGAGCATCTCCCCATGGGCTGATGGAATTGTATCAGCCCTGCAGTGAGCCTGGATGGCCCATGGACAGCAGAGATCCCCTGGAGGGAGGATGGGGCCTGGAAGGGATAAGGACTCTGCCCCACCCGGTTTAACAGCTGCCCATTGACAGAAGGCACCCACCCCCTCCTGCTCAGAGTTATGAGGAATGGGTTACACAAGAGATAAAGAAAAAACACCTCTCCAGCTGGTTTCAACACATGGAAAATAGAATATTTAGTTTTGGTTACATATTGCAACTCAAGACACCATGGCAGGGGTGGAACTGGATGGGCTTTAAGGTGCCTTCCAGGCCAAATCATTCTGGGATTCCCAGTGATCCTACACTGCCAATCATTTCCTCTGATTTTTGAAAGATTTCTTTCTTCTCCCACTTTCTTTCTCTGTAAATATACAATCAGATTTTCCAGGATTCACTTTGAAACAGCCTACCAAAACCAGGAATTGTTTTCATACAGTGATGGTCTGTAGGTTTATTAGGAGCTCTGACAGAGGAACTGCTGAATCAAACTCAGCTGCAGATTCCGGATAAGTCAAGCAGAACGTGTAGGTTGGTAACAACGTATGCATAATTGGTAAATGAGTGTGTTCCCACAGGTCTGGCATAATAATAGAAGTGAATAATTCATATAATGTGGGAACAGACAATTATAATGTGTCTGGAAAAGCAAAATACACGAAATAGGCTTTGTTTTATTATCTTAGTTTCTTTCCTTCTGCTTTTTATTAGACTCCCTTTCTGCCCTTTGCAAAGTTTGCTCACTTTACATCCATTTACACAATTACATGAATTTGAGCATGTGGTGAATGCCATTTGAGATCGTTTATTTCAATTTAATCAAGATGATTTTTAAGATTCCTTTCAGCCCAAACCCTCCAGTGATTTTAATATTCTTTCCTGCCACTTTCCCTCTCATGCAAAGAGGGGTAACTGAAATAGCAGAGGCCAGAATAAAGGAGCTGAAGGCAGGACTCCTTTGTGCTAGGAAACATTCCACTTTTATTTCCAACTTGATCCAAAATGGGGGCCACTGAAGGAACGTGTTAGGATGTGGAACTGAGATAATTCCACATCCAATCTGCAGCACTGCTCAGTACTGACATTGGCAACAGCAGCCTCTTAAAATATTTGCAAATTCTTTCCAGCGGATCTTTCAGAAAACAGCACAAAGTCACATTAAGTAATCACTCCAGCCAGATACTGAGCTGTATTGGGGCATGGAGACTGTCATTCATAGCTAAATTACACGTTCTATTTGGGAGCCTTTTTTAGATTCCTGACGCACGTAATCGAGTGCAACTGATGAATTTTGTCTAACAGTTTATCCTTTAGCATTGACACTGCAGCTCCCAATCACATACAAAGTGTGCTGCAGTTCTGATACTGCTCTTTTGAAAGTCAAAGGAAGTTTTTAGCAGTGCTCTCAACAGCATTCTAGCCTTAATTTGCTGTTTGCCACTGCACAATGCAAGCAGAAACAGAGCCTCGAGCTGCAGCCGTAACCAGAATTCTGGCGCAGCACTCAATGGAAACAGCAATTTAGCCACGTTTTAGTGATGGCCTCCAAAAGTTAATTACAAATCTAGTATGAAAATTATGAGCACTCGCTGTACTTTACCTGCTCATTGTGAGAATAAAGAATGAAAAAACATATTTAGAGCTGGCAAATATTCTTTTCCCTTAAACAGCCACGTAGTTCTAAAGCCTTTTGCAGAAATAATGCTTAGCAGGCTCTGGTGTAGAAAATACTTAAACAGAAATAAGTAACAGAGGTGAGGAGAGCTCTGCAGCAGCAATGGCTGATGTCACCCTTACCCTCAAACAATCCTTTTCCTAAACTATTAAGCTACAAAAATAAACCAAACTTACTCCTCAGTTCTTAATAGGCATTAAGAAAATCTACATCACTGTTGCCAATTTTCAGGCATCACTAACATCACTTTCATATTACATATTTTTCTGACATGCCCCTTGAATCTCCAGGATAACATCTCAAACAAATGAAAGAGCTCTGCTGGTGATCTGGAGTCGTGTCTTTGAAGGAGCTCTGTAGGACAAAGCCTTTCAGTGTCCTGGCATTAGAGACAAACCCCATTTAGCTCTGCTGGCCTGACAGTGCTCTAATTTCATTGACTCCAGAGCTACTAATGAGCTGCTGTCACAGAGGGGGGAAAATAAACACCTGCTAAACACAGAGAGACTCTTTTCTGCAGCTGTATTTCCTTACAGGGGATTATGGTATCGACCAGACCAATGGAGCCGTTCCCTTCTTGGGAAGAGCTGAAACAGGAGATATGGCCCCATAAAGGAGCCTGTGATTATTCCTGATAAATCCTTCCTGGAAGCTGGTTTGATGGGATCATCCAATTTCCAATGAGGGATGTCTGCCCTGCAAAAAAATATGGGTGAGAGCTGGAACCTGTGTTTGGCACTCTCAGGCAAAGACAACGGATCAGGGAGCAGCCATGGGAATAAAAAAAAGTCTCTCAACTCCAGAGCAAAGTCAGGAAAATAACATTATTCTTAGTTTGCAGACATACCAGAAAGTGAAAAATGAAATATCTATATCTATATCTATCTATATCTATCTATATATATTTGAGCCAAAGAAAACCAGATTATTTTTCTGCTGACAGAAAATAAACAACCCCAAAATGTCTTCATTAAATAATTAAATATCCACTATTCCTTTGATAATTAACCTTTTTAAAATCCCAAATTACTCCATATTTTAGCTAAAGACTAAGGATTTTGACTGCAACTGTTTACTGAATTTAACTCAGAGAGCTAAAATTATTAATCTCCATAATTAATCTATTTGGGGACCGATTTCCTGAAATGTGATGAAAAATTGCTGCTTTGGAATTTTACCTTAGGGATGTTTAATCTTCCCAGGGTTTTTTCCTGCATGAACTGGATGCCTTGGAAAGGCCTGTGGTGCTGCCTGCCTTGCTCTGTGTTATTTGAATAAAAACCCTTTCACTCCTGAGTCTTTCAGCTAAACATGCAAAGAGGGGAAGTTTTAGAGGAGAAAGTCAGTAGAAGTAACTGATTTATCTGCGTAGCAGCTTTCTCACAATGTTTTGACAGAAGTGTTCTCAGAAATGTCTATTTTTAGTCCCACATACTGCAATCAATTTCTTTGTAAACTAAATAAAAATCAAAAAACTGCACAGACACCTCAGAAAAAAAGGAGGATGAAAAGCCACAGGATGATTTCTCCGCCTGAGGGAAGAAGGAGCACTCTAAAGTTCAGAATGTGTTATAATGTTAATAATTATGCTATTAAATACCAGCAGTCTCAATGCAGAAAAATACAGGGGATTTATTTGTTGGGTTTTTTATTAGTGACTACTTTATCAGCACAAATATTCAGGAGGTTTATCCCAGAGCTTCTGCTCTGGGGAGGATGGTCTTAACCTGAATGATTCCTCCACACCAGGAAGCACCCAAAAGGTATAAAGGCCTCAAAAGAAACCCCAAAAAAACAACTTCCAGAAATATGAGAAAAAAATGAAAATTTTTATTCCACCTCAGTTTAAGAGGTGCATATAGCTTAAAATGTATACGTGAGTTTCTGGTAGGAAGTTGTTTGTACAGCAGCCCTGGTGGGGCTCAGCCATAACTCAAACACATCTCCAAGGACTTTAATTTTCATTCTGTGTTTTTATAAAAGCACTCAGTTTAGAAAATAATTTTAAGATGAAAACCTCACTTTTTTTTCCATCTTTGCTAATTTTAGGCTGTAGTTTAGAGTACCCAAGCAAGACAATTCTGTGTCTTCACTGACTGTTCCTACATTACTTTAAACATTAAACTGAAATTTGTATTAAAAAGTATAAAGACAGAAGTAAACCTTAACCCTCTATTTTTCTTTTCCTAAGCTACTTTATAAACATAAATATTTATATAAATATTATAAATATTTCAATATTATAAATGTTTAAAGAAACAAAAATATTTTCCCTCCTTTTAAAATTGATTTTCATATTGGCAGGATGAAACTTTCAGCTTTGAGCAATTAGGAAACACAGATAAAAAGGGTTAATTTTTCTTTCTAAATTAAACTCTGAATGGTGAATTTTTGAGAAGATATAACAGTGATTTCTATATTATTGTATAAGTAAGCTGCATTTTCTGCTATCAGGACATCAGCAAAGTCAGTCTAAAACTGTCTATGGGTTGTAATCAGTAATATTATGGGAGATGTCACAACACTGGTGCATATGCAGAAATATATAAAAAATAATTTGCGTGTATTTCCCAGTATGTGCTGATAAAAACAGTTTAATTCATGTCTGTCCAAAATTTTTTTACATTTTGGATCTCGAATTCTGCCTGATGATTTTTTATTTTATTGGTTTTTTTTTTTTGATAGTCTAAAATTTTAGAACATGCTCTAGGTAAATGCTAAAGGGTAATGCTGAACATACCAATAAACCCATCTTTGCTAAGGGACCTGTCAATCCAATTTTCCCCCTCCTAAGCTAAGGCATACACAATGACCCATCTTAAGATCCACTGCTGTGCCAGTTTCATTTAAGACCAGAAGGAAAATAATCATTTCACGACAAAGCAGTAATTGAGCCAAACAAGGGAAAGGCTTGAAAGGCATCAGCCCACATAGGAGCAATGATTCATTTGTGCTCCCTCTGGGGGTGGAACAGGCTCCAGAGCCCAGGGCAGAGTTCTGAGTGCATGTCCAGGGATTGGTGCTCCTCAGGGTGAGATCCTGGTCGTTTAACCACCTTGGATGTGCCCCTTTGGCAGGAGGAAGGTGCTGATGTGCATCAGGGGTCACCTGAACTTTAAACATCAGGGCTCTGTCTGCTCCACTCTGCCTGCCACACGCTCCAGCAGCTGGAGCAGCTCCTGGGCAGGCAATGCCCCTGATCAAACCAAAACAGCAGAAAGAGTTACCAAGTTTCTGGGGCATCTTCACTGAGGACTCTGGTGATGGGTTATAAATATAAAGTCCTTTATTGCATGGCTAAATCAGCCTGATGAAGGCAGAGTTGTTACAGCCCCAGCCAGTGTGGAAAAAGTCTCTAACAAAGTCTCTGAGTCCCCAGCAGAAATAGCAGCAGTGACAGTGTAGAAGAGGCGGTGAAGGGTGTTGGGGCAGCAGGCGGCTTTTCAAAATGCTCTTTATTGTATCAAAGATGTTACAGCAGCCCTGGGTCCTGGGTGACAGAGCCATGCCTAAAACTACCAGCCACAGCTTAGGGAAGCCTGAAGCCACTTTAATTTTGGTTATAATGCATCATATAGTTTTCTTTGCTGAGCATCCTAATACATAAAAAACAATCAGCATCTTACACAGTATCTTTATTATTACCTCTAGCCTGTCATAACTATCAGAACTATCATTACCAAATTATGTTACAGTTTAAGCTTAAAGCTCTTTTTCTATTTTCTTGCAGTGGAAAATTCTTAGACCTTTTTTCTACTTGGTAAAAACATGGGGGGTTTTTGCCTATGGTATCTTTTTTCTTGAGACCTCTTTCTGCTTGCTAAAAGCATCTTTGTTTGTGGTCAACACATCCTTTACTCCAGCCATAAAACCTCCTTCCAGCTCGACTTAACTTCTGCCTTTTTAGTTGTCCAGTGACAACTGGCTCAGCAATCCTTAATTTACACACCTTTTTTTTCTTCTATATCAAAATTTGCTTCTACCTTTATTTTGCTTTTGGGTTCCACATTCAGAGAGCCTCCTGCTAAACCTACATACCTCTGAAACTTTCTTGTCAAACTTTCGTCTTTCCCAACACCACAGTGCCCTCAGTCTGTGTCTCGTGAGCATCTTTATCAGTAGCAGCAGTAGCTACAGCAGCAGCACCACTTGTGTTGTCATGAATCCTGTGTGTGTTTTCTCAAAATAGTGTATTTTTATTCTATTTTTAGCCAATTAGGTACACACATCAAGTTTCTTGCTGGGCCAATCCTAAATTAAGATTGATGTGTGAAGGCAAGCACAAGTTCTTCAATTTTATGTATATAATTCTATCTGTTCAATCTAGGAATTTTCAGCAAGACTGCATTATTTTTTGTTATGACTAGAATTTAACTAATTTTGAAAAAGGCAATGCCACTTGAACTTTAAACTAGGTATTGGGTCTTTTTCTTACTTAACTAACTCAGTCTCTTATTTGCTCAGGCACTTAAAAATCCTCTATTTATTTAAAACTAAACTTGCATTTCTACTTCATGACTGCGTGGATTTATGGATTTTAGCTTTTCTGAAAGTTCTAATTCAATCCTCACATTTCTGGACACTCCTGGGCCTGTGTGGATTTGGGTGAGGGGGATTCATACTCCAAGAAAAAGCCACTTTTGAATGTAGAAAAAGCAATTTCCACCATGGGATATCCGTGAGGTTTTGCACACAGACAAAACCCAGGAATTTCACTTCTGAGAGAGTGATGCTGGGCACATCCAGCCCAGGCTTGGATCTTGCCTGGAGCATTGTTTATCCAAGTATAAACAAATAACTTTGCCTTGGAATTATGTGACAGGCTGCAGGGGGGGGCTCCGGGTGGAATGAAACTGCTGCTGCAGTTTGTTCACCCCATAAAAATCCATGTATTAGTAGGAAAAGTAGCTTCTCTTTTGTAAGTGTCCACTGTCATAGTTCTAACAACCATGATGCATGAGCAGCATTCTCCTCTAGATTCTAGGGACAGTGAGAACATATTAATAATGAGTGGGGAAAAGAATAATCAAGGCTATTCTTAGAATAAACTATAAGTAGTCATGGTTGTGAAATTCGTGTGCTGTTCTTTACTGTCTGGAAAAAAGATGGGTGTGTAAAACATCCAACTTCCATGAAATTTGTTCATAGAAAATGCTCTATTGCCCTCACTTGCAGACTGCTAGGTTTAGACATTTAAAAAAAATGTGTGTAAAAATCTTCCTATTTGCTTCCCTTGAAGTAGATTCCATCTCTCCAAGTGAACAGATGAAAAGTAATTTAAGGTTGGATTTAAGGTACTGTCTAAACAGTATCCTTAACAGGGTGACATTTCAAAGCCAGCATCTGTGCCCCCAGATTTCCCACATCCAGAATTTTCATGTCCAGATTTGTCTCCAAGGTGAGGGCTGCTGTTTCTGTTCCCTATTTCTGTCAAATGCTGCTCAAGATGAAAGCACCACTCAAGACGTTTTTACCCACGTGCTGTGCTGGAGTACATGGCAGTGCCTGCTGGCTTTGACTGGACCCCAGATCTTCAGCAAATGCTCTCAGTGACACACACCATCCTTTCTCTCTTTTACAGGAAGCTTCCTTTTCATTTTATAGGAGGCCACTCCAAAATAGGACCGAAACTCAGAAAACCAGCTGCTGCTCTTACACAAGAGGAAATCACTGACTTTTACTTCTGGCTCATTGTAATAAAACCTCAAGTGATGTGATTCACATTTCTTTCGAAGGGAAGGTGAGATGGTCTTTGTTTCTAGTGGCAGCATCAAAGCAAGAACAGGCTTTTATCAATTTAATAAAGGCTGAGCAGATGCTGCAGTCCTATCATAAGTGGCATTAACAGAAACTGGAATGTTTGCAAATACAATACCAGTGCTTGAGATCACTTTGTCCTCTCCAACACTCATCCAGAAGAAGAATTGGGATTGGCAGCTAAGCCTCCAGCCTTCAGCATCATTGTCCTAATGCAAAACCATCAGCAAACATTTGCCTTGCTTTCCTTTTAAGCTACATCTGCTGCAATTGCGTATGTTAAAGGATGCCCTGATCAGCATCGCCGACTTTTAATCTTCAGGATAACTTATCTCTGATCTCATACCACCATAGATGTTATTATTGTCACAGATCAAAAGACTTGATGAACCTTGTGTTGGATGAAATGCAGGAACCTCCTGCAAAGAGAGACCTTTCTTTTCCTACTTTCAGTGTGAATATTCAGTGCTGTTCTTCTGAGCTGGGCTTTTAACTCTGCTTTGAAAGCAGCTGTTGATGCTTCTGAGCACAACTTGTCCAAGATTTGCATGAAGGCTGCTGATCTGAGCTATGAACCAGTGCTGGTGGTTTGTCTGTAGGGAACATGCTGGGAAATGTCCTATTTTTATCATTTGCTGAAAGACAGAATCACAGAACGAACCCTGAAGTGGCCTGGTTTGAAACGAGTCCTGAAAGATCATCTCGTTCCAATCCCCTGCCATGACCTGCCAAGCTCCATCCAGCCTGGCCGTGGGCACTTCCAGGGATCCAGGGGCAGCCACAGCTTCTCTGGGCGCCCTGTGCCAGGGCTTCCCCACTCTCAAAGCAAGAATTTTATCCTAATATCTCATCTAAACTTGCTATCTTGCAGTTTAAAACCATTCCAAAAGAGGGGCACACCCTCCCATCCCTGCTGCCCACACGTTTTCTGACACAGCCCAGGCTACGGATGGGTCTTGGGCTGTGAGTGCTCATGGCCAGGACATGTTCAGCCTCTTCCCCAGGTCCCTATCAGCAGGGCTGTTCTTGAAACATTTGAAATATTAAAATTACACGAAAATCTCTTCACCTCTTGAACCAGATAAAGTCTGAAAAGTTGATTATAACATTTCCTAGCCATCCATCAGTCCCCATAAAGTTTGCTGCAAGGGCAGTTGTCTTGGTTTGGAAAGACAGGTGTCTGCCAGGGAAAAACCAGAGATTCCCATGGAATGGAGAACATAAACCCCCTCCTTCCAAATTATTATAATTTTGAAATTAAGAGGCTTTCATGCAAAGATATGAGAATAAGAATAACAATTCTTTACTAGGAATATTAAAAATGTAGTAGTACAAAAAAGCAAACAACCAAACAAAAAAATGGAAAAAAACCTTGACAGAGTCAGAATATGACCTGACACCCTGTTGGTCAGTCAGGGTGTTAGGGTCAGTCCAGTCCAGTCCAGTCCTCCTGCAGTGCCAGATGTGGTTCTGTTGGAGCAGAGATGATCCTGTAGAAGGGCCCAGTGGTGCTGAGATGGGTCTGGTCTCCCTCTGGGAATCCAGCACAAACAGGCTGTGCTGCTGTTCTGAATGCCAGGTTTGATCCAGGTGGGAATGCTGGGCTCCTCCCCCTGGGTGGAGCATCTCCCACTAGGATGATGGAATTGTATCAGCCCTGCAGTGAGCCTGGATGGCCCATGGACAGTAGAGATCCCCTGGAGGGAGGATGGGGCCTGGAAGGGATAAGGACTCTGCCCCAGCTGGTTTAACAGCTGCCCATTGACAGAAAGAACCTTCCCCCTCCTGCTCAGAGTTATGAGAAATGGGGTTTACAAGAGATAAAGAAAAAACACCTCTCCAGCTGGTTTCAACAGATGGAAAAATAGAATAAATTTTTTTTTTTTTTTTTTTTTTTTGGTTACATAACCCAAGACAGCAATGTAAACAGAACATACATTGCAAAACCAGCTCAGCTCCATTTCAAATTCTTGCAGACTTTGCTCCCATCCTGGCACAGTGGCAGTGCTCCCTCCCTCCAGCAGCTGAGTGTGCAGCTAGTGCTGTTCTCACCCCCTGATCAGCAGCAGGGAGTGCTACAGGAGGAACAGAACTCATTACTCTCAGCCTCAAAGCAGCCCTGAAATAAAGGTTTTCTGTGCTTAGCTGTTTGTAAAGGGCTCCGTGCATATTTGACATAATGCTTTTGAAGTCACCGAAACTAACACACTGAAAAAAATCCCTTTGTTGGGTTCGCCTGTGCAGTGTTGGAAAGTTCAGAAGAAAATTGAATATGCAGATATTTTTACTAGTAAAAGGAAAGAATGTTCTCATAAGACAGACAGAAATCAAACTATTTCCTAATTTATGTATAAGAGTTTCTGTATTTTTATAACTAATAGAAGGAAGCCTTATAGATTGAGGGGGAACCACAGGAATTTTTAAAAGGTGTGCAGTAGTGATAAGCTGAATTCAGCCATGGAAAATAGATGTCTCCTTCTCCTGTAATCCATAACATTAAATGTAATTGTGGGAATTTTTAGTATTGATTCATTAAAATAAAACAGAATTATTTTAATTAAAAAACTCTCTATTGAGATTGCCAGCATTAGACACATATACTGAGAACTCTTCTGACTTTCACTGCTCTGTAAGGCTATGATCTCTCTTTTCTTTAATTTTTCTAAATTTGTGTAGGCAAAATTTTAATAGTTTCTTTTTTTTTCTTCTGTTGAACATAGCACAGCAACACCCTAAATATTTATATTTTATGGAAAATGAATGTTCAAGAAACGAGAAGCACAAAGAGAAGAACTTTTTTAGGTGTCTATCTAAAAATGAACTGTCCTCTGGCCCAGCTCACAGCTGCAGGCTGCAAAATATCAAATTCAGCTTTTTAAACAGATATACAGGAACCCAAAATGCAAAGTCAAAACCTCATGTCTATTAGAGACCACCACCACCATCTGAAGTGGGATGCACTCATATCTGAGCCCTCCTGGGTGCTGCAGAGGGGGAACCTCTGTGCTGCAGGTTGAATTTCAGGTCTCCACAGGCACTGGCCTGACTGAGCCAATGAACCACAGTGAAAATGTCCATTTACTCCCAGAGGGGGCTTTGCAAACTGGGCAACTTGGAGATAAGTCAGGGAGTGGTGAAATCACCAGGACTCACTTCTCAGAGCAGGCTGCAGGAGCCAGCTGAGGACAGAATTTCTTATCCAACCCCAAGCTGCATCCAGAGGGGTTGATCTGGTTGCCTACTCAATTCTGGTCTCTCCTGTGGTTGCAGAGGCACCCATCCCATTCACACAGAACCTCAAAAAATACCCTAAAATATCTTGCTGCTCAGTGCTAATTTCAATCTGCATTTAGGATAATAAAATTAAAATAATAGCAGAAGGTGATTAACCAACCAAAGGAGATTCCTCCTTTTGCATCATAATCTCATTAACTCTGTCTAAAAAATATTATCACCCATTATCAGAAAGAATTCATACTAACATGTTTAACACAGCAAATGAACTCCCCTTTTTAACAGTTCTTTCATGTGGACAAATACTGGCAATCACTCAGCACAATTTACAATAACTTCTGGCTTTTAATCAAAGCTTGACTGTAAAATCATTTGAAAACCCTGTGCATAGATCCCCTACAATTCCACCAACATTTCTCTAGGCATAGAGATAATAATTTCATCTTGGGCAGAGAAGGTGACTGGTTGTGTTGGTTTGGGAATATTAAATAAACATTCAGCAAGAGAAAGTTTTCACTCCTACCTTATATATGGCTATCCACCTATTCAGCAAACACAAAAACAGAATTTCAGGGAATAGTTTTATATGTTTAACTTTCTGAAAAGATATTTTTCCTTTTTCAGCATGGTTCTCTTGTGAAATTTTGGATGATCAGTTAAAGCCCGACTGCTTCAGTGAGGAAAACCTCGAGCTGCCCCTGGACTTGAGCTGACCTGGGGCTGAGAGAAAATCAAATATTCACCATGGAACCCAGATTCTGAGCAGGCAACAGTTCCCAGCAAGAGCAATATCAAGCCCCTTTATCTAACCATCCACTGTTATTCATTATTGCATTCTATTTCCTTCAAAACATCCTAAAAGAAAAAACCTCAAGGCTCCCATGTGCTGCCTGCCCTCCCTCAACATATTTTTTGGGTTGTGTTAGTTGTTTGGGTTTTTTTTTGGTGAGTGTTTTTTTTTTTGTGTAAATTGAAAACTGCAGGAAATAAAGGAACTTCACATGCAAAAAATAAATTCAGATATCATGAAAAGTCCAACTAAATAAAAAAAGTCTAGAAAAGTCAGAGCTACTACTGCATCCATCCTCAGAGTCCCCTGTTGTGGCAGAGCTCTGAAGGAGCCTCCAAACAGCGTGTGATTTTATAGACCATATGATCTGCAATATTTACCATGCATAATGGAAATAGATAAGGCAAAGCCAACAGCTTGAATTTTGTATTTCCTTGCTTTTTATTTAGTCTAGGTTGTTAGCACCATGTGAATGTATATTTGGGAGCCTCTGTGTTTGTGTGTGTGTGCATATGTGTGAATATATAGGTGTAAACAAACACACAGAGTCATTTCACTGGATTTCTCACACATCAGAAAGAATACTTTCTGAGCCACCAGCTTTGAATTCCTAAGATTTCTCAGTAAAAAAAAAAGGAAAGGCATTGTTTATTCTGGTCAGAATTAGGGGGGAAAAAAAAAACACATTATGCTAGTATTTTCAGCTTCTGCGTCCTCTTGCTGTCCCTACTCTGTGCTGCTTCCTTGTGGAGCTCTTGAGTTTTAATAACAACAAATGTCAACACCTACAACCAGAATACTTGACCATCGTTTTATAACTTGAAAATGGACTGCTACAAAGTGTTAAGCATGTGAGACTAAATGGGACATGAATTGGCCAACTGCACTGGTTTTTATTTGGCAGTACATACAGGAGTAGGGAGCAGAGGCTCACAGGGATTTTAAAGCAGAAGTAACATTTGTATTGCATTGAAAATGTAAAGGCACATGTTTGGAAGCAATTCCTCCACAAAAGAAAATAGGGGCACAAGTCCTAGGTCACATTGACAACATCTGGCTTGCTTGGCTGGACCTGTATTTGAACCCTCTGATAGGGGTGGGGCCAAAAAATAAATATTTGCGTAATTCAATGTATCAAGATATCAAGATATAATATCAATATATCTATATGTCAAGACCTACTCTCCCTGTGTTGAGATTAATAAGGCCATTTCATTTTCTTTCATTATTTTAATTCTATCTCTGGAAGTTTGTGCCCTCAATATTTCCCGTTGCAATCACTGCTCACTAATATTTATTCTATATACACCACCCAGTCTGCTTGAAACCTGCTCCCACTAATTTTTGCAGTTCCACATTTATCTACAATTTTCTGTCAAAACAGTTGCATGAAGATCTTCTTGCCATCAATCACCTTGGGATTTACTAGTTAGATCTTTAATTTCTTTATTTCAGGTGATTTTTATTTTTTTTTTCTCTGATTTGGAGTTCTATTTCCTTTCTCTAATGTTCAGGAAGGGTTAGTCACAAGTTTATTGTAACACATGTAAATTTACTTATTTTTAGAAAATGTCCTTTAACTCTCTGGGTTCGTTGTCAGAGTCTGTGGTCCTAATAGCTGTGTTAATAAAATTATTATCTACAGTGAAGAAATTGCTTTCCATACATAGACATTTAATGAGATGGAAATTTTCAGGAACTGAGCTGATTCTCAGCAGTGTTTTGGTAGACTCTCATAACATCTGCCTGTGTGCAGGCTGCAAATACTCAATGCTGGGGGAGATGTCATTAAATTAACTCTACTTTTGTGCTCCACATACATATGCTCCTCCCCTTAATAAATTAACTTGGTTAGCTAAATGCTAAGGAATCTCTCTGTTTACTGATCAGATCTTCTCTCTCCAGGCAAATTAAGGTCAGGAACACTATAGGGTCAGGGTTTTTTATTGGTGTTAATTCCCTGGAGGAAAGGAGCACTGAGTCCATGTATTCATTACATGAGTTGGGAGGATGGTGGAGATCTGGGAGATCTGGGAGTTGTAGGGAGGATAGGGGAGATCTGTGGAGAGGATATGGGAGATCCTTCTGTCCTTATTAGTTTGACAGGAGGAATTAATTTAGCATTTTTTGGTATTATCCCCCACTACGAAGCACATGGAAAAATCTCCACATTTCCCTTACTTTGCCTAGACCCTCGTGCCCTTTCGTGCCCAGATATTACTCCTGCCCCACAAAAGCTTCAGCAGGGGATTCATGAGCATTTGGGGATGTAAACTGTGATACCTGGAGCTGTTTTCTTTCACTGATTTTTTTCCTCTCAGCTCAAAAAAGTGTTCTTCTCCAGGAAGAACAGGGGCACTACCAGCTTTGTTATGCAAACATTAAGAATAAAAATGTTCATCTTGTGTTCAGCCATACATGACATCCACAGACAAAGATGTAAAGGCTGTAGAACAGGTATTAAGTAGCCTTTTGAGATCTGCTTTTATTACCAAATCAGTGGGAATTAGGAATGACGAAACTGAGTTTTTCAGGAAAGCACAGACATCAAGAGAATACACAGAATTTTGTTTCTCCCCTCGCTGGGTGAGTAATTCATAACCTGCATATAAGTGCATTTTAATTTCATTTTTGTGCACCACAGAGAGAAGCAAAGCTGTCCCCTGCCTTGTTTCTGTGTGCCACCTTCATCAAGCTTCCACATATTCAGCCTGTCCTTGCTTTATTCCTGACTGTTCCTTCTCATCTCTTCTCCAGACTCCATCTCCTGACATTCACAATTGAGGAAGTCTCCATTCAAAGCAAAAGTAAGTGACTTTATCATTTGATTATAGATCCTAAGGAGAAAAGCCTCTAAAAGATTAAATATTTAATCCTTTGATCCCCCATGCTGGCAAATGCCCTATCTATTTTATAAAGCAGGTTGACAAAAGAATTATGAGGCCCGGGATTTGTGTAATGAGGCAGCATTAAACCTTGCTCTCCTCTGTGCCAAAAAAAGCAGAATCACGTTTTTCTGACACACAATATTAGTGCAAACTCACTATTAATGGTACTTGGGGCTCGACTGAACACAGATGTTACAGCAAACGACATCGTGTGATGATTTTAACAAGGCAGGTGGAGCTAAATCACTGAATATCTCTGAAAACAACCATAAACAAGCTCTTCAGAAGTGAGCAAGTCCATCAGACAGAAAGAGGTGTCCAGGCTGCACAGAGCAGATCGATGCCTCTCAGGGTGAGGAAAGGAAATCTGGTTACAGGAGGCTGGAGAAGGTCGACCCTGGTATTGAGGGAGAGGGCAGAGGGGAACGAGGAAACTGCAATCCAATCTACAGAACCCACCTGGGAAAGGTACCAGAATCATCTATTAAGTGCTTTGAACACACCTTGGCAAGGTTTTAACAAGGAAAAAAAAATCTATTCACAGCTTTGGGTTTATCTGTAGATAAATGTTTTTTTATATTCTTAGATAAGCTCTTAAACTGAGGCCACTTAAAGTTAGAAGGACAAGCAGAGCACTGGAAAAGTTTCAGCTGCAGCCACCATGAAAATGTGGAGAGAACTCTAGACTCTCTGAGCAAGAACATACAAGCACATAAACAATATTCCAGTATTTAAAATGCCACCAGTAACAGGTCTGTGGCTGATTGTATGTCAACCTTATTAAACTACACATACACAGTTTTATTTGCGCCAGGGTAGCATGTTGGGGTGATTCTGAGGATTGGTAAACCTTGGAATAAGTAACACAGAA
>VWZU01015820.1:166842-179038 GCA_013397095.1 Sterrhoptilus dennistouni | reverse complement strand
CCCACAAAGCTGCTGTCACCTCCATCCCTGCCCTGCCCAGAGCTGCCTGTGCCAAACTCCCCTCCAGGATTTCTCCTTCAGCACCTCGGGGTGGGGTTTGGCTTGGGAAACACCAAAGTTCAGCAGGATACAGACACTGCCAGGCACTCAGACCAACAAAATATCACCCAGGGAAAGGAACCAGGAGAAAAAAAACCCTTCCCAGTGCTGACAGGGATGCTCTGGAAGGACAGAACACTTTGGGACATGGTTTAGGCATTGGGAGCCTTTTCCAGCTCTTTTCCAGTCCTATTCTATGGCAGCTGGCTCCAAGATGATTTTGGAAATGCAGCCAGCCCCAAAAACACAGCCCAGGAGTGTCACAGGCAGCAGCACAGGCAGAGGGAGGAGGAGATTTAACTTTGGCAGGGGTTGGAGCTGGATGTGCAGAGTTATCCCAGAGAACGTGGCTGACAGGGCAAGCCCAGCGTGGAATGGAGGGTAAAGGGGCTGAGGGATGCTGCCCCAGCCTGGACACTGAAAACAGAGTTTTCCCACCCAAATCTGTGCCTAGGAGAGTGCCAGGGCTCTGAGCAGGGGTGATGAGATATTGATGAGGTGGGAAAACAGCTCAGCTGTATCAGAGAGCAGATCCTGATGGGGGAAATCATCACTCCCTGGGAATCCCCCCCAAAATCATCACAGGGAGGGATCCCTCACCTGGAGAAAGGGCTCAGGTATGGCAGGGGGGCACAAGGAGATGACAGCTCCTGTGTTTGGAAAAGCAGCCAGCCAGGAGGAGGGAAGGTGCCAGCAGCAGGAATATTTATGGATATTTTACTTTCAATGGGGACAGCGGCATCAACACACCCAGGGAGGCAAAAATCTGGGGGAGCCACACAAAGAGCTGGAAAGACAACCTGGACTCTGAAAAAAAAAGAAAATATTTGGGAGAGTTTGGGTCCTTGGAATTAAAGCTCCTTCCAGCCTGAACTCCAAATGTGCAATGCCACAAATAGGAAATATTTGGGAGAGTTTGGAGCCTGGCAATAAAGCTCTTCCCAGCCTGAACTCCAAGTGTGCAATGCCACAAACAGGAAATATTGGGAGAGTTTGGAACCTTGGAATTGAAGTTCCTCCCAACCTGAACTCGAAATGTGCAACACCACAAATAGGAAATATTTGGGAGAATTTGGAGCCTTGGAATTAAAGTTCCTCCCAATCTGGACTCCAAGTCTGCCATGCCAAGAAAAAGGAACTATTGGGAGAGTTTGGAGCCTTGGAATTAAAGCTCTTCCCAACCCAAACTCCAGTTGTGCAACTCCACAAATAGGAAATATTTGGGAGAATTTGGAGCCTTGGGATTGAAATTCCTCCAAACCTGAACTCCCAATGTGCAACGCCACAATCAGGCAATATTTGGGAGAGCCTTGGAATTAAAGTTCCTCCCAACCTAACCCAGGAAGGAGAAGACTTGTGAGAGCCAGGTGGGAAAGGAGCTGCCAAACTCCTCCAAGATTCCCTCCCTGCAGGAAAAGGAGCAGGCTCAAAGGGAACCCGGAACACGATGGGGATCAAGACTAATTAAAGGAGCAGGGAAAAGTGACAGCTACAAAAAGGCAGAGGGGCTCTTCTCTCCTGGAGCAAAGAGCCCCAAAGGCCCCAAAGGCAGGAGAAAAGAGCCCCTTTGTCAGAGGGATGGGAGCAGGGGTGGCTCAGAGGCATCACTGTACTCACACAATGGGGAGCAACAATAGAGGGCAAAAGGAGATGGGGCTGGTTCTCTCTGTGAGGATCCTAAAGTGAGGCAGGGCTGGGATAATGTTGGGATAATAAAAAACTGAGGAAGGAGAAGGATCAGCCCACAGAATATTGGGGATGTGAGGTTAAGAATGGGGAATCCTGAATGAGGCACAAATTCTCTGCTGGCCTTTCCTCGAGGTGAGCGGCAAACTGAGGATCTTCCTCAATGATGCTGCAAGAATTAATATTATTAAATTATGCTGCAATTATTCTTAAATTATGATGCATTATTAAATAATGCTGTGAAAGGTGTCATCAGAAAAAAGGGATGAGTGTGCCTGAGAAATGTAAAGGATCATTGGGAGGAATTATCCAGGAAAGCCCCTCCAAGGACATGGAATGGGGCAAAAGGCAGGGTGCAAAATAAACACATTAAAGCACAAGGGAGGGTTTTGGCTCCTAGGGGATCCTCTCAGCTCTGCCGCTCACCCAGGGGCTGCACAAAATGCCAGGAAACTCCCTGGAGGAAGACTGAGTTATCAATATATTTTATCCTATATTATCCTATATTATATCCTATATAATATTGGGTTATCAGTATATTTTATCCTGTGTTTTAGGAAAATTGAATTTTCTATGTATTTTAGGAAGATTGAGTTATCAGAATATTTTTATCCAGGATTTTAGGAAGATTTATTCCTCCATGGAGCATTTTGATGCTCTCCTCATCACTAATTAAGCAGTGTATAAACAACTTGGGGTTCAAAGTGATCTGAGTCCAGTTTTCTGTGCCCTCATTTCTAACCCAGGAGGGAAAGGAGGTTTTCCACAGCTCCAGGAAAAGAAATGTTGTCCTTATAATGCAAAGAAGTCACCCAGAGTGATCCCTTCAGGCTGAGAGATGATGCCACAGCAAGGAGAAGGGAGAAATCACCCCAGAAAATACACCACCAGCTCCAAAGTGTTGGAGTTTGGGAAGGACTCTGCCCTTTTCCTGCTCCCTCCTGCCCAAACCCACCAGCACACGGATGCAGGAAAGATCCAGCTGCCAGCCCTGCACAAAGAATTGAATCAGTTGATAGAAACCCCAGGTTTTTACAGGTCAAACTCAGCTCAGAAGCAGCTCTTGCCTCACTCCCATCCCTTCCCTCCACCCTGGGAGCCTTTACAGGTTATTTCACCTCCAGTGAAATGGAATATTCCCAACCAGGGAATGATTATTCCAATGGTTATTCCTGACCAGGCCTGACTTCCCAGGAGAATTTTCCATGTTTTCCTGTGTCAGTTGACACTGCACAGGCCTGGCTGCACCAGCACTCCCTGCACTGTCATCCCTGGCTCCATAAAACAGGAAGGAAAATGTGGAAACTCCCTCAAAATTAATTTCTTGGGGCACTCAGCACCAGAGAACCAATTTCAGATTCACAGGAGCTCCCTCCTCTCACCCCCCACCTCTATTTTTAGACTTCTCATTGACTAAAATTGAATTTGGGCGTTTTGCCACCGCCAGAAAAAAATCATCATCCTGACCCCAACAAAGCCCCAAATCCCACCCCGGGATCCTGAAGCAAAGACTGGGGCACATTTCACTCCCCCCAAAGCAGATGTTTCAGCTTAAGCCATAAAAAGCTTCATCCCAGGCCACAAAAAGGGGGCAGCTCTGCAGCAGCAGCAGAGACTCAGCTATTTGCAGGCTGGCAGGGATGGGGCTCCTTTTAGCAGCACGGCTGTGCAGGATTTGGGATCGGCGTCCCCAGGGCAAGGAGGGCCCCGGCTTGTCTGGCCAAGCCTTGGGAGGAGGGAGCTGCAGGCAGGGAAACCCTGCTGGGCTCCCAGTGCTCCTCAGAACATCCTGAACTCAGGCTCTGACTCTGGCTCAGAGCATCCCAGGGTTTGTTGGTGGGGGTTTTGAAGCCACTTCAAACTGAGGACCCAAAGATTTTTTAATGGGTATTTCTACACCCAAACCAAGCTCTGGGTTTGGCTCTGGTTTCTATTTCACACCAAAAATCTTTGCTATCCCCATTGCCATAAGAAATCCCATTGCATTTTCCTGCCCTGAATCCCACCCAGGACTGTAACATGCTGGAAAAACTCCTCAAAACTCCCTTGGGCATTGAAGAGCAGCAGCAAGGAAGGGATGAAGGGGAGTTCTGTAGCTCAGGAATGATGATGCCCTGCAGAACATTTTCTGACTCTGTCTCAGAGCATCCCAGGGTTTGTTGGTGGGGATTTTGAAGCCCCTTCAACTGAGGGACCCAAAGTTCTTTATGGACCCAAACCAAGCTCTGGGTTTGGCTCCCATTTCACAGCAAAAACCTGGATCAGTGTGGTGCTGTCCCCACTGCCATTAGAAATCCCACCAAGGACTGTAAAATGCTGGGAAAACTCCCCAAAAACTCCCTTGGGCAGCAAAGAGCAGCAGCAGGAAGGGATGAAGGGAAGTTCTGTAATTCAGGAGTGATGATACCCTGCAGAACATTTTCTGAATTTGTCTCAGAGCATCCCAGGGTTTATTGGTGCGGATTTTGAAGTCTCCTCAACTGAGGGACGCAAAGCGGTTTTTTATGGGTATTTCCACACCCAAACCAAGCTCTGGGTTTGGCTCTGGTTTCTATTTCACACGAAAAATCTTTGCTATCCCCATTGCCATAAGAAATACCATTGCGTTTTCCTGACNATAAGAAATCCCATTGCGTTTTCCTGCCCTGAATCCCACCCAGAACTGTAATATGCTGGAAAAACTCCCCAAAAACTCCCTTGGGCAACAAACAGCAGCAGCAGGAAGGGATGAAGGGGAGTTCTGTAATTCGGGAATGATGATGCCCTGCAGAACATCTTCTGGCTCTTTAACTTGTGCTCTGACTCTGCCTCAGAGCCTCCCAGGGCTTATTGGTGGGGATTTTGAAGCCAAAGTTGTTGTTCTTTTTTTTATGGGTATTTCCACACCCAAGCCAAGTTCTGGGTTGGCTCTGGTTCCCATTTCACAGCAAAAATCTGGATCAGTTTGGTGCTGTCCCCGTTGCCATAAGAAATCCCACCCAGGACTGTAAAATGCTGGAAAAACTCCCCAAAAACTCCCTTGGGCATTGAAGAGCAGCAGCAGGAAGGGATGAAGGGAAGTTCTGTAATTCAGGAGTGATGCTGCCCTGCTCCTTCCGTGCCCAAATTCCCAAAGTCAACAGAGACTGCTCCCGGCCCTGGATCCACCCCCAGCTCCACACAGACCAGGGCAGTGCTGCAAGTGCTTGAGGCACAGCCAGGGAGCCAAAAAATTCCCATTTCTGCCCAACCACGGGGCTCTGAGCCAGGATAAAACATCAGAGGGTCAGAGCAGGACCCTGGGATGACTTTCAGTCACCAAAGTGGGAAAAGATCTCAATTCAAGCAGAATTTCCAATGGCTGCCTTTGGAATTTGGGGATGAAGGGTCACATCCAGCACCTTTAGGGATGGCTGTCAAAGGCTCTGGGGCATTCTGGCTCTGCTGTCCCGTTTTAGGGGTGAGAGGCTGATCCTCCCCAGCCTGCGGAATGTCTGTGGCTGGAGGAGCGTGTCCCTGCTCCCTGCAGCCTCCCAAATTCCCCATATAGCTCCTTAATTACAGAGCACTGGGGAAAATGGGTGTTTGCAGAGCAGATACGGCCCTCGTTGTTTTGCTCTTCTGCATCCTGCAGGGATTCAGGGCTTGAAGGGAAGAAAAAAACCAAAAAAAAACCACCCCAAAACCAGAGTGAGTTCGGCTCTGTCAGCTCCTCCTCCCATCCCAGCTCCTGAGGTCAGCAGGGATGGGATCCAAGAGCTGCAGAAAAGCCAGATTGTTTTAATTTAAACATTTGAGGAGGACTCTCTCCCCCCCCCAAGTGCACAGGACGTGATAATGTGCCTGTCCCGGTGCCGGCCAGCCCTGCTGAGAGAACATTCCTCGCAGTTTTCCGATCGGATCCCAAGCGCCAGAGGGATAAATCCACTTCCCTCTCCTGCCCTTGGGGCTCTGGACACCACAGGGGGACTCCCAGGGACCTCCCATCATTGTCACACCCATCAGGACACGCTGGGGGAATGAGGAAAACATTGGGATCATCATGTGGGACCCAGGGAGAGCAGCTCTGATCCTTCAAGGAATCCCCAGCTTTGCCCAGATCCTGCCTTTGGGGTGTGCACAGCCCCAGTATTTTCCAGGGAAAAACCTCCAAGGGGCATTTCCAGGGAGGTTTATGCCCTGATTCGAGGCTTCTCCCATGGAATCACAGCCCAGCTCTGCTCCCACCATCTCGTCCCTCTGCAGAAATCCCAAATTTCCATGGAATACCAGCACAAAGGTCACAATCCCAATATTCCACCCCTAAACCAGGCACAGCTCCCCAAATCAGCTCCAGCCTTTGCTCAGCCCTGCTTCCATCATCTCCCACCCCTCTCATCCCTCTGCAGAAATCCCAAATTCCTATGGAATAGCAGCATAAAAGTTATAATCCCAATATTTCAACCCAAAAGCAGGCACAGATCCCAAAAGTCAGCTCCAGCCTCAGTCAACTCTGCTCCCACCATCTCCCACCCCTCATTCCCCTGCAGAAATCCTAAATTTCTATGGAATACCAGCACAAAGGCCACAATCCCAATGTTTCACCCCACAGCCAGGCACAATTCCCCAAAATCAGGTCCAAGCTCTTTGTCAGCTCTGCTCCCACCATCTCATCCCTCTGCAGAAATCCCAGATTTCCATGGAATACCAGCACAAAGGTTACAATCCCAATATTTTGCCCCCAAACCAGGTACAACTCCCCAAATCAGCTCCAGCCCTTGGTCAGCTCTGCTCTCACCATCTCCCACCCCTCTCATCCCTCTGCAGAAATCCTAAATTTCTATGGAATACCAGCACAAAGGTCACAATCCCAATGTTTCACCCCACGAGCTCCCCAAAAATCAGCTCCAGCCCTGGGTGAGCACCACACCCCTCGCCCTCCCAACCCAAACCATTCCAATGTTTTACCCACAAACCAGGCACAGCCCCCCAAAATCAGCTCCAGCCCTCGGTCAGCCCTGCTCCCACCATTTCCCATCCCTCATCCCTCTGCAGAAATCCTAAATTTCCATGGAATACCAGCACAAAACTTATAACCCAAATATTTCACACCACGACCAGGCACAACTCCCCAAATTCAGCTCCAGCCTCAGTCAGCTCTGCTCCCACCATCTCATCCCTCTGCAGAAATCCTGAATTCCTATGGAATACCAGCACAAAGGTTGTAACCCAAATATTTAAACCCAAAACCAGGCACAGCTCCCCCAAATCAGCTCCAGCCCACACTCAGCTCTGCTCTCACCACCTCTCACCCCGCATTCCTCTGCAAAAATCCCAAATTCCCATGGAATACCAGCACGAAAGTTATAATCCCAATGTTTCAACCCAAAACCAGGCACAGCTCCCAAAAATCAGCTTCAGCCTCAGTCAACTCTGCTCCCGCCATCTCATCCCTCTGCAGAAATCCCAAATTTCCATGGAATACCAGCACAAAGGCCACAATCCCAATGTTTCACCCCACGAGCTCCCCAAAATCAGCTCCAGCCCTGGGTGAGCACCACACCCCTCGCCCTCCCAGCCCAAACCATTCCAGGGCTCTGTTGCATCACCAGCAAACCAGTCCCAGCTCCCAGGAATTCCACAGCCACTGGAATTCCGGCGGAATTTTTTGGCCACCTCGGATCAAAGCCGAACTGGCAAATCCATTTGCCAAGTCGTTTATGGAAATTTACCCCCATCAGAGGGACACAGAGAAAAAGGGTTGGCTCTGAGTCCCTGCTGGAGGTGAATGTGCAGAATAAATCAGGATTCTGAAGCTTTTCACTCTTTTTCAGAGGAGTATCTATTTTACACCAGCTGAGTGACTTCAGAACTCAAAAATCCAATGGCCAGAAGTCAAAAATTTCAATATTCCTCTGTACTTTCAGGGCTCAAATGCTGCCAAAACCCCGAAGGAGTGCTGGACAGTGTGCAGGGGAGTCTGTGGCAGCACACCACGATCCCAAATGCACTGGGGGCTGTTTCCTTGCCAGGACAGGGAAAAACAATCAGCCAAACTGATAAAGCTAGAGGAGGGTGCTAAAAAGGAAACCCACAGGTATAGAAGCTCAGGATTTAAACTCCACCCTATTAAAAAAAAACCCCATTAACAAGCCCTGAACTCTTTCTGTGGCCTGGCCACTGCTGCTGTTCCAGTGCAGTTCCAGCAGCAATTAAAAGAAATTTAAATTATTTATTATTATTATTTAATGTTATTTTTAAATAATAAATTAAATTAATTTAAAGCAATTAGAGGGAAAATCTCTGGCACAGCCCATCCTACTTCCTTGGCACAGCCCCCCAGCCCCTCACCCTTCCACACCTCCAGTCCACCAGCCCCATTCCCCTTCCCAGGGCTCTGCCTGGGGCTTCTTGGGTCAGGATTTGGGCAGGAAATCCCAAAAGCTTCGTTGACAAATGGAGCATTTGCAAAGGGCTGGGCAGGGCAAGGAGCTCCAGGTGCCCCCAGATCCAGGGAGTCACAGCTCCAGCCCTTCCCTGGGGTGCTGTTGTTTATCCTGGAGAAAAGGAGACTCGGAGGTGACTTTATCACTCTCCACAACTCCCTGGAAGGTGGCTGTGCTCAGATGGGGGTGNCTGTGCTCAGATGGGGTTGGTCTCTTTCTCCAGGCAGCACTGACAGAACGAGAGGACACAGCCTCAGCTGTGCCAAGGGAAATTTAGTCTGGACATCAGCAAAAGGTTTTTTACAGAAAGAGTGATAAAGTACTGGAAGGTCAGCCTGGGGAGGTGGTGGAGTCACCATTCCGGGATGTGTTTTAAAAAATTGGATGTGGCACTTGGTGCTGTGGTTTAGCTGAGGTGTCAGGGCTGGGTTGGACTGGATGATCCTGGAGGGCTCCTCCAACCTGGTCACTCTGTGATTCTGCTGCAGGGAGAGATGGGCACCCCAGCACCCAAAACCCCACCAGAATTCCAGGGGTAACCATGGAATCACACAATGGTTTGGGTTGGGAGGGACCTTAAAGCTACTCCAGGGGCACCTCTCACTATCCCAGGTCACTCCAGCCTGGCCTGGGACACTTCCAGGGATCCAGGGGCAGCCACAGCTTCTCTGGGCACCCTGTGCCAGGGCCTCAACATCCTCACAGGGGACAACTCCTTCCCATTATCCCATCCAGTCCTGCCCTCTGGAAGTTTAAAGCCCTTCCCTTCATCCTTTCCCTGGGACTTATCCCAAGTCCTGTTGCCCTGATCTTTTCCAGCCTTCTGATGTTTGCATTTTTGTAGTGGAGTTTCTCACAGATTTCCAGGTAAGCAAAGTGATGTTTACATTACTCACTGGAGGAAGTACAATTGATGGACTTGTAGTTTGACCAGTGTGGCGGGAGNTTGTAGTTGTACCAGTGTGGCGTGATAGGTGTCAACCTCATTGTCCAATCCATGGTCATTGTCCAAAATCTACATAAACTCAAGCAGAAAAATAAACTTCCCTCTTTTTGCCCTGATGACTGGACTGCGTGCATGTAATTTATTTTGTGTCCTATAGTGACAACGTCTCTCTCCAAGAACACCTTCACCCCATCCCGACTCTGAAATCTAAAGGCGATTCTGGCTGAGCATGAGGAATTTCCACCTGGATTTGGAGGAATTTCCACCTGGATCTGGAGGAGTTGTTTCCCTCTGGGTGCCAGTGGCTGTGCGGGGGCACAGGAGCTGCCAGCCCTCCCACAGCTCTTTCCTTTGGGAGCCCAAATCCTCCAGAGCATCCCCTGGGTTTTCCCAGCAGAGCCCCCAGCAGCTCCAGCTGCCAAAGCCCAGCCCCAGCCTCTCGCTGCTGTTTTTGGGTGCTTGGAAACTCCAGCAAAGCCAAAATCTCCTCTCAGAACTCCCTGAGAGTCCAGCGAGGCTCCAGCTGAAACACCTCACTCGGGAGCTGCTTTTTTCCCCCCTCCCCGTTTCTCCTGAGCAGAATGACACTTGTGTTCACTGTGACTCATCTCCTTGACCTTTCCATTCACTTTTAATGGTGCAAGCTGGAAATAAGGGCACCCAAACAATGCTGGCATTATTCAGCTGCTGAACTGCAGCACACAAGAGCACACAGAGTAGGTATCTCATTCCTCATGGAAAAAATAAAATAAAATCAAAATCCCACAGACTCGCTGCTTAATTCATGTTGGAGAGTTGAATGAGCTGCACCAAAAAAAAATTTTAAAAAAATAAAAATTGCTGTGTAAAACGCTGCAGGAGGATGAGAGATCCTGGGAAACTGGCAGTGTCATCTCCAGGAATTCGGCTGCAGCGAATTCTTACTCCAGCATTGTCTTGGAAACAAAAAAAAAAAANTGTGAAAAAAAAAAAAAAAAAAAAAAAAAAAAAAAAAAAAAAAAAAAAAAAAAAGGGGGGTGGAGGGAGGAAAAGCAGAGGAGGAGGAGAGGCCAGCCAGGCTCATGAGCTCAGGCAGAGCGTGGCTCCTTCCTGAATTTCCTCACTGGGAAGCAGCAGCTCCAGCTGACAGGCACAAGGAGCACAAAATCTGCTCCCTAAATCTGACAGTGACGAGCAGGCTCCAGCAGACCCCTCAGTGACCTCTCCCAATCAGCTCCTCCCTGAGCCCTGCAAACTCCCCTCCTTTGCAAGCTGGAGCAAAATGAGAAGGGAAAAAAGAAAAAAAAGAAAAGGCCTTGGAGGAGTTTGGTGAAAAGCTGAGCCCAGGAAACACTTTTAAACACTTTGGGGTTTGTTTCTTCTGAAAGAATTCCCTGGCTGCAGATGCACAGCTGGATCCAGGCAGGGATGGCACAGCTGGCAGGGAGATTTAGGCAAATATGTATTAATAATGTGTATAGTAAGTAAATGTAATAATAATGGTCTGTAATATAAATCTAAGGTAAGATAATTCCAGTGTTCATCAAGCTGAAGGAGAAAAAGAGGCCTCCAACCATCCATCCCATCCCTCTTTAGGAAAACAGCTCCAAATTCCCTTTACAGGTCAGATCAAAGGATTCTGAGAGCAGCCAACAGAACAGCACAGTGCTCTTGGTACAATCTGCAAAAACCCTGTCCCAAACCTAAAGAAAAAATCCAAATTACCTCCTGGATTTGCTGGGTGAGGGGCACTGGTGATGCACAACAGGAATAAAAATATCCCAAGCAAGAAAAGCATTTTTAAAGTAAAAAAAACCCCACATTACTAAAGATGAACTCCAGTTCATCACCATCCAGCACACCCCACTTCCATCTGCACCCCAAAAAGGGGTTTTTTCCCGGTAAACAGAAGGATTTTTGTGGCTGCCCAGGGGATCCTCTGCTATAAATTTCCTTTCTAGATATAATTCAAAGGAATCTGAGAGCAGCCAATAGAACAGCACAGTGCTCTTGGTACAATCTGTAAAAAACCTGCCCCAAATCTAAAGAAAAAATCCAAATAACCTCCTGGATTTGCTGGAATAAAAATATCCCAAGGAGGAAAAGCCTTTTTAAAGCAGTAAGAATCAATCACCAACACGAGCTGAGGCACAGGGATGGACAGAGGCTGCTGGAGCTGCTTGAAAACTCAGATTTTATTGGCACATCAGCAATAAAATCCTGTTCAAGCAGCCCCACAGGGATGCAGGATCAGCCCCCAGGACATGGGAAACCCAAGGATTTGCCTGAGGAATGGGAGAAAAAACCCACAGCAGAGTTTAGAACCAGCCCTGATGCAGCTTTTCCACTCACTCCGTCCCCAAACTCTCCTTTTTTCTCTCAGGCTCATTACACAAACTCGAAGAAAAAACTCTGCTGTAAATACATTCAACATAACTTTCCTCCTTTAAAAAAAAATAAAAATGACATCTCATCATTGTGAAAGCTTCCAGATGATGTTAAGAATCCTCCTGGCTTCTGGAAAGAGAAAAAAAAAATAAAAAGAGCCCAGACTTGGAGCAACTGACCTCAAAAATGCCTTTTGTGTAGTTCCCTCATTTATTTATTTTAGTTCCACAGATTTTCCAGACACGTCCACAGAGAAACCACGACATCATTTGGATGCCTCAGTCAGTGCTAGGCTGAATTTCAAGAGCCTTGGGACTTGCCAACAGTAACCAGTGGTTAATTAGACCACGTTGCCAACCCAATTTTTTCCATATAACATTAGATTTCAACAAAATGTTTCCATTCTTTCATGTCTCAACCTTTTTTTTTTAAATATTATTATTTTTGTTCCCCTGGTTTTGCTCGTTCTCCCCGTCCTCGGTGTTGCTTTGTTTCACACAAAGGTTTTTATTGTGTTTCGAAGGCCTGAAAATTCAGCCTCTGTCACATCAGGTTTAGTAGGGAGAGTAAAATATTTGATATAAACAGAGGTCAGGTTGGAAGTGAAGAAGTTTCTCTGAAGGAGGAAGAGAGGTGGGAAAAGGAAAGGGAATTCAGGGAGGGGAAAAGGGGGGAAAAGGGGGGAAAAGGGGGG
>VWZU01015820.1:146404-160826 GCA_013397095.1 Sterrhoptilus dennistouni | reverse complement strand
TTTTTTTCCTTTTCTTCCCCCTTTCTTTAAAAAAGAGGCAGGAGTTTGTCAATCTCGAAACGGAGCAGCAAATCAGGGCCGGGCAGAGCGGCCCCCCCAGCCCAGCCCAGCCCGGCCCAGCCCCCGCTTCCAGCGGGATGTCCCGGCCCCCAAAAAGAGGATTTTTTTCCTCATTTTTTCCTCTTTTTTTCCCCCCCGCTGGAATAGCAGCAGACGGAGTTTTTCCGCCTCTTTCCCCCCATCCCGTGTCCTCGTTCGCTGAGTTTTGTGGGTTTGGGAAGAGTTGATGTCCCCTGTGCTGCCCGTGACAGGAGGTTGGGGTGGGATGGCAGGGGGAGATTGGACACCCAGAAGGTGGGCAGGGTCCCCAGGGAGCCCCAAACCTCAGTGGGTCCTGCACAGGGCGGGATTGTTGGGTCAGGGTTGGGCTCCATCATTGTGGGACGTTCTGTGATTCCGTCAGGTGGGGCTCGTAGAGATGGGGGAAAGGCAAGGTGCTTCCCTTCCCAGGAGAGGTGAGAACTGGGGGGAATAATCCACTCCTGGCAGGGAAGGGATGGAAGGGTTGGAAGAGTTGGAAAGGTTGGAAGGGATGGAAGGGATGGAAAGGATGGGACAGATGGGAGGGTCGGATGGGATAGAAGGGATGGAAGGGGTGGAAGAGATGGAAGGATGAAAGGGGTTGAAGGGATTGAAGGGATGGAGGGGATGGAAGAGATGGAAGGGATAGAAGGGGTGGAAGGGACGGGAGGGATGGAGGAGATGAAGGGGTGGAAGGGATGGAAGGTTGGAAAGTGGTGGAAGGGGTGGAAGGGATTGAAGGGGTGGAAGGTGTGGAAGGTCAGGAAGGGGTGGAAGGGGTGGAAGGGATGGAGAGCTGCTGGTCCTGCTCTGCACACCCGCCTGGTCCTGAGCCCAGCTCCAGCTCCTGGGGCTCCCTGTCTCACTCAGTCCCCCCTCCCACAGCAGTGAGCACTGATCAATCACACTGATAAAACTCCACCTGTAAATGTTCTGGTGCTGTGGGGCAGGACAGTGCCCAAGGCTGGAACTGGATCATCTCTAAGGTCCCTTCCCACCAAAGCCTTTCTCTGATTCCGTAAAAAGAAAAATTAAATCTCCAGTTCATTTCCTGCACCATCCCCATCCCTCAGGCCCAGGAAAGGACAGATCACACTCCAGGACCAGGGGCCCCACAATGCTGCAGACCCCTCTACAAAACCAAAATCAGATTAAATCAAGACCAGAGAAGGAAAAAACCCAACAAAATCCAGCCCTTTCCCTTAAATAAATGCTTTGAAGGCACTTGCTGGCATCAACACCTTCTGTCAGTGCCATCAAAGGCCTGAACATCACTGCTGGCACCACTGATGGCACATCCAGGGGACAGTCCCTGCTCCTTTGGGGCTCAGTTTTCCCAGAGCAGTGGTGTCACCTCTAATGCCACACCCTGGGCCACACCAGAGTGTCCCAGCCCTCTCCACATGGGAAAAACCCACTTCCACCACCTGAATTCCCACCCCGTGCCCACCCCAGACCCCAATTCCTTTGTGGGTTTGGTCACCCAGCACTTGAGGCCTTGGGCAGGCAGGTCCCACACAAGGAGAGTGAAGGAGTTTGGAATCTCTTATCCCAATTTTGGGATCACTAATCCCAATTTTGGAATCTCTTATCCCAATTTCGGGATTTCTCATCCTAGTTTTGGGATCTCTCATCCCAATTTTGGGCTCTCTCATCCCAGTCTGGGGATCTCTCATCCCAGTTTCGGGATCACTCATCCCAATTTTGGGATTTCTTATCCCAGTTTTGGGATCTCTCATCCCAATATTGCTCTCTCTCATCCCAGTTTTGGACTCTCTCATCCCAATTTTGGGATCTCTCACCCCAACAGCCCCTGATTTTGGCTGTCTGATGGAAGAACCCGGCACCACGATGAGTTTTGGCCATGAATCCTTGGCCTGGTGGGATGAGAGTCGCCTGGATGGATAATCAATATCAAACACATCAAAACCTAAAAGGACAGGAGGCCAAACCCCTGCAGATCCAGGAATGGTCAAGGGATGCTCCCAGCCCACTCGGGGAACGTTTCCTCGGGATTCATTTGGGAAGAGCTGCAGGAAATCCCTCCCTCTGCCTCTGAACCTGCCGAGATACCTTCCCCCAGCTCCAGGCTCGCAGTGGAACTGGAAAATCTGGAGCCTGAGGCGCACGGAGGGAGAGATCCCTGTGCTGACAGGGCCTTTCAGCGGGCGGAGGTGAGAGGCACAGCGGCCCCGGGGCAGGGCCGGGCAGAGGCACAGTGGGGACGGTGCCAGCGGCACTCCCGGGCAAATCCCCGCGGTGAAAACCCCTCCAGGCCCGCCTCTCATGGGGGACCGGGTGACTGCAGGGATGGCAGGAGAATCACACCGTGCTCCTTCTCCAGGAGGAGCCTGGAGGTGAAATCCTCCAGGGCAACACCTGCAGAGCCCTGCAGGCATCTCTGCCGAGTGCCCGTGGGGTGGAGACTGGGATTGACACCGTCCAGCCTTCCTTCTGCTCCAGAATGTCCTGGCATTGACACTGTCCACCCTTCCTTCTGCTACAGAATATCCCACGATTGACACCATCCAGCCTCCCTTCTGCTCCAGAATATCCCGGTATTGACACTGTCCATCCTTCCTTCTGCTCCAGAATATCCCGGCATTGACACTGTCCATCCTTCCTTCTGCTCCAGAACATCCCAGGATTGACACCATCCAGCCTCCCTTCTGCTCCAGAATATCCCGGCATTGACACTGTCCATCGTCTCTCCTGCTCCAAAATATCCTGGGATTGACACCGTCCACCCTTCCTTCTGCTCCAGAATATCCCGGGATTGACACCATCCAGCCTTCCTTCTGCTCCAGAATATCCCGGCATTGACACTGTCCATCCTTCCTTCTGCTCCAGAACATCCGAGGATTGACACCATCCAGCCTTCCTTCTGCTCCAGAATATCCCGGCATTGACACTGTCCATCCTCTCTCCTGCTCCAAAATATCCCAGTATCGACACCATCCTGCTCTTAACTATCCCAGTATCCTGGGATTGACACTGTCCATCCTCCCTCCTGCTCCAAATTATCCCAGGATTGACACCATCCAGCCTTCCTTCTGCTCCAAAATATCCCGGGACTGACACCGTCCAACCTTCCTTCTGCTCTAAAATATCTCAATTTCCTGGGATCGACATCGTCCATCCTCTCTCCTCCTCCAAAATATCCCAATATCCCAGGATTGACACTGTCCATCCTCCCTCCTGCCCCCAAATCTCCCAGTATTCCCACCTGGGCCTTCCCACAGGCTCCAGCTGCCTCTGTTGAGCAGAAGCTGTTCCACACCACCATGGAGATCCTTCCTCTTTCCCCTCCGCGTGTTCAGACCATGAAGTATCCCAAGAATTTGGACTCGGAAGCGGGGTGGTGAAAGCCCCAGCAGAGCCCCTGGGATGCAAATCCCCCCTTGCCCCTTGGGGTTGGAATTTGATGATCTTTCAGGTCCCTTTCTACCCAAATCCTGTGATTCCAAATAATCCTGGATTATGGCACCACAGCAATCACTCAGTACAGGATTTCCCTGGGTGTCTGCTCACCCTGCTGTCACTATAGGACACAAAATGAATGACACGTACACCATCAAGTCATCAGGGCAAAAAAAGGAATTTTTTTTTTTTTAAGGGAATTTATTTTTTTTCCTCGGCTTATATAGATTTTGGACAATGATCATGGACTGGAGGATGAGGTTGCCCCCTCTTCAATCATGCTGGTCAAACCAGAAGTTTATCAATTGTCCCTCCTCAAGAGAGGAATGAAAACAATCACTTTGTTGACATGAAAATCTGTGAGAAGCTTCACTACAGAAATGCAAACATTAGGAGGCTGAAAAAGATCACGGCGACACCCTGCCAGGTGTGGGCTCCCCAAATCCCAGGATCCTGAATCCTCCCCTCCCAGATTTCTGAGCAGCTCAGGGGTTGGGAATGAGCTCCTGGCTTGTCTCCTCCAGCAGTGAGAGGAAATCCCAAGCCCCTGCACACCAACCCCAGCCATTCCTGCCCTCCTCAGCCACGGCAAGGGGAGTTCCCAAAGCACCAAAATCAGCAGGCAGGGAAATTAAAGCAGCTCAGAGCACTGAACTCCCACACCTCCCCTTTTTTCCCTTTTGCTCCAGACTGACACCAGATCATCCCAATCTGGACCAGGATCAGATGCAAAGTAGAAAACCTGGCCCGGGGAAGCTTTTTGCTGAGCAGGAAAACTCTGAGCTCCCATTGCTTCCCCAGGTGATTTGGGAGCTTTGCACAGACCTGCCTGTGCCTCCCCAGCAGCAGCACAAACACACAACTCGGCTCCTGCTGGTGGCAAACCGGAAAATTCCAGCAGCCACGTGCCAAATTTTGGGAACCAACCCAAATTTTGGCCCTTTGGGGAGGACCAGATGATCTGGTGGGAGCTCCAGGAGGGGTCACACCAGCTCACGGTGACCCCAAATCCCTCCAGCAGCCAGCCAGGGTCACGTCTGAGCAGCCACAGGAACACAGCTGTGGCTGGGGGCCAAATTTCCTGAAGGAACAGCCGTTTCTGGAAGGGTTTTCATGCCTAAATGCATCTTGAGCCCAGCTGGCTGTTGTTTATAGGATGGAGAACACGTTTGTGAGCTTTCCAAAGAAAGGAAAAGGCTTAAGGGATGTAGGTAATGTTGGAAAAAAAATCATTTATGTGCTATCAAATCATCACCAGCATTCTGCCAAAAGGCAGTTGTTGGGTAGTTGGAAAGAATTGGGATAAGTTTGAAAGGATTATTGATAACCAGTCAGAGCCCATGGCCAGCTGAGGAGAAAAGGCTAAAATGAGGAATTAAAATGACCTGAGCTGTTGTATAAATAATTAGGACAGGCAGCTGCTCTCAGGAATGATTTCCAATACCATTTATGAGGAGAGCACATCCATAAAACACACATTTTTCCCTCCACCATCCTAATGCCAGCCTTTACTCCTTGCAAATTTATACACACAATTGCATCTCTGCCATTAATTCAATTTTTATCAATTGTTCTGTGCCTAAATGAAATCCCAAATCCCAATCCTCATTTATAACCTCACCTGCTGGCCTGGAAAGGATTGCTCCCAAATTCAGCTTTAAAAAAAAATTATGGAGGATTTAGCCCTAAAAAGACATTTTGGATGGAGAGGTTTGGCAAATGAAAGTCTCCATTTATCCACAGAGGAAACTTCACATCTGGAATCCCAGAGCTCAGCACTGCCCCAAACTCAGAGCTCTGGGTGGTCTTTAATTTGAACAAGGAGTTCAGAGCATTACCCAGCACTGTTCACACCCATTCCCACCCTGCAGAGGGGCAGCGTTTTCCCCAAAAAACCTTCCTGAAAACGCTGGTTTGAACCCCAAATCCACGTTTTTAGAGGATGGTGGTGGGCGGCCCATCATCACTGATAGCAGGATACCCCAATTTTCAGATAGAGCAGATAATTAATGATCTAATTAGAATGTAGGCACGATGAAAATATTCAACAGGTACCTCCCAAATAGCAAAAAAAAAAACCAAAACCCCAAACCCAAAAAACCCCAAAAAACCCTAAAAAACCCAAAACCCCCCCAAAAACAAACCCTAAAAAACCCAAAACCCCCCCCAAAACCAAACAAAAATCCCCAAAACAACCCAAAAACCCCAACCCCCCCAAAACAAACTCTAACCTCTAACCCCCCCAAAAACAAACCCTAAAAAACCCAAAACCCCCCCCAAAACCAAACAAAAATCCCCAAAACAACCCAAAAACCCCAACCCCCCCAAAACAAACTCTAACCTCTAACCCCCCCAAAAACAAACCCTAAAAAACCCAAAACCCCCCCCAAAACCAAACAAAAATCCCCAAAACAACCCAAAAACCCCAACCCCCCCAAAACAAACTCTAACCTCTAACCCCCCCAAAAACAAACCCTAAAAAACCCAAAACCCCCCCCAAAACCAAACAAAAATCCCCAAAACAACCCAAAAACCCCAACCCCCCCAAAACAAACTCTAACCTCTAACCCCCCCAAAAACAAACCCTAAAAAACCCAAAACCCCCCCCAAAACCAAACAAAAATCCCCAAAACAACCCAAAAACCCCAACCCCCCCAAAACAAACTCTAACCTCTAACCCCCCCAAAAACAAACCCTAAAAAACCCAAAACCCCCCCCAAAACCAAACAAAAATCCCCAAAACAACCCAAAAACCCCAACCCCCCCAAAACAAACTCTAACCTCTAACCCCCCCAAAAACAAACCCTAAAAAACCCAAAACCCCCCCCAAAACCAAACAAAAAACCCCAAACAACTAAAACTCTTTCAAGAGTTAAATTTTCCCCCGAAAAAAGCCAAACCACGACACACAGAAATACAAACTCTCATTCCCTTGAGGCCGAGCACCTGTTTGGGGCCAAAAAAGCAAGAACTGGGCAGCCAAAATTGTCCCCAATCCGGCTGCTCCAGTGGGAACTCCAATGGGATTTTTTGGTGCCATCCCTGGGCAGGGCACAAGGTGCGGTTTGTTTTAGGGTTTGTGTCGGGATGTCTCACGGCTCTGTTTAACAGAGGAAATAGCTTTAGAAAGGGAACAGACTTTCCACTCCTCCTCTTTTTCCAGCCCTGTCGCCTCCTCTCCAGCTCGGCGGGGACGAGGCCAAGCCTTGGATGTGGAACTGGGGCTGGAGCTGCCCGGGGAGGAGGCTGAACTCAGCTGCCCTTGCCCTGTGCAGTGCCAGCCTGGGGGACAGTGAGGAGCTGCTGGTCCCTGCTCACATCCTGGGGGTTAGAGATGTGGATTATAAAATTGGCTTTTCGCAGGATGTGGGCTATAACGTTGTGGTAAGGATATGGGATATAAGTTTTCTATTTCTGCTATTAGTAAAAGAAGATTAAGGCATAGTGGTAGTAGTTGATGTAAGTCTGCTTAAACTGTCTGTTTAATTAAAATAACATCCAGTGAACATGGAAAGAAGACTCTGCTACTGATACACCAACTATCAGCATCTCCCACCTGAAGAAAGTCTGGACCAAGGGCCAAACTGGAGGTGATAATGAAGACACAGCCACGAAACACAAATGCTCTAAAAAGGCAGACCCAAGGAGGGACCATGCAAAACAGTTCCTGGAATATGGAAACTAGTTTATGGAAATATATGAATATTCATAAACTGTTGTGATAGAAAGGGTATTTAAAGAATGTCTCTGATACAGCAAAGTGTGGACTTGGCTGAGTGCCGAGTCACCCGGCCATCCGTACTTGGCTTTTTTTATCTTCTAATTGTCTTAATTATTTTATTAAACATATTTCTTAAAACTTACCAAAACGTGAACCTCGTTCTTCACACGGGCTTCAATTCCCCTTCTCCCTCTGACCCGCGGGCAGTGGCTCAGCCTAAACCCGGATAATCTGTCTGGACTCCAGGAGATAATCCCTGGGGATACACAGAGTGTTGTGTGAGAGCAGGAGCTGCCCAGCAGCAGGGATAGCACAGGGGTAAAATGGTTCTTAAAATCGTGGGAATTGTATAAAATAGATTCAGGGGAGGTGGAAAGAAAAGTTGGGCCTGGATAGGAAACCAAAACCAAAGGAAACCAAAACTATGTAGGCCCTGGAAACAAAGGTTGGGTTTTGTCTTTACTGGATCATTGAAACTGCACCTGCATCATCATCATCTGATAAATGATACGATTGTTAATTGTAATGATTGTTTGGTAATTGAATATGGTTATTATCTTAAGAATCATGAGAAACTATGTTTGGGGCCCTGATGGAAACTACAAGGATTCATGCTAGAATCAGATCAATGTCTACAATAGAACAATATGAATTTAATAATTAATATGAAGTTATATAATGAAAGAGTATGAAAACATCCATCCTGAATCTATGTCGGGGTCAGATTTGGGTCTGTGCCCTGTACCCCTGACTCTCAGAGCTCTTCAATAAAAGTACATAATGCATATAATCATTCTGTGATTCCGTGTTTCAACGCTAACACTGGCACTCCCCTCTCATCTCCAAGCACTAAAGAAGTTCCTAAACTCCCCCTGACCCCACAAGGGCTTCACTGGACACCACAAAACTCCCCCTGACCCCACAAGGGCTTCACTGGACACCACAAAATTCCCCCTGACCCCACAAGGGCTTCACTGGACACCACAAAGTTCATTTTCCCGCTCCAGTTTGTCCATTATAATCATGATTGAAGATTGAATATTGCAAATTTACGAAGTCAAATCACTCAGAGGTTCAGCTTGGAGGCCTGATCCCCAAATTTTCCTCTACACCTCCAGGGTGTTCATTTTGATCAATAAAAGATATTATCAGAATAAGAAAAATGAGATAAGGAAGGGCAAGGCCTATCTGGAATTAAATCTGGTCAAGAACAGCAAAAAGACCTTCTTCAAATAAATCAACAACCAAAGAAAAAATAAGGAAAATGTTCATCCAAGCACACCCAGAATCACCATCATTTTGGGATTATTCCCAGGTCTAGGAATGGATTAAAGCATCCCAAGATATTTTGGTTGCATCATCCTCTAGCTGCCTTTTAGAAAAAAAAATCAACTTAATGCCTACAGATTTCCCTCTAACAAATAATTTTCATCCCCATTTTCCTGTCTCTAACATCCCTGTCAATTAACCATGATACAGAACTTCCAGGCAGCTCTTTCCATTCCTAAATTTCGTGGTGAAACCAAAAAAATAATAATAAAAAAAGGCCCATTGTGTAGGTTCCCCTTTGATTTCCCATGATTACAGGTCCACTCCACCCTCCTGCCGTCACAAACCCTTCCATTTGTTGGCTTTTCCTCCTCTGGCTGGAGCAGCAATGAGGAGAATTGAGGAGAATTCAGGGAGCTGTGTGCACCACCCAGCACTCCAGACAAGGGGCCAGTCTCTTCCCGAGGCTGAGCTGCTCCCTAAATACAGAAAGGAAAAAAAATTCCATCATTTTTGGGATGAATCACTGGAGGAATCCAGTCCAGCTCCGAGTGGGCTCTGCCCTGACTCATTTTCATTTCTCAGCCCTGTGGTTCCATCAGGCACCTTCAGTCCTGTCATCTTTCCACAGATCCCCCCTGTCCCCACGGGGTTTTCCAGTTTGGGGAAGAGCCAGAACCAGATCCCAAGTCAGGGATGTTCTTCCCTGGGCACACACAGCTCATCCACCCAACACTGACCCAAAACAGCTCCTCAGGTCACCCCTGGCAGCTCAGCCTCTTATTCCAGCTGCAATTTTGTGACCCAGCACCAAAATCCATTATTCCAGCTGGAATTCCAGGATCCAGAACCCAAAATCCATTATTCCAGCTGGAATTCCGGGATCCAGAACCCAAAATCCATTATTCCAGCTGGAATTCCGGGATCCAGCACCCACATATCCATTATTTCAGCACGGATTTCATTATCTAGTACCCAAAATCTGTTATTTCAGCTGGAATTCCGGGATCCAGCACCCACATATTCATTATTTCAGCTGGAATTTCATTATCCAACAGCCACATATTCATTATTTCAGCTGGGATTTCATTATCCAGCACCACATATCCATTATTTCAGCTGGAATTCCAAGATCCAGCCCCCCCATATCCATTTTGGATGTGACAGAGGCTGGGAGACCCAGCTGGGTCCTGCCCCTTCCCCAGGACACCAAAGTTCCCTCCCGGTTCCCCCCGAAGTCAAAGGAAAGGAGTTTCTGCTGAGTCCCCCCCACTCCTGAACACCCCAAACCCCCTCACAGCTCTGCTGGGGATTTCCTCTCCTTCCAAGCCCATCCACATTCAGACACAAACCCAAAGCCTGGGTTTAGACCTGGCCTAAACCCTCTGATAGCTCCAGAGTCATCCTTTCCCCCCAAGCCAAGCCCCTGTGGGCCAGCAGAGCCTGTCCCAGCCCATCCCACCTCCCATCCCTGTTATTCCCCATTTCTGGGGGCTTTTCCCCCTTTCCCTGCCTTCCCTTTACCTGTTCCCCAGCTCATTTTTCCCCTTGGCCAGGCTCTGTGTTCATAAATCAGGAGGCCAGAGGGGTTTGTGTTTCACAGAGGCCACGGGGCTTCCATGAATTAAGTTTTGTTTGAACTGGAGGATCGTTTTTAGTAAACCAAACAAACTCCTTGACCTGACTTGTACTGCAGCAGAACGAGCCCAGAAAAGAGCTCCTGGCTGCAGCAGGGAAGGTATTCTGTTAAAAAAAAAAAAGGCAAGTGAAATGGCTTCTTGTGGCAGTGCTGAGGGAATGGAAGGTCTGAGGAGACACCCTCAGCTCAGACATTTTCCTGGGCCCAAATCTGATCGCTGTGAGGGCTCTTTATACACCCCTGGCAGCCCTTAAATTGCCATTTTGCACTTTAAGATGCTTTTCTTGGTGTCATGTTTGGTCCCACTGAGCAGTTTTTCCTCTCCTTTGGGTCCCTGGCCTCAGCAGCAGAATTATATGAGGATTTTTTATTATGTTTTAGCCAGCCGAGATGCTCAACTGATTTAATATGCTTCCATCAGAGGCCGTGAGTCTTGGGCTGTTTCTCACAGCACCCCTGCTCCATCCCTGCCTTTAAAAACCCAACTCTTCATCACCAAACATGACAGATTTCACTGCCAGGACGACCATAAATCCTGTTGCTAACTGAGCTTTCACTCCACAGCCTCCAAGACCCACAGAAAACCCAATCCCTTTCCAGCAGTGCTTTTCCATTCCCTCCATCCCCAGCTCCTGCAGAGCCCTCACTTTATGGGAGCTCCGTGAATGGGGCTCAACTCCTGCCACGTCCAACCCAAGAGCAGAAATTCTGGGACTTTTTGCCCCAGCTCTTCACTCGAGGGATATTTTAGCACATATCCCACTTTTATTTTTATTATTTTTATTTTTTTTAAATAAGGAGCTGTATGTTTTAAAAGAGCCAGACAAGGAGTTCCAGCTGAAGGATCCGATTGACAAAGGTCAGCAGCAAACATGACTAATCCATTATGCTGTTAAACAACTCAACATGCAGGGGTTAATCAATGCTAGCCCAAGGTCTAATCCCTCTCTCTGCTAAATAACTCACTGAAAACAAACTCTGCCTGCTAATGTCCTGCAAAGGAAGATAAATGCACGCCAGGCTCGAGAGGAGGTTCAGTTTTCAGGGCTCTCGGCTCCTCCAAAGTCTGACTTACTGTCAGCCTGGCCAGATGTTATTCCTATCCTCGCAAGGAGAGGGATTAGGGGAAGGTTTGGTGGCATCCTGCCAGCTTTAAAGAAAAAATAAAATTATTCAGAGTGCTGGATTGCTCCCCAGGCTGGGTTAGCAGCACAAAGCCAGGCCCTATTCCCAGGGGGATATTCCCTATTTTCCCTATTCCTGTGCCTATCCCAGCCCCCTCCCTATTTATAGCCCCGATCTGGGCTTTTCCAGGATGGTAATTTCGTGCTGCTCATAAATCTCTCCCCCTGCAAGCTGGTATTTGTAGGTCAGCAAGGAGAGGAAGCCAGAGACCAAAACTGCTGAACTGGTGCAGAAACTCTGCACAGCCCCTGAAATGGAATTTGGGGCAATCAAAGAGGTCCCTTGTGCTGTCTCTCTTGTTGGGAGGGTTTGTTCCACAAGGATCAGCTGCAGGAGGGTTTTGGGGATGTGGGAAGAGGGTGACAGTGTTTCCTTCCCTGAGGACAGAGCTGGTGGCACCACCAGGGCCTGGCAAATCCCATCACAGGCGATTTTCCTTGATGTTCTTGATTTTCCTTGAGATTTCTCCTGACTTTCCTTGCCTTTCTCACACCTCTGGGATGGCATTTTCCCCTCCAAGGGGAGCAGAAGCTTTCCTTTGACATTTCCAGATGACATCTTTGACATTTAAAGGTGTTGGTAGGAGACTAATCCCAGTTTAGGCTCCACTCTATTGGAAACACGAAAGTTAATCTGCCTTTAAATCCTTCAGTGTCCCACTGATTTTAGGGCCAAACTCCTTGGAATAAACGGCCTCAGACAGAATTCCTGCAGGTGATTCCAGCTTTTGGCAAATCCCACAAGCAGGGGTTGATTCTCTGGCTGCAGAGCCCCAGATGCCACATTTTCCTTTTTTTCCCTGGCCGTGCTTCCAGCACCAATAACTCAGGAAAGCCTTTGGGCTGAGCCCGTGGTTGTGTTTGTCACACCCAGCGCTGCATCACTGCAGTAAAACAGCTTTTACTCCAGAATTCCTCACTGCTGCACATCAACAGCCTCTTTATGCCTCGAAATGGTGCTCAATTCCCCAGGAAAAAGTGATCCATTTTCTCAGCTGCTTCCACTGCAAGGGCTGCCTCAACTTTCAAATTTCACTTTTCATCAGGACTCTCCCTCTGTTCAGCACTGAGTGACCTGCACAAGGGTTGCTGCTGGGTTTAGTACCCAAAGAAACCCCTCACCCTTTTATTAATCTGATTTATTCTTTTTTTAAATACATTTTTGGGAATTGCAAAGCCCACAGAGTGGCTTCATGGGGAATTTGCTGCTTTTTCCCCTCTGAGATCTCCAGGACTGACTCAGTCTGATATTTCAGCTGGAATTCCAGATCCAGCACCCACATATTCATTATTTCAGCACGGATTTCATTATCCAGCACCCACATAATCATTATTTCATCTGGGATTCCAGATCCAGCACCCACATATCTGTTATTCCAGCTGGGATTTCATTATCCAGCACCACAAATCCATTATTTCAGCTGGAATTCCAGATCCAGCACCTACATATCCATTATTTCAGCTGGAATTCCAGATCCAGCACCACCAGGACCCAGGTGGATCCAGGAGCCACCCCATGGGAAACTGGGATTCCAAATCCGAGTGAGTCTAAAACAAACCCCTTTAAACCTAAAAAAAAAAAAATTTTAAAACAATTTCAAGTTTCCTCTGAAAGAGCCCAGGATGGAGCAGGAGGCAGCAAATGTGGGAAGCAGATGTGGGAGGGGAGGAAATTGGGTTTGCAGGAGACAAGGAAGGAGAGGAAGCGCAGAGCCTACAGGAGCAGCACCTGTCCTGCTGCGTCCCGGGGTTTTATCCCAAAAACAATAAACCCCTCTGGAGCAGGGGCAGGCACTCAGCCCTGTCCCAGAGGTTCTGTGCTCTGTCTCCACTCAGCAGGAAGCAGTCTAGCCTGGGAGACACCAGGAGACAGCAGAGGGGACTGGGGTGAGAACTTCCAGCAATGGGACGTGCAGAATTCCTGCCTGGAGCAGGGGCTGGCCGTGAAAACCTGGGCAAAAAACACCTCACTGAGCCACTGACACGGGGAACAAACTGAAAATATTTCCCAGCTCTTCCCCTGACCCTCAGTGGGTCAATCTCTGAAGCTGAGCAGTGGTTCCTGTGCTGGCTGCAGAAGTTGTGTCGAGAAGAGCCCTGAGTTTGGGTATTTTGTGCTGCAGAGCTGACTCAGAGCATAGATTTCCACCTGGCCTCCCCCTCCTCCCCAGGCAGCCACGAGAAATGAGAAGTTTCCACAAGGTTCAGTCCCAGAGAAGCAGAGCTTGCCAACCCCAAAGGAAGCAAACATGTCAAAATCATTCTCAGACAGCTCTGAAAAAATATCCTGCAATTGCTCCACCTGTGGCTTTTCACTCGATCCAATCCAAGGCAGCACGGAGGGAAAAACTCAGAAATGGTTTATTTTTTTTTTCTTTTTTCAGGCATGGAGAGCTTTAATTCAGTGCTAATTTTGAGGTGCAGGATTTGGGTGCCTGGGCTGTGTTGAAATGAAATTTCTCAGTCCCATCATACAAAATTTAGGGATTTTGGGGACATTTTGTGGTAGCTGGGCTCTGGTTTAGGGTAAGGAACATCCCAGATGTGCTGGTCCAACCCTTTCCCAACACTCTGGGCCCCTCCAGCACCTGCATTTTTGCATCCCCCAGTGAACAACTGAAAAACCTCTGAATCTTTGTACTCCTCAAGCACAGCCTGAGCAAATTCCTCACCCAGGCTGGAAAACAAACCCACCCGAACTTCAGCCCGAGGTCCCCTGTAAAATCCTGACCAAATCAATTCTCCTCTGGAATCCCAAAGCAGCTCCCCCAAAATCCCAGGAGAGATTCCATTTGCTCATTTTTCCCTGGGATTCACTTTATACCCCCTGGGACACGACAGAACCGTGGCTGGGGCTGTTTGATCAGCTGCCAGAATCCGATAAGCCACATCCGTGTGCTCATCGTTTCCACTCAATGAAATGCCATAAATGCAGCAGGATAATGCTTTCTGATAAATTAAATAATAAATAGTTATTAAAGAATAGAAATACAAATAAATGTAAATATTAAACATATCAATATAAATAAATATAACTATAGAAATATAAATATATGATTAACTATATGACTAAAAATATAAATATAACTATATAATTAGCTATGTAAA
>VWZU01015820.1:92788-128738 GCA_013397095.1 Sterrhoptilus dennistouni | reverse complement strand
GCAGCAGGGACAAATTCCAGAGCTGAGGTTGCCATCTGGGTCCTGTCCATCTCGAGCTGCAGCTGATGAAACACTTGAATTTCCCAATAGCTCATGAATGTTTCGCTGAGCTCTCCACTCCACGTTTAATAAAGGGGGTTTTTTGGTGATGTTCTGTACTCACAGCAGTACCTGCAGAGGAGCAGGCTCTGCTTCCAGTTATTCTGGATTTCTAGAGGTCATTCCCCAATTTCTGCTCGTGGAAGGAGGAGAAGATGATCTGTCATTTTATTTGAAATACCCGTAACGGAAAGTGGGGTTTCTGTCTGGTTGAGAAGCCAAACTGTTGGCAGATGTTTCCAACAGCCTCATTAGAAATGCAAACAAAACCGAGTTTTTGCACTCAGCAATTTGCCAAGGGATGCAGGAGAAAGCAATAAAACCCTGATAGGTGATTCACAGGGCAGCCACCCAGGAGACTGAAAAAATATATATTTACCATCTGGCGCAATCAGGCGCCTTCCAAAATCATCCAAGCCTTCCCCTTTTCCTCAGAAATATCTTCATGAGCAGGGGACAGAGGCATCCTTGGAGGCTGCCAGAGCAGGGCCAAGTCAAGGACAAATTTGGAGGAAAAAGTCTCTCCTTTCCCCTCCATATTCTGTTTCTAATTTCCGCTAATCATGTACATGTTAATTTTCATTTCTGCTGTGTTGGGATTCAGCCTGTCATGAGGAGAAGGGCTAGTTCTTTTCCTCAGGCAGTGAGGGCTCAGCCTGGGCTGTGTTTTAGGGCCCACTGGTGGCCTTTTGCCTTTTTGGGGGAGAAATCAGGTCAATCCCTTTTGGGCACAGCTAAAGGAATCCCGGAATGGTTTGGGTTGGGAGGGACCTTGAAGATGATCCAGTTCCAATCATTTCCGTGGGCAGGGACACCTTCCCAGGTGCTCCAAACCCTGTCCAACCTGGCCTTGGACATTTCCAGGGAGCCAGGGGCAGCTACAGCTTCTCTGGGCACCCTGTGCCAGGGCCTCCCACCCCCACAGAGAAAGATTTCTCCCAACATCCCACCTAACCCAAATCTCTGTCAGTTTAAAGCCTTTTAAGGGTTCCTTCAGACCACCTGCTCCTCCATTCCCTCACTGCAGAGCAGTGACAGCTTAAAACCAAAGGGAAATATCTCCCTTTTTAACAGCCAAAGCCATTTTCTGAGTGTTCCTGGACACTTGGAGCAGTTGGGAGGAGGAAGGTGAGGGTGCAGCTGGGTGTGCAAGAGCAGATGTTCCGCACAGGAACGTGTCAGGGCCATCCCAAAAGGAACATCTGCTCTGAGCAGGGCTGGGATGATCCTGATTTGTGTGGACAGCACCTCCTGCTCCGCAGGGAAAGCCTGGCTGCACCCAGTGCTGCTGGAACACATCCAGGCCAGGAGCAGGTGTGGGCAGAGCTGCCTCCCAGGACATGGATGGAGGAATGTTCCTGCCCAGAAGCTTTCCAGGTGCTTATTTGTCTTAGCAGGGATTCGTTTGGAGAAGGCTGCTCACCTCGGAGAACCCCAGGAGTGACAGGGAGCTGTGGTTTCCAGCAGCAGGGCCACACTGGAGCTCCCTGTCCCCAGCTGTCACTTATATCCCACTGCCCAAGTATCCATTTTATCCCATTCCCCAAATATCCATTATATCCCACTGCCCAAATATCCATTATTTCCCATTCCCCAAATATCCATTATATCCCAGTCCCCAGCTGTCCATTATATCCCACTCTCTAATCTTCCACTATATCCCACTCCCCAGTTGTCACTTATATCCCACTCCCCAATTATCCATTTTATTCCATTCTCCAGTTTTCACTTACATTCCACTGCCCAATTATCCATTTTATCTAATTCTCCAATTATCCGTTATATCCCAGTTATATCTTCCACTATATCGCCAGTTGTTACTTATATCCCATTCCCCAATTATCCATTTTATCCCATTCCCCAATGGTCACTTATATCCCACTCCCCAAGTGTCCATTTTATCCCATCCCAGGCCCATCAGCATTCCAAGTACCACAGCTCCAGCTGTGTCTCCTGCTGGAAATCCCAGAGCAGAGGACCCCAGTGCAATGGCAGGACAGGTGACGGGACCTGGTGACAAAAGCCACGCTGAGGTGCCTCAACTCCCTTTGCATGGAGCCTCCTCTGAGCAGCCCCTGCGCTTTCCAAGCACCCAGACAGCATTCCTGAGCCTGGTGGATGAAGGAAAAGGCTTTTCCAGAGGCTGTCTGCAGCCCAGATGCACTCAAGGGACAACTGGGCTCTTCTTTCCAGGAGCTACTTTGATCTCAGACACAGCTTTATTATTATTTCTCTTTTTTTGTTGTTGTTTTTTTCCCCTCAGTCTGCGTTGCCATCTCGAGGAGATGCACAAGACGTGGGACATTTGGTTGTCGTCAGAAGATGGTTTCAATTAGCTGAGCCCTTTTCAGTGCCCTGGCCTGCCTGTCACAGATGTCCTGATGGCATCTGGGGGATACGATGGGAGCTGAGGAGGTTCTTGGGAGTCTCCTCTGCCCTTTCTGTGCTGTCCATGGAAAACATGCTGCTTTAATACAACCCAGATTAAAGTGTCACTCACTCAAAGACCCGATCCTCACGGATGGATCTTTTTGGAGGCAGAAGCCAGAGGAAGGTCACAGAAAATGGTGTTGTTTTGCTTTTTTTTTTTTCCCTCCTTTCTCTTTTTCCCTTTTATTCCCCCTCACTGTTGGTTCCACGTCATAAAAGGAGCTGGGAGATGCTGCGAGATGGCTCCAAAAACAGACAGAATGTGAGGAACTGGAGCTGGCCACGCCATGCCATGCCCACATTCCCAGGGCAGTGTGGAGCCCAGGGATGGAATGCAGGATTCCAGAACACCAGGACATGCTCCAGGGTGCCCATCCCTGGAAAGCAGCTGCCTGCCTTGCTCCACTGGGTATTATTTCTTGCAGAATCCACTTCTTTTTTTTCCCCTGTATTTTTCTTGGCATTCAGGAATTCCCCTTTGCACCCCTGTGAGCAAACTCTCCTATCAGTTTTCCACAGGGCAGTTTCCTCTCCAGGGGCTGCTCCCTGGAATTGAGGGCTGAGCTGCCACGACCCGACCTCCAGATGTTTCTTCTCTCCCTTCCCTTCTCCCACATTCTCCTCCACTGCAGGAATAAGCTCAACAGCTGGAACTGAGCCCTTGGACCCCAGATCCTTTTTGCTGCTGGGCCAGAGTGTGAGCAGAGATTCCTGGAGATGCACTCCCAGTGCTTCCCACCCTCTTGGAGGAGGAGGAAACGCGTGGCAGGAAGGAGTGTGGACGAGGAGAGGAGATCCCTGAGTTTCTGGTGGCCTTTGCAGCACCTACGTGATGCAACCACCATTCCACAGGCGCATTTTTAGACTGTGAGTCAGGTTTCATGGAGGTTTTGCAATCATCCCAGGAGCAGGGTGGATTTACAGCTGCTTCCCACCAGAGCACAGGGAAGGACGCTCCAGCTCTGCAAAGAAGAGCTGGAAATTATGCAGAGAGGGATTCTCACAACAAATTTAACCGGGAGGATGATTCTCCTTGTCTGTGGAAACTGTGCCTTGGTTTTTTGTTTCTTTCCTTGTTCCCTCAATCAAAGAAGCCCCAGACTTGAATTAGCATTTAGAATAAAATTGGAGATACCTGGATCCAGCCCTAGAGTTGACTCCAGCCTGCTCTGAATGCAAACTGGATTTAATGATGTTCCTTTCTGAACACAGACACGTGAGCCCTGCTCTAATTCCATTGGTTCACTCTGGATTTCTGAGAGAAAACATCTGTTAAAAGGGAGAAAAAAGCACAGCAGAAGCTGATGATCTCTGCTTGGATGTAAATGATTTAATGACATTTTAGGATAAAATAAAACGTGGTCCTAAATTGTTGCCTTGTGACTCTAATTAAACACATCCTAATAAGCAATGAGCAGGGTTTGTGTTGCTCTTTGCTTGTTGGCCTACCTAGAAAATGACTGTCCCCTCTGGTCTCTCGTGATTTGGGGACAAGGAGCCACCTGAAAAACTGTGGATGCTGCAGGGCAGGGAAATAGGGATTAGAACTGCCACAGCTTTCAGCAGAGCAGAGCTCCAGGCTGCACATCCCCATACCAACCCCTCTGTCCATGCCCTCATTTATCCCCTCCTTCAGGGCAGCATCCACAAATCCTCAGGGGTGTTCACCTACATGAATTCCAGAGGTTTTGTGTTAATTAGAAAGCCTTAATTAGGGTCTCCCTTTCTGCTCCTTGCAGGAAGGCAAAGGTGGAGCAGGGACAGGAGCTGCTCCCTTGGGATAATTTGCCATTGGATATTTCTGCATGTATGGAAAACACCCTGTGCTGTGACTCCCAATTAACTCCTGTGCTTGGCTTTATTTGAAGGGATTTGTCCCAGAGAACAAGAACCTCAACACAAGAACAGGCAAAGTGGGGCCTTGCTGAGTCTGCCCTGATGGGATGGGCTGGGACAGAGCCAGGAACAGAGAGGGAAGTTCCTATAACTCAGGACAAATTCAGAAATCGTGACCAAAACTGGGAGTTGAGGGCTGTGAGAAAGATTTCCTGGCCATGGGGAGGCCTGAGCCGGGCTGGTGGGAGAGGAGGAGCTGCAGCAGTGGCGAGGTCACGGCCACGGCTCCGCTCTCCATCCGGCTTTTTTTGGGAGAGAGCAGGGGCTGGATCTGCTCCCAATCCGGCTTTTCTTGGGAGAGAGCAGGGCCTGGGTGGGTGACTCAGCCCTTGATCCACTCCAGTTGTCTCTTCCTGCACCAAGCTGGGAACAGCAGCAGGAGAAAATGCCGTGGATGGAGCCTGGGAGTTCTCCTGGAGGGGAGTTGCTGGATCAGGCTCTGTCCCACTCCTCAGTTTGTGTTTTGGGCTCATTCCCATTCCCGCTCCTTATTCTTCCCTGCACTGAGGAGCCAACACACCATCCCTACAGGTATATTTCCAATAAATATAATTTTATTTTCACAAAAATATATATTTATTGGAAATATATCCATATATTTCTTAATTTTTATATTTTGGAAGGTATATATATTTCTTTGGGAATATATATATATATTCAAAAATATTTTCTTTGAAATATTTTCATTTTCGACATGGAAAAAAAAGGTTATTTTCACTCAGTTTCACTGCTGAATCCCTAATTCCAGCAGTCTGCAGGATGCTCTGGGTATCCCTGAGCTGCTGGGGACAGAGGTTGATTCCTGCTTGTCACAGTCAAGTCCAGAATCTTTTCCAACCACCTCCTACTTTAAATTTAAACATTGAGTTTTTTCTGCTGTAGGAAATAAACCACTCTCGTAGCTTCAGTCTCAATTAATGTTTGGATTTAAATATCAAGTTTTACCAACCAATGTGGATTTGGCTTTAGAAATGCTGGGAAAACAACCAAACTTTGCTTGGAATATTCCTCCTCAGCTGGAACACATCTGGTTTGCACAAAGATTTGAGCTCAAGCTTTAATATTGGTCCTTTTTTCACTAAAAAACCCCAACCTAATAGATCCGCTCTTTTCAATTATCATATTTATTTATTTGCTGCTTCCATAGAAATATAAATCTTGTTGAGAGCTTGTTCCCAACAATTTCCTATTCCTAGACAACTTTGGGTGCTTTATTTTTTTTTTTCCTAAAGGATGGAATTAGGTGTTCAATACCCATTTTTAAGGCACTCAGCTCTTTTGGAAGCAGGTTGGAAGGAGGAAATGTCACCTCTGTCGAGTGACAATCCCAACAAATGAAAGCAGAGCCCCCAGTGCTGTGGGGGTGTGTGTGTGCTGTGTTTAATCACATCCACACACAGGATGTCCCGGGAATGTTTGCATAGCTGGAGAAATCCAAGGCTTTTTCTAGGAAATCATCTCCTCAAGGCACCAGTGATATAAGAAAAAAGAAAAGCTCCAGAGGTTTTCTGACGTGGACTGTGCTGAACCTGAGGGTCGGATAAAAATGAAAAATTGGGCTTTAATGGCCCGGTGAAATCCAAAGTGACATCCAAGCTTTCCACAGCAGGAGAGGGAAACACCACATCCTTCAGAGGTGGGAGAGCAGCGAGGGGTGACGTGTTTAGAGAAACATCCCCGAGCCTGGCTCCTTTCCAGCATGTTACTCACAGCCCAGGAATGCCTTAAACAGCTTTTGGGAAATGTATGTTGGAACCCCGAGCTCCATATGTCCCCTGTCACCGCCTTTGGGATGCGTGGCCGGCATCCCAAAAAGCAGAGCGGGACTGGGAATGCACCCACAGCTCATCCTGAGCCCCCTCCCGCCCCTCTGGGGTGTTTTATCCCAAAATTCCCAGTGCAATCCCAACTGCTCTGTCTGCTAATGCCCAGGACTGCAGCAAGGCACGGGTGGGGATTTGTGCCTGAGGAAAACCTGCAGTTCCTCAACTCTGACCTAATCCTGCTGCAACAGGGAATAACTCAGGCTATCCCAACAGAACAGGGGAAGCAGTGCCAGTGGAACACCTGAAATGAAGGAATGGAGCTGTGGATGCAGCACGGGGACAGGGTTGGGTTACTGCAGCCCCAACATTGGGAGCTCCAGCACCACCACCTTGGGAATCTCACAGCGAGGGTCCAAATTCCCTTTTCCCTGCTGGTCAAAGCTGTTAAATAACAACCCCTCTGCCTCCGTGGCTGCTCTGTCTCATTGCTTCCAGGTACTGGCGGGGTCAGCTCAGGCCAAGCAAGTGGTGCTGGTTAAGAACTGGCACCGCCCGAGCGGCCGCGGCGAGGGACAGCCAGACCCCATTCCTGGTGGGAATGTGTCTGTCTGGGTCAGGATGGCACCTGCTCACCCTGCCCTGCTCCAGGGAGCCTCAGTATGGAGTTATTTCTCTTGCTTCTCTTCTTTTGTTCTTTCTTTGTGCTGAGGTTCCCTGGAGTGTTGGGAATGTCCAGAGCCAGCAAAAAAANNGAAAGAAAAAAAAAAAAAAAAAAAAAAAAAAAAAAAAAAAAAAAAAAAAAAAAAAAAAAAAAAGGGTTTGTGTCTCTCCCAAATCCATCCTATGGGATGGATCTGTTCTGGGGAGAGGGGTCCTCCACCAGCCAGCCAGGTTTTCATCCCAGATCCTGGAGAGAATTTGGGCCTGGGGATTTGGACTTTATGATCTCAGATATCTTTTCCAACATTAATAATTCTATGATGTCGCTTCCTGTTATTAAACAAGAGCCTCATGTTGAGAAATCCCAGATAAAGTCAAGGAGATGCTTATCCAGGCAGTGAGATAAAAGTCCCTTCCACACTTACAACTCCTGGAGTTATCTGGGGCTGCTGCAGAGCTCGAAACAACTTCAAATAGACAGAATTACAGTCGCCTTTACGAGTTATTTTTCTGTTTCTTCACTGCAGAAATAAATCCCTTTGTTCTGTCAGATAAAAATGTGCCAGAAGAGACAGCCCTTAATACAAACTCGACGGCTGATTATTCCTTAAAATAAACAAAAAAGAGATGTTAGGGAAATAAATGGAGTTTTCTAAGGATAAATCTGAACCTCATGTGCATTTCAGGTGGCAGCTGGGGGTCATGGCCCTTTGCTTGGGGTGGGAATTGGGGTGGGAATGGGGTGGGATTGCTGACCCCCAGGACTGGATGTGGGCTCTGATTTCCCAGCCAAGGGTGGGTTAATCCTGACCCAGTGCCCAGAGCACAGAGCTGGGCTGTCTGCAGGAGCCTTTTGGCTGACGTGGCCGAAGGTCAGGGGTTGTGACACTAAAGCTGCCAGGAATTCTCCATCGGGGATTTCTTTTAGTTCTTCCTTTATTTCTCAGGCCAAAATAAAAACTCTGGCAGAAAATTTTGTCCTGTACCTTTTCTCCCTTTCTCCTTTACCATCTTTTTTCTTTCCCTCCACATCACCACTGCAACAAAGAGCTCTTCCCACCAGGAAAACAACGATGGAAAAATTCTGGTGAGAGAAAAATGAAGGAAATTTGGTTTCTCCCCAGTGCCATGCTGGGTCTGTGGCAGCAATTAAAGTGGCAATTCCCAAGGAACCTGTGGCATTGCTTTCCAAGGAATTTAAGTGCCAAATTCCCTCAAATTCCTGAGAAAAGCATGGCCCAAGTGCCTTTGGAAGAAGTAACTCCTGCCTTTCCTGTCAGCTCAAGGGTTAAGGGAGCCTTTAACTTCTCTCAGCCGGATTGAGCCTCAATTTTCCATTTCATCTCCATCCCCAGAACTCCTATTGATGGCAATATCCTGTTCGGGGCTTTTCCTTCCTTTTGATGTTTGATTTTCTCCTGCTGGCTGCGTGCTTGTACACAGAGGCTGATCAGAGGAGCTGACATTTATTTGAACAAGGGACCAGAGGGACTGGGATGTTTTGTCTCTCTCCACACGCCCTGCTCGGGGAGAGGAGGGAGCTGTCACCAGATTCCCAGATGGAATACTCAGTCCTTGGGCTGCTAATTGCAGGGAGGGGATGCTGCTGAGGGAGAAGAAGGCAGGGTGAGGTGTGGGGAGGGCAGGGAGCTGGGCTGGGAGTCCAGCCACGTTCCCATCCCGTGGCAATTCCCGGGCACTGAACACACTGCGGCCAGCTGGGGCTGCTCCCGTGGCAGGGCGGTGACAGCTGCAGACTGCCACGTTTCTTGGCTGCCTCCTGAAACCCTCCTTCCCTAAAAAACACCGGGATGGGCACTCCACATCCAGCTCGCAGCTGCTTCTGCTCCAAACGTTGTTTTGGTGCTCCTCGGACGAGGATAAGAAGTTGGGTTTGCTACGTGCTCTTCCTACAGGTCATAATTCCCCTTTCCCCGTGGCATAGGCACAGCAAAATGCCATAAAAATACCTCACAAAATCAGTGTTGGTGTTGGAGCACCTGAAGGCCACGAGATGCATCCAGGCAGGAAAAAATTGGCCGTGAAAAACCTTCCCTAAATTTTTTTATAGTTCTTGATACAACTATCGCCAGCTCCAGGGTTTGGAATCCAAAATCTGTGTCCAGATTTCCTTTGGCAGCCACTTCTCCAACTTAGGATGGGCTGACACAAGTGGGGAATGAAGGCATGGATTGAAGTCCGAGACAATTTGGCCTCTGCTCAGGATCCACAAGTTCAAACCTTGTCTTTGCAAATCATTCCTGCTGCCGAGGCTGCTCGGGCTCCTTTCCTCTGAGGAAGGGTCAGTGTCTGGAAAAGGGCAACTCCAGGAGCTCCTGCACCCTCTGGGTGTTGGGTTCATTGCTGGAGGAGCTGACCCCACCTTCCCCGAGCTCAGAGTGATTTAACAACCAGAAACTTCTCTGGTTTTTGGGAATAACTCCGACCACAGAGAGCGCGTTGGTTTTTTTCCGTGCCCTTCACCTCACCAGGAAAAAATGCAAACCCCACCAAGAACAACTGAGCTCTGCACTTTTCCCAATCCCCAGAGCATTTTGCCCAGTGGCTGGAATGTTTCTGATGTGGCATTTCCTACCGGGCTGTTGGGCTGGGAGCTGCAGGAGCACGGCTCAGGAGCAGGGATGGTGGCACTGGGCAGGGTCTGTCCATGAGGGAATTCCCCATCCAGCGCTCCACAGGTGGGATATTATCCATGGGACAGGACAACCACAGCCCTGGAGGGCACTTCTGTCACCTTAACGCAGTCACTGCTTGTTTTTTTAATTTTTTTATAATTTTTTAATAAATTACCAGGCTCATCACTCAATCCTAAACCTTTTCCTTGCTAAGCTCACACACCCTACAATCAATCAGTCAGCACATCTAGAAGGATTTGGGATTCCCCAGTGGAAAACAGGGCAGACATGTAATAATTAGATCACTTTGAAACCAGTTACTTCCTCCTCTTGATCAGCACAGAACACTCTGTCTGTCACAGCAGACATGAAGGAAAAAATGATGATGATGATAATAATATTAATAATAATTGGTAAGATAATGAATTGCTATGCAAATCTGCTAGCCAGCAGGAAAGCATTTCCCTGGCCTCTCTCTATATTATAGGGTTTAATTAATACAATCTATGGACAAACATGTATTTTATTTCCAGAATGGGAGTTGTAATTTCCTGAGGCTTGGAAACCCAGATGGTTTTGAGTTTAGAATATATCAGGATTTGTTTTTTAAAGAGTATTTCAGTAAAGGTTGGACAGGGAGAGGGGGAGTGGAGTGTCTTTTATTTAGTTCAAAGTTTAATTTGTGTGCCTTCAGCTGAAGTTCAGAGCTTGCAATGCGAGCAGGAATAGGGAAGGGCTCAAATATGCAGACAGCCACAGGACAATAGCTGTGGGAAGCCTTGTCTGCCTTTGAAATGAGCTGTCATCCAAGGGCCTGGGATGGTCCCGGGCTGGGAGAAGCCTGGGATGCTGACAGGGAAAGGGAGCAGGGATCATGGCCTTGGAAAGGCAGATACAGCTCCCAAAATAACGCTGGCCTGGTGTGGCACTGGGAGGGTCCCCAGGCTGGCTTTGAATGATACCCTTGGGATGAAAGTTAGAGGGTGCCTGGGGTTATTCATCCCCAGGCAGAATAAAGATCCATTTCTTCTTTTTTCCTTCTTTTTTCCCTGGGTTTCTGTGCCGTGGTAGGGCTGGAATTGTGACTCACATCTAAAACACATTAAACCCTTCTCTGTGGGCCCGTGGATGGAGGAATCATTAAGGGCTTGAAGACATCTCAGGCACAAAAGTCAGCACACACTGAGTCATTCCATGTTCCTGAGCTCTGGAGGAAAACCACTTTGCTGTTTCCCTGCCCCTCTTTCCCAGCCACTTTTGGGAAGCTTGGGATTCTCGTTAAGGTCTTGCAGTCCCCCCACCTCCACAGAGCTCAGGGAGTTTTATTCCAGATGTGCAGTGCCAGCCTCTTCCTGGGGCTGTTCCTACACTCATGGGATGGAGCACTTCTCAAAAAGAAAGAGCCACTGAGCAGAGGAATTGAAAAAGGCACAGAATTCTTCATTTTTCCTCTTATCCTGTCATTTTTTTTAATGCCACTGGTCAGGAGAGCAATTGCAAATCAGCTCTGCTAGTGAGACCAAAAAGCTCTGATTTTCTCCTCCTAACCCTTTTAGGAATTCATATAAATTTAATTACATCTCAATTAGTGTCTCACTTTATTTCCCTTTGTTTAGTTCACCAGATCAGAGAGTCACCATGCAAAAAACTGCTTTTTGCAGTGCTGAGCAAGCCCCAGCAGCCCCTGCCTGGCCAAATCAGGTTCTTCTGCAGGAGAAATCGATTGTGGCAGAAGCAATTTTGCACCCAAACACTCCAGACCCTGATTTTCTCTCCGCCTCCTCACACGCCACTGTTTGTTCTTCGTGGAGCCCAAAGAGTTTCAGCCAGATAAACCCTGGAGATCCACGGAGTGGTTGAGAGGCCAATAATTGTGGAGTTTGTGAGCAAACCCAGGGCTGAGAGCTGCAGAACCACTCACCAGGATTGTCAGGGGATGGAAAATGCAGCCTCAAGTGGGGCTCTGCTCAACGACTTTAAATAATGGGGCAATCAAGTGACTTGATTTCCCAATCAAGTGAGTACCAGTGAGAATTGCACTGGAGATGTGGCCTCAAAGTGTCTCCAAAATCAGTGTTTTTGTGCTCTCACAGCCACGTGGAGCACAGCTGATGGGGATCCTGATGCTCTTCCACAGGCAGAGTAAAAAACGTGTCCTGCCAGCAGCAGTACAAGGCCAGGCTGCAAACTGGGTTTATCCTTAGGATGGCTGGGACTGGGACAAGCTGAGCTGTAAGTGGAAAGGTTCAGCTGCCACATGGAGCCCCCTGGGGCATCAGTGACAGCCCTTCCCTTCAGGGGCTTTGGTGGGTGCTGGGGAAGAAATTCCACAGGCAGCTGGAAGTTCTGGGGAAAACTCGGGGAGTTTTAGGTCACACAAATGGTCTCAAAGTTAGTGTGGTCTCTGTGGGAACAGCAACCCCCAGCCTTCAAAAGTCATGAGATGGCTCAAAATATCCCATTTAATGTCAGTGTTGTCCCACCTTAAAAAGCTTCCAGCTCCCAACTCCAACTCTTCTATGATTGCATGATTAAATTCCACCTCAGTGCTCCCATCTCCTCCCAGGAATTGAGGAATCCTTCTGTTGCCCAGAAGGATTTCCTTAACAAACAGCAGAATTCTCCTCAGTTCTTCAAAATTCAAGGGCTGCCAGTTCCCGTGAGATGGCTCAAAATGTCTCATTTAATATCAGTGTTGCCCCACTTTAAAAAGCTTCCAGCTCCCAGCTCCAACTCTTCTATGATTCCATGATTAAATTCCACCTCTACAGGTCCCATTTGCTCAGAGAGCTGCTGGGGGCCACCAGGAAAGCACTAAAACATCCCAAAAACTGCTGATAAATGGAGGAGTGGCCATTGGGGAGAACTCCATCCATCAGAATCAACTGATCAGATTTTTGGGAAGTGACATCATCCCTCCATACCTTGGTCCTCTAAATTGGGACCTAAAATAGATGAGGTTGTCGTTGTCTAGACAGATTTTAATCAAGAGCTCCTCCTGCTATTCAGCATGGAAGTGCCAAGGCTGGAATCATCTCCCAAACGCAGAGACCTCACGGAATTGCAGGGAGGAGGCACCACCATATCATTATCCTGCTCCAAAGAGCCTGGATAAAAATATCCCTCGTGTCCATGCAGGCTTCAGTGGCCACAGGGGCAGCAGCCACCAGCTCAAAGGGATTTTCATTTGGGATAAGGAATCAGCTGGAACCCTGTGGTTTTCAATCTCTGCTGTGGGTTCCTGGTGGGGATTTGGGCTCCCATCTTCTGCTCTGGGAAATCATCTCAAAGCCCACTGGATGGGGTGGGACATTCCAGGTGGTGGAGGTGATGTGGTTTTGGAGTGGGAAAGAGCAGCAGCCACGTGGAAAACATTGCCCAGAGAATCTGTGGCTGCCCCTGGATCCCTGGAATTGTCCCAGGCCAGGTTGGAGCAACCTGGGATAGTGCAAGTTGTCTCTGCCCAGGACAGAGGGTGGAACAAGATGAGCTTTAAGGTTCTTTCCAAGCCAAACCACTCCATGATTCCACAATTGCAGAGGTGATTTTGGGGGCTGTTGTGTGTGTGTCCGTGCCCTGAGGTTGTTTTCTGCTCCCTTCCAGTGCCAGAGGGAAGGAGAATTCAAACAGCTCCATTCCTGCTCCTCTTTCCAGCCAATGTCATCTTCCTCCTGCTCGTGTTCAGCTCGGGAGCCTCAGACCATGAGCTCATTTGGCTTCTGGGAGCAGAGGAAGAAGCCAAAGAGAAAAAGGGGGGAAAAAAAGGAAAAATATACAGAGCAAAGAAACTCCCTGTTTTCCAAGGCCTGGGATGGCAGCAGCTCCTCTTTCCACCCAGCCCCTTTGGCATTGCAATCCTGTGTTTTCTGGGATCACTCCCTGCTCTCAGCTTTTCCTTTTGTGCCTCACCACACTCAGGACACTTCTCATGTGGCCCTGGTCCTCTCTGCAGGACATGAAACTCAGGAATGGGGATATTGCAGCTCCTGGAGGCCTCTCCTGCCTCCATCCTCCAGGGAAAATTGCATTGGGTGAGGTGGGAGAGCCTGGGAATCTCCCCTGGCATCTCTTCCAGAACGTGTTTAAAGAAGCCATGAAAGCCCCTCTCCAGTCCTTCCACTGCTTTTCCCACCCACCTCGTATCCAGGAGCTTCTTCCAAATGCTCCAGACCCCAAAAAATCCCATGGGAAGGGAGAAGCTCTTGGGAGAATTATGCTGAAATAGCAAAGCCCTGAAAGAAACATTTTCTTTTAAAGATTTTCTTTTTTTATGTGAATTTTTTGGTGATTTTTATTTACCAAATGCTGAATAAACCCAAAGCATTTCCATGGACATTGTAAAAAACATATTTTCACCTTTCCGCATCAATCCCAACTCCAGCTTTTCATTCCAAATGAAACAGGGGGATGGAGGAACCTCCCAGGGCAGGAAACTCTTTTCTCCTTCTTCTCCCAAAACCTGCTCAACACCTTAACTATAAAGTCAATTTTCTGACAGAAAAATAAACCCTGGAAAAGCCATTGGGAGGGATGGCTGGAAGGTGTGTGTATATAGATTTTGAGGAACTGATAAGGGATGGGTTTGCCCTCGCTGCAGGCCATTAGAACATGAGAAATCACCAGGTTTGGAGCACACAGAATGTTTAATTCTCTCCTGGGACAGCTGTGCTAAAAAACGGGGCTGAGAAAAATCATTAATGGTGATGCTGGTACCAGCCGTGCCAAGGGAAGCTCCCAGTGGGTTCCTGGACTCACCAGTGCCCTGCCAGAGCTCTCTCTCTGCTGGTTCCATGAAATGGGCAAAATATAAAATTCATGTGGGTCAGGGAAAGGAAAATAATGAGAAACTCTAAAACCAGGGCTATTGTCATACCCTGGGGAACACACACAAAAAATATCATTGATTTCTCTCCCCAAACCAGAACACCTTCCCCTCCTGTTTGCAAACCCCTCCAATGCTCCCATCTCCTCCCAGGAGCTGAGCCTTCTGCCCAGAAGGGTTTTTATTAACCAACAGCAGAATTCTCCTCAGCTCTGCAGAATCCAAGGCTGTCAGTTCCCAGCACTGGGAAAACATGAGGCTTCCTGTGGCTCTTTGTTGCAGAGAGCTAATGCCCATTCATGAGCTCCCAGTGTTGCAACACGATCCCATTTGGTTTTTTGGGGTTTTTTTCCAGGATGATTTAAGAAAAAGAGGAAAAGGAAAAAAAAGAAGAAAGGCTTTTAGCAGAGACATTTCAACAATTCCTTTAATGGCTACAGAAACAGGACCAAAATCAAGCAGCAAGTAGCTGTAATTAGACTTGAGCCTAAAAGATCCCCCCCATGTGGAGTGATTTCCGTGGGGATTTCTGGGCACGCTTGGCTGGCACAATCCTTCTGAGTGTGTCCTTCAGGAGGGAGCAAATTCCTTCCCCTCCTGCTTGCTGGGTTTGAAGTTCCCTTGAGGAACTTCCATCCTCAGTGATGGCTTTTGCAGTGGCTGGAGCTGAGCAACCTGAGTGGGGATGGCTGAAACGAGTGGAAAAAAAAATCAGAAAAAAAAATCAGAAAAAAAAAAAGTTTATTAAATTTTGATTTAAATTAAACACTTTTTGTGTGTGCTGGTGGGAGTGGTGGTAATTGGAAGCTCAAGGGAGAAGAGCTGGGAGGTTTTTGCCACCTTCATATTCACACACCTGGCTGGGGCTGAGGCATCTGAAGGTGTATATATATATATANGTGTATATATATATATATATATATATATATATATATATATATATGAAGGCTGAGGTATCTGGATTTTTCCTGGGAATGCCACCTGAGGCATGAGTACAGCACGAATCCTCCCACCAGCTGTGCCAAAATTCAGGATTTCCCACCACGCAGGTGAGGCCAGGGCTGATCAGCCTTTCCTGCACACGCAGCAGCAGCAGCAGGAGAGGTGACAATTCCCCTTGTCCCCCTGGAAATGGATTCTGGAGCCAGGTCAGGCCTGTGCTGGGGTTGTTGTGCCTGCAGAGCCCCCGAGCAGCCTCTGGCTGATTCCTATTCCGACCAGCACCGCTGCTTAATCTTGACTTATGGAGGAAACATATGGAATGGATTGAAAAAAAATATTGCTGTACTCTGTGCAGCTCCTCTCTGCCTCTCCTTGGAGCAGGAATATGGAACATCTGGGATGCTTTAGCACGGCCTGATTCGCTGGGTCCAGCTCTCACCCCATGGCTCCATCCACCCTGCAGGTCCCTGGGGAGCATTTGGCTGGGACCAGCCCCTCCCCAGGGATTGGGATCTGCCCTCCTGAGCCACAGGGGCTGCAGGTGGAGGGAGTCATGTCCAAACCTTCCCAAGGCTCTCAGCTGCCCGGGCTGGCTGAGCAAAGCCCACAGGTCACAGGATCTCAGATTGGTTTGGGTTGGAAAGGGCCTTAAAGCTCTTCTTGTTCCAAATCCCCACCAGGAGCAGAGACATTTCCATGACAAGTTCCTGCCATCCCAGGCCATCCATCCCAACTTGGATGGTGTCAAGACCTCCAGTGGCACCCACTTTCCTAGAAGCCTGGCTTTAATCAGTGCAATTTTCTTTAAAAAATAACGAAACAGATTTTTTTTGTTGTTTTTATTCAGTGACAACAACCTTCCCGTTAGTGCAGTCTGTCCTGACAATCCCACTCCCTGATGGAATTAGATGGGATTTCAGTGCTGGGGAAGGTTTGGCTCTGCTCAGCACAGAGCTGGAGGTTCCCTGGGGCTATCAGCACCTCCACTGTGCCCTGGGAGGGGGCAGGAAATAGTTGGGTGCCCCATGCCGAGCCCAGCCACGGGGAATTCACACCTCCAGCAGCTGCATCCAGAGCCAACGGGCTCTGACTTGTCCTTCAGATCATCCAGGCTGCTGGAGGAGATCAGGAGCCAAGAGCTGGATCCACCCTTCCTCCAGCCTTGCCTGTCAGAGGGAAAGGAGAGCAGAGTCAGGGTCAGATGAGGACGCTGTGGTTTCCAAACACACCGAGAGCTGCAGCAGCTTCTCTGGTCTCATCCCTGCCTTGGTCCTCAGCAGCAAAATCTTGTTGGCCCAAAGACCTTGGGTTTTGTTCTTCAGGATTTTTGTGAATCAGGGCTCAGGAACACCCAGGAGCTCACAGGACCCTCTGCCAGAGGCTTCCCTGAGCTGCAGAAGATGGGGAAAATCCACATTCCCCAGGAGAAAAAGGCTCCCTGTCCATGGGGACACCAAACCTCCCCCCAGCAAGGTGCAGAGCTCAGCTCTGTCCCCTTTCCAGCCCAGATCTATGACTCCAGCACCAAGTCTCCATTCCTTGAACTCACCCACCAGATCTTCTGTCAACTGCACATTCCCTCAGTGCCTGCTGTGTTTATTCAGTCCCTCCACCGGTTCATTCTCCTGAAATATCTGTTTCCATCTGAGGCAAGTTCATTGCAGGTTCCATTTCCCCACTGCTGAGATTTAGGATTAAACCCCCACTGGACAGCTGAGTAAATGACACCAGTGAAAGGTTGTGCTTGGCCTGTGGAACAGCTGACGGAGATGGAGCAGAACTGAGCTAAAGATGTTCTGATTTATGGATTTGTAGGGCCTGCTCTGGGGTGGACCCTGTGTCTCTGCTTTCCTGTGGCTTGGACCAAGTGTCAGTCTGGGTATGGTGAAAAAAAACACCAACATTTCTCAATTGTAGCTGGGATTGCTGCTGGGAAAAATGGCTCGTTTACTTCTGAGGGCTCAGCGTGAGCTGCAAGACCCCTGGGATATTCCAAATGGAAAACATGTCTGTGCTGCCTCCCAAAAGGAGGAAGAACAAACTGCCAAGGCTGAAAGCACAGGCTGTTTCACGGGACCCAGAAGGTTCCTCTGTGTGTGATTGATTCTCCTGCACAGGCATTTCTCGATGTTTTTCTGGCTTTTAAGTGGAGGCAGAAAAAAGAGCCCAGGCTCAGTGCTGTGGAAGGATTTTCTGTCAGCTTTGTGGGGCTGCCTGAGATCCCTCCTGAGAGGTAAAACCCTGTGGTCCATGTGCAGCAGCAAAAGGATGGCGAAACAACCACGGATCCTCCTGAAGGCTTTGGATTCCTCCTTGTGAGCTTCCACGAGGCCCTTTATTACAGATTTGTGGGTGTGGATGTGTGTTCTTTTGGGGTCTGAGCCAGCTGAACTCAGTGGGAGTCCTTTGAAAGTCCTCTCCCCTGCCCTGAGCAGGCCCCGGGCTCGGCTCAGGCTGGGAATACTGCTGGGGCAGGATTTGCTTGGAGGAATGTTCTGTGGAAGGAGCAGCTTCTCAGGGCCTGTTGATAGAAAGCCATTACTGAAGTCATAAATAAGAGCACTGGCACTGGCAGGGGTGAATGAAGTGAGGAGTGCATTAGGAGCAGGGGTCATGCAAAGCCAAAACCCAGGCAAGGAAGGCTTTTAACTCCCAGAAAACACTCTCAATCCTCCCAAAAAACTTTGATTTACATCTCCTGGGCAGGCTGCTCACAGTGTGATGTGGCAGCAGGGAGCACAGGCTGTGTAAGCACTGCAGTGCTGGAGTTTTGGGGTGGGGTTTTTTTGCACAGAGGGGTAAATATTGAAGTGCTGGAGCAGTCAGGGAAGTCCCCAGTTCAGTGTGGTGACAACACCTTGGGGACAGGGCCCTTCTCCCGTGCTGGGCTCCTCAGCTGCTCTCGCTGTTTGAGCACTCTCCTGGCCTTCCCCTCACATCAGCCGTGCCAAACCTTGAGTGGAACCAGCTGATAAAGGCTGGAAGTGTATCAAAGACGGGATTTGAGCACAGTAACTCGGGCCTCAGCTGCAGGCCAGAGCCACCATCTGCTCAACGTGTCCCAGCCTGGTTGTGCACTGCTGGGTGAAGGTCGTGCACAGCATCCCTGAGCGCCCCAAAGGAGCCCAAAATCCTCATTTCCCCCTCCTCTGGGGAAAGACTCTGGGGTTTTATGGGTGTCAGAAAGAGGAGGAGGAGCTCCCATGTTGCACAGCTCGTGGAAACAGCAGAACATGGTCAGGGCACCAGAGGGATCAGTTAATAGGGGGGAATTGGAGCTTGGATCTCCAGCTGGGCTCGGGGAGTGGAGGGGTGGGAATAAAAGCAGCCTGGAAGGATTCCAAGGGTGGGAGCACAGAGAATTGAGGTGGAATATTTGGAATTGGATTTGCAGGTGTGACTGGGAACACAGGAAACACTGGGAAGAGGGAAGGTGCAGCACAAAGTGAGCGAGATCAGCCTCTGGCCTAGTCTCATGTTGTTGCTATGAAAAACCAGAAAATAGAGATTTTTAATTTAGCTAAACGGCTTCATTTATTTTGTTGAAGTGCCACTAGACATCACCGCTTTTTTCCAGCTGGTTTTGGAACTTCCAGGACAATCATACAGGGTTCTTGTACACTAGCCCTCTGCACAGCACCGTGAACTGTGCAGTTTTAGGAGTGAATACAAATATTAAACCAGAGGATATGGAAAAATTACTGGTTTTTCCACCATAAATTGGCAAGAAGGCAGGATCTGTACTCTAAAAGATTTTAGTCTCCAACATGTGTGACTGTGGAATCTCATCTATTTTTCATCTTTGACTGCCCAAATCTCTGCTGGCGTGAAAAAGGAACTCTCTGAGAATGGCTACACTTTATCTTAGCCCAGAGTTATTCCTTAAAAACCTCTGCACATTCTTACGTCATGCCCTGGGAAGCTGTCACTAATTAGGGACAGATGAATCAATCCAGATAAAATTAAATCCTGGTTCAACTTTTGCTCCAGTTTCTCCTTTCCTGCCGCCCACAGCAGCCTGGAGTGCCTGACTTGTTCTCACGTCTCTGGTTGTGTTTTGGTGACTGGAATTCTTTGGGAACATGAGAATGGGATGATTTTTTGTCCTATCTAAAAGAAAAGCTGTGCTTGTTTTCAGCAGAGCAACCTCAGACTCAACAAGCCTCAAGGGGAGGTGAATACAAACCAAAGCTTTACTTTGCTGCAAACAAATAAAAAAAAAAGGAAAAAAAATCAATTTGCATTAATCAAAAACCTCTTAAGAGATTTCCAGCGTGGTTTTTCCAGACTCAAGGAGCTTTGGAGGCAGAGGATTCCCACTGGCTGGGTCGGAGTCTCTGCTGGTATCCATTTGAGGTGTCTAATCCAACAGATCTCCCACTGATACCCACCAAAGCTCCCCTCTTGGAGGTTCCTTCATCAAACCAAATCACCTGCAGTCCAAGGAGCGTGTGCCTGTGGAATGACATCCAAGGGAAAGCTTGGCATGTCAGCAGAAGTGCATTTCCAGCAGATTTATAGCCGGGTGTGCGAGTGGAAAATCGGCTTTGCAGGGTTGGGATGGACACCAGCAGCTTTTCCCTCAGCCAGGCTGAACCCCCAGGCTTCCTGCAATTCATTTATCACCGTGCTCCCAGCCTGCTGGGGAACGAGCTGAGGGTGATTCTGCATTCCACAAACTTTCCTCTCCCACTGCTGGAGTCAGGGAAGGCTCCAGTTACTCCCCTGACCAGGATTTGCTCCTGCACAAATCCTTCAATCCAATATCCACAGCAACCTTCCCTTTGGGACAGGAGGTTGAGGAGCTCTCCTGAACAGCCAGTGCAGGTGACAGACCCCTGGCAAATCCTTTTCACAGCTTGGTTTCCAACACCTTCATTTTTTAACAGGAAAAACTTGGTATTTTTCCCAGAAAACATATATAAATCTCATTTCTGTGGTGGTTTTTTTTTTTAGCTTAAACATTTCTTTTGCTGCCTCATCCCCCTCAGAGTGTTTGCAGGTTGGGGCAGAGAGGTGGAGAGAAGGGTTCAGGAGAACTTTTCTCTATGTCCTGATGGACATGTGAGCCAACACTTGTGTGATGTTCACAACAGGATGACTCAAACGATCAAAAACCTGAGATATTTCCTGCTCAGGCATCATCCCTGCCCCTGTTTAGTGGGAAAACATCATGAGATGGGACTCTGCTCTTTTTTGGGGTCATTTTCCATTAAAATTTCCACCTGATAAAGACATTGAATCCCAAATTTCCACCACTCTTGCCTGTGGGAAGAGGATCTGTTGGAGTGTGCAGGAGCCAGGGGTGGTTTAGGGGAACTTTCTGCTTCTCATCTTGTTTGCTGTTTGGGTTCTGATTTTAGTGCTGGACCTCTCCCTCTTCTCCAAACGGGCTCTGCTTTTTGTAGGGAAAGCAAAAAGGCTTCAGCCACCACTAGCTCCAGCCAAATCTCCAAACAAATCTGTTTGAAGGTTCCTGGTCTGGGAGTGATTAATCCAAGGTGGAGGAGGGGGGAGAGAGAGAAAAAAAAAAAAGGAAAATCAAGATAAGAAAACCCTTTTTGCAGGGATATTGCAATTATTCCGGGTTTAATTTATGAACTCTCCGGCCTCTTTGTTGGTGTGTTCATCCTGGGTTTGTCTGCGGTGAACAACGTGCCTCTCAACGAGGCCAGGAGAAAACTGAAGCTTGGGCTGGGCTGTCACAAATGTTTTCATTCTTGTGATGGCCTCAAAGACCAGCAGAAAATACCCAGTCCCCAGGCGCAGGGCTGCAGCCAAGAGGGAACAAGACACAACCTCCGTGGCCCCGAGGCAACCAGGGATTAAACACCATCCTGGGGACAAGTCCAGCAAGGGCTCTGGCCATGAATTAAATCAATTAAAGTGCTTTCAAAACACCCCCCACAAAAACATCTTGGCTTCCTCCTCAGTGAGTCAAGTGAGGAGCACCGGGAGCACGCGGGAACGTGGCCACCACGGCGGCCTTTCATTCATTCTGGGGATGCTTTTTGTTTGCATGGAAAGCCTTCCATAAAAAGCAGAGCAGTGCTGGGATGTGCCCAGGCTCCATCCCTGGCAGGGCAAGGAGCAGCTTTTCCATGGCTGGAGGGAAGGAATCCAAGCTCCAGGTTCCAGCCCTGCTGGCTGCAGAAGAGGTGCGGCCACAGCTCCTCACCTGTGCCTTCCTCTCCCTCTGCCGGCACCAGGGATACTGGAATTGGCACAGGGATGAGGGAATTGGCACCAGGGATGAGGGAAATGGAACCAGGGATGAGGGAATTGGCACCAGAGATGAGGGAATCGGCGCCAGGGATGCAGGAATTGGCATCAGGAATGCAGGAATCGGCATCAGGAATCCTCAAATTGGCACCAGGGATGAGGGAATCGGCACAGGGGATGCGGGAATTGGCACCAGAGTTGAGGGAATTGGCACCAGGAATGAGGGAATCAGCACAGGGATGCGGGAATTGGAACAAGGGATGCAGGAATCGTGTCCCAGCCACTGGTAAAGCCATTGGAGGGGTCAGTTCAGTGCCGGGGCAGCTGTCCCTGCCTCCTGTCTCAGATGCTCCTCGTGCAGAGCTCAGTTTTTCCATCTGTCCCTCCAAGCTCTGCTCCCTGTTTCAGGGTCTGACGCTCCATCCCTGCTCCCAGGCAATGTCAAACCTCTTGTTTTACAGAATACTGAGAAAAGCTCCAGCTCGATTTTACTCCCCGGGTAATTTTTCTGGTTTGGGAAGGGTTTTGCTGCCATGTGTTTTGTCACCAAATCCTGGCACCCTGTGGCGATGCCATGGGCAGGAAGCAGATTGTTCCCAGCCAAGGAGGATCATCCTGCACTCACACCCAGCCTGGCACATTCCAGTACAGCCTGGAAGGTGAATTTTGACAGGATCCTTGCAGAGAAAGGCAGGCTCCTGAAGAGGAAATCTTTGGGGCCATCCCTACCACCCAGGGAGAAGGAGAATCTGTATGGAAAAGGAATAATTTCCTTTTCCTTCATCACTCTTCAAGTGCTGGCAGCCCACAGGGTGGTCCAGAGAGATGGGAAGGCACAGGGTTAAAAGCAGCCCTGGCTCCACTAAAACTGATTGCAAAACCCCCTTTGGCTCCAGTGAAGCAATTTTCCCACCACCCTCCCCAGTTCTGCCTTCCCAGAAAGGTGAAGGACGCGCTGGGGAGTTGCAGTCAGAGCCGTGCAAGGAATGCAGATGGTTTATTAGGAATCTGTGCTGGTTCTCCTGCAGCAGCCTCAGTCCTCCTGCGGCCCTGCCTTGCAGCTTTGTTCTGGAGAACCCTCTGGGGAGCTCATTTAAAAAGCAGGAATGCTCACCCAAAAAAAAATAAAAAAAATTAAAAAAAAAAAAAAATTACATTCTCTCTCGTGTGAGCTGGGAAGTGGAAGGAAAAAGCAGCAGAGACCTTTGAGAAAAGCAGAGACCCATCGAGCCAGGGCACAGGGATTGTTTGCTGCAGCAAAGCCAGGATCTTACCTCTGGATTTGCTGCTGGCTCTGCCCCAGCACTCTCCAGAGAGCTCCAGTTTGTCCTATTTTTGGTTTAGGCTGCAGGCTCTCCTGGCAAACCTGGGCTCAATTATTTGGGTACAGCAGGCTGGAAGTTGACCTGCAGGTGCAAAGAAAAATGTTAATAAACCAATCGTGTCTCTCCAGCAGAGAAACAGAAACAAAACCTGAATCAGGCACCGTTTGGCTGTGGAAAATTTTTGCAGAGCAGAGGTGTTTGCAGAAGCACTGGGAGTAATGTGAATGATTAAGAAATTAGAGTTGTCTTTGCTGAGACAACTTAGAAATAAATGCATAAATTAATGGGAATTTGATGAGTAGGTTTTAATCATTTTTACAGACAGCTGTGCACAGACAGCAGCTCCTTTGCCTGCCTGGGAAAAAAAAACTGTGTCAGTTCTGATGTTCAGATGCCACTGAAGGGGAATCAGGGTGTGAGGGGAAGGCTCTGGGAAGTGAACACGTTTATTCAGGATGAATTAGATTTCTCTAATCCCCCTCTCTCATGGTGTACCTCCTCCGATGGTATCAGATCTTTACTAGAACCGCCGATTTTTCCGACCAATTACCCACCAGTCCCAGCTCATCTCCCCCTGGAATAACAGGCAGGGCATCCATGTCAGATCCCAACCATCTGATAAGGGAATTTATTGCTGAGATGATCACTGCAGCCATGGTGATGTATGGACTCAGAAGGATTTTAGAATATTATTTCCCCACTCTCTATTTTGCTCCTGTGGCTGCAGACTGGCTCCTCCATGGCCCTTTAGGAGGTTATTCCTGCACGAGGATGAACATTTTTCTCCAGGTTTTATTCCTCCTCCAGCTCTCCTCGCTCAGAAAAACAAGAGAAGGACAATTAAATCCATCACAGCGACGGCGCTTTTGATGGGGTTTGTTGTACTTGGCACCCTGTCAGCAGCAGGGCCTGCGATGAAAAAGGTGCACGTTTAAGGGGCTTTAATCATTGCTGAAGAACCGTGCAGGGTGTTAAAAATGAGCTGCTCCTCCTTCTGAAGCTGCTGAGGAGATGCAGTTTGAAGATGGGCTCCCCACTGCTGCTCAGCTCCAAGATTTGGGTTGTTCTTCCTCCTTTCCTAGAAATGAGCTCTGTGGTTTTGTCTGAAGCTGTTTAATAGCAAAGGTGGATGGAAGGGGAAATTTACTGCAGCCCAGTAAATTTGGCTGGTGGGAAAGCAGGCTGGCATCTGAAAGGCTGGTCCAGCTCATGGCTCAGCTCAGGCTTTTCAATAATGGCATCAGGAGCCACTTTCCTTCACCCAGCCCAATTTAGACCAGTGACAGCAGCAAGAAGCAAAGCAGAGCCAGGGAAATCCCCAAACTGCTGCTTCTGCTGGAGAGGAAAAACAATCTGATGGCTTTTAGCAGCCCTACAAAGCCTGAACACCTCGAGACAGCCCCAGCAGATCTTCCCAGACAGATTTTCTGTCCAAGCCAAACTCTTCAGTGTCCTTTTCTCATTAAGGCTCATCTGTTGGATCACTCTGAAGGAGCAGTGGGATGTCCAGAGCCATCACTGTCATCTCACACCAGCCAATGATGCTGTCCTGCTCCAAGGGAAGAAAACAGAGCTGAGAATGCAGATTTATGGTTTATTTATGCAAAAAACCCTGATATTTTAAAAATCTGGGACGGTACCCTGATGGTGTCCTAACAAGGAAGGGCAGAGGGCACTTCCCAGGGTTTATAACCAGCTGGAAGTTTGAACCCTGGCTGGTTTTCCCATTCCCAGGGATACAGGGAGGGTTACCATGCCTTTATGTCATTAGGACCTGGGTGGATTTTTGTGTTTGGGCAGAGAAAGACAATTTCCCAATGGAAGTGCTGCCCTTTTTCTGAGCTCTGCATTTGGTTCAGCTGCCTGAATACCTCAATTTCAGGATACTGAAATTCAGAGATCATCAATCTCCTCCAGCTGGGCCTCATCTCCAATACTCATCAAGAGAAAAGTCTAAGGTGTTTAAAAGCAAGATCCTTTGCTAAATATAGAGAGATGCAGATTTTACTGCATCTAAAACTGACCAGGGAGCAAATGTTTGATCTGATTTCAGCCTTTCCCCCACATTACTGGAAGACAGTCACATTTGGGGTTTAGCAGTCTGGATCTAACACACAGCACAGCATTAATAGATGTTGGAAAGGGCTGCTACAAGCTATTACTGAGGCAAAGTAAAAGAAATCAGATGTTTATGTACAATTATGCTTTTGTACAGAGACGTGGCCAGGAGAGAGCAGAGACAGTAAAAAGGAAAAGTGCCTTTTTCCATTTGGGGACGGCGTCGAGATGGACGGATAAGGACAAGGGGAGAAGGCACCAGGGCTCGGGTTTCCCTCACACCCCTCTGGCAGAGCAGTGCAGGCAACAAACAAATCCCAAATCTGCTGCCTCTGCCTCAGGGAAGGCAAAAGGGGTTTTGCTGTGGTGCCTCTGATGAGTTGCGAGCCAGGAGTGGAAGAGCAATCACAGCCCTCACCCTGCCCATGGTGACATCCGTGTCCCACCCATGGCATGGGCAGCAACCCCTGCTCTGCTCCCTGTTGGCTCCAGCAGCAAAAAATCAATTTTCAGACACTTTGCTCTACTTCTGCACCAGCCCTCTGGCTCTGTAACCCACCCTGCAGCCATCAAGATCTCCAGCAAAGCACAGAAGGTTCATCTCCACCTTGACCCTGGGGCTGGCAACATTTTTCTGTGGCCAAATTTCCCTGTGCACACCCAGAGCAGCTTCATCCAAACCCCTTAACAGAGGTTCTCTAGGCAGTTGTGGTGCTGAGTCAGATCCCATCGGGGTGCTGGCCATGCCCAGTGTCCCTCATGGCACCCAAATTTAGGGATAGAGCCACTTGTGACCCTTGGGAGCAGGACTGGTGTGTCACTGGGCAGAAAGGGACATGTCACCAGCAGAAAGGGACATCACTGGGCAGAAAGGGACATGCCACCAGCAGAAAGGGTCATGTCACCAGCAGAAAGGGACATCACTGGGCAGAAAGGGACATGGCATCCAAATTTAGGGACAGAGCCACTCGTGGCCCTTGAAAGCAGGACTGGTGTGTCACTGGGCAGAAAGGGACATGCCACCAGCAGAAAGGGACATGCCACTGGCAGAAAGGGACATGGCACCCAAATTTAGGGACAGAGCCACTTGTGGCCCTTGAGAGCAGGACTGATGTGTCACTGGGCAGAAAGGGACATGGCACCAGCAGAAAGGGTCATGTCACCAGCAAAAAGGGACATGCCACCAGCAGAAAGGGACATCGCTGGGCAGAAAAGGACAAGTCACCAGCAGAAAGGGACATGTCACCAGTAGAAAAGGACATGCTAGCAACAGAAAGGGACATCACTGGGCAGAAAGGGACAAGTGACCAGTAGAAAGGGACATGGCACCAGTAGAAAAGGACATGCTAGAAGCAGAAAGGGACATGCCACCAGCAGAAAGGGACATTTCATGGCCTGCAGTTGCCCTCCCTCCAGTCCCAGCTGTAAAAAAACCCCGCCAGCATCCCCAGGAAAGTTCCCATCGGCAGCGCCCCGGCCGGCCACGCAATCCGTGGGAGGATGAAGGCAGGGAGAAGGAGAAGGGCAGAGAGATAAACAATTTCCTACACAGTTGTGGCTCGAGCCCGTCTTACAAGAAACACATGGTCCCTGACACAATATTTAGCTCTCCTGTAACATGGTCCATTTGGAGGCTGGTGGCTGTGTGGAGAGCTGTAGTAAAACATTCCTCACTGGTAACACACACACACAGACAGACAGAAAAACCCAACCTCAGGAGGAATGATTGGGGTTAACTCCATAAAGGCTGGAGAAAGGGATAGCAGGGAGGTTCCTCTGGAGCAGGGATGTGTCTCAGCATCTCGTCAGGATGAGGAAAACCCAGCTCCATTGGTTTGAACAGCTTGCCCTGATGGGTGGTGACCCCTTGGCTTTGCCCCATTAGACCCAGAGGAGAGGAGTCTTTGGGGCTGGAATTTTTCCTTCACTGCGCCTTTCTCTGCTCAGAAAACAGTCTTGGGGAGGATCTCTGTGTTATGCCAAAAAGGAAAAAAAAAAAGCCCTTTTTTATTATTATTTTTACTCAACTTTTGTGCTCATTAGCTCAGGAACTTACAGTTGGAGTTGTCACTGGGCTCCTCCTGCCAACATCTTGCAGGGCTTCACGGGAGTTACATCATTTGGCCTCGGAGGAGCAGCTAAGTGGAAACACATTTGGGTTCGCTCGTGTTGCTCCGGCTCCTTTTCCCTCTCTCCTGTTTTCCCGGGGCAGAGCAGGAGGTCAGGCAGCTCTCAGTGCCCACGGAGCACTGGGGTCCCGTTGGGACTCCACATCCCATGAGCACTGCACTCCCCAAAACCATCCCAAATCCTCCTGCAACTTGCCCAGATCTGCTGCAGTCCTGGGTGGAAGCACGAAAAGCCGGGTATTTAACTCATCCTGGCTCATCCCTTCTGCCTCCTTAGCTTTTCCCTCAGATTTCTCCTGGAGTTGTGTCCTTCCCCTCCCAGCTCTGAGCCAGCGTGTCCCCATGGCCAGCACTCTCTGCCCTTCCCACTCCTTCGCTTTCTGCCCTTTGCCCAGACGTTTTTATTGAGGGATTGAAAACACTCCCTACACCAGCCCAGTCCTGGCACAACCAAAGGCAAATCAGATCCCAGAGCAGGAAATTTGCTGGTGATGCAGCCTGAATTTTTTCCTGACCATGACAGCACCGAGCAGTGACAATTTTACCCACAGTGGCTTCATTTGCTCCTCAGTTCACCCATTAAAACTCCAAGGGAGGCTGACACCCAGCCTTGCCCACCAGAACTCTGGGTCTTGCATGGTGCTGACACTTTTCTAACCTCAAAGCCGAGGAGGAAGGGGATGATAAAGCAAAATGAGGGTCCCAGTTGCAGGCTGGAGTGGGTTTTTAATTAGGTGCAGCCCGTGGGTGGCAGGCACTGCTGTGCTGTGCTGTGCCCAGCCTGCCCAGGGAAGGGAACCTGGGGACTTGCGGGGAGCCAGAGAGGGTTTGGAGCTTCCCCACCAGTTTTGCGTGTCAGTGCAATCCCAGCTGCTCCTCTCCCTCGTGCCCCAGCGAGCTGCTGGGGAATAGCTCATTATTTATAAAAATAAAGCCAAGAAGCTGTCCCAGCAGAGGCCACCCCAGCGAGCTCCCTGCCACCCAAGTCATCAGCTGGACACGGGGAGCTCTTGGACACCACCACAGCCAGCCCCTCTCCCTGCTTCTGCCTCACATCACCCACACCAGCCTTTCCTCTGGGCTGGGGCCTCGCTGGAGGCTTGAAATTCAATTTATGGTCATGGTTCATTCTTTTTTTGATGTTTAGTCATGAGGGGGCAATTCCTTGTGAGAGTTTGTCCCGCAGGATGTGGGATGTGCCTGCCCTGACTCACGGCCCTGGGAGCCCCAGGGGCACATCCTGCAGCACCCCGAGCCTGTCCCTGCCCCCCGACAGCCTGGGGACCAAGATGGGAAACATCTTCCTCATTAATGGCAAAGGCTCCGGTGATACCCAGGAGCCCCCTGAGCATCCCCGGGCGCGGCTGGGCTGCTCCAGGAGCTCGGGAAAAGGCGGCCGTGAGCACCATCTAGTGATGCTGGTGGCGGGCCCAGGGCTGGCCCCTCCGTGGGGACCCCCAGCGGCCCCAAAGCCCCGCATGAATCGGGCTGTGCCGATGCCTTGAGTTTTATCTCCCATGTATTTCATGTTCCGTGGTGCCCAGGGGTGCAGCTCTGAGCTCACAGTCAGTGTCACTCAGCTCTGCACACAGCAGGGACACAAAACAAACCCTTTTCCTGCTGCACACCAAGGACAACTGGGACAAGTCCTCAGGCCCAAAAGCACAACCAAGGCTGGGCTGAGGAGAGAAAACAAGAAGGATGGGACTGCACCACCTGGGGCTGGGATTGGACAATTCAACCCCAAGGTGCAAATGGACCAAAACTTAGAAAAGTGTGAGACCTGGTGACCATTTGTCCATTTTGTGTCCATTTTGTGTCCATTTTGTGACCATTTTGTGTCCATTTTGGGTCTATTTTGTGTCCATTTTGTGACCATTTTGTGTCCATTTTGGGTCTATTTTGTGTCCATTTTGTGTCCATTTTTTTACTATTTTGGGTCCATTTCATGGCCATTTTGTGACCTTTTTGGGTCCACCTTGGGTGCAGCCCTGGCCAGGCTCTTGTCCTGCCCAAGGTGGATCCTAAAGGCCTTTCAATAAATCCCTACCGTATTCTCCAGCTCTGTCCAGTCTCTGTTTCAGCTCAGCCTCCCCAAGGCATCAGAGCTGGGCTGGTTTGGTACCAAAGCTGCCTTTGGGGTGCTGTCATGGGTTGGGTACCACTCTGCTGGATGCAGAATTCCACCCCCCCAGGGAGAGATGAGAGGAGTGCTAGCACAGGGAAATTCAGGAATCCTACCCCTGGGTAGATCCTGGGTGGTCCAAACCCTCCAGATCATCTCAAGCACTGCAGCTCTTCATCCATCCCTTCCCACTCCTTCACTTCAGCCTCTGGCACAGCCCTGCCCAGGAGCTCATCCCAGGGCTCCTTTCTGCAGCAGAGGATGGGGAGCTCTGCAGGATGCTGGAAATCCCTGCCCTGGAGGTGCAGAGGAGGCAGATGGCAGCAGGATCCTGCCTGGCCTCAGGGGACACCATGGCACTCCCTAGGAAGTGTCTTGGTGTCACAGCTACTTTTCTTAATGATCCATTTTCCACCAGCATTTCAATGTACAGAAATCTCAGATTTTATTTTTTTTTTAACAGTGTTCATTTGAATCTTGTGAAAGTATGAGCTAAGAGAGTGGCAGGGTTCAGAAACTGGAAAAGCCAAGTGCAAGCTGTGCTGCAGATACTGAATTTTAGGGATGGGTGGGAAAAGCACAGTTCCACTCCACAAAAATTTTCAGGGTAGGAAAAGCACAGTTCCACTCCATGAAAATTTTCAGGGTACTGAGGGTGAATGTGGCCTGTCACATATTGAGAATAGAATGTTTACAAGTCAGGGGTTTGCCTAAAAAATCAACCCTGCCTGGGACAGGGATTTCTGTTCCTGGGGTTTCTCCAGGCCCAGTTTTGTAGAATCACATTTTGAGCAATGCAGGGACACCAAGAACCTGCTCTTCTCCCTCACCAGGAACAGGGTTGTTGGTTTATTTTGTTCTAAAGTCGTGGCTTTAAAGATAAACCTCCTGCTTTCTGCTACCAGCCTGGAATCAGAAATGATGCATTTTGCTAACAAAGCCTCATTTGACAGGCTCTGAACTCCCAACACAAAATATTCACCACATTCCCCATTTCTTTCCCCCAGTTTCAGCTGAGGACATGCCACACACCTCATCCCACATCCCTAAAGCACACCAGGGGACAGGCAGGCAATTTGTGGATCGTGGCTGTAGCACGGATCACTGGAGTTAAAGTAACAGGAAGCATTTGGGAAAGGATTTTCAGGCTCACTCATCAGGGTTTAGGTGGATCTGTTGTTCCTAAAGACAGGGATGAGACTCAATACGGGCAGGAACACCCAAAACCAGAATTTAGCTGCTGCCAGAGACCCAGATGGGTTTAAGATCTCGTTTAACCTGGATTTCCTGGGCAAGGTTTGGTTGTGGGTGCACAACCCTCAGCTTCTCCCTCTGTGAGAGGCGAGGGCTTTGAAAGGACAACTGCCAAATCCAGGGATTTCCACTCCCCAGGTGGTTTGGGGACAGTGGGGCTGGGGAATGGCTCTGTTCAAACCTGTGAGGATGAGGGGATTGTGCCAGGGAGGCTCCCCCAGGGCAGGGCTGCTGCCCACACCCCAAATCCCAACTGTGCTCCACCAGCCCAGCCCCAGCTCTCCCTTTTTGTAAGGAATACACAGCGTGTTCCCAGGCTGGGCTGAGGACCAGTTTTCCCTGTATGCAGAGGCCCTCTGGCCCTTTCCTAGGTGAGCTCAGCAAGCACAAATGTCCTCCCTAAACAACAGCAGAGAGGAGGCAGCTGGACCCGAGCGCACCCGTCCTGCTGCAGCCTCCCTTTCCAGTGACTCATAAAAGTTCCTTGGCAGCTGCCTGCTCTGTGTCTCTAACTGGGATCAGGTTAGGGGCAGTGTGGATGGAAAATATGTGTTGAATTTACTCCTCTGTCCCACTGCTGATCCCAGGGCTTGGGAACGCTCCTGCTCGGAGCTCTGTGCCACATGCCAGCTCTGCTCTGAGCCCTCTGGGCCTTTTGTCCCTCCATTTCCCTGTCCTTCCGTGTCCCTCTGCATTCCCACCTGGAATGCAAGGCAGGACCGTGTTGAGGAGGGCAAAGAGGCAGCCAAAGTACCAGTGGGGACCCTCCAGGCACTCAGCACAACTCACATTGTGCAGGTCACAAAAAAGCCTGAGGACTGAGGCTTTTCCTTTTTTATTTTTTTTTTGTGTCAGCAGCAGCAACAGGCAAAAATTCCCACTCCCTGCCTGCAGCACCTTGCTGTCCCTCTCTCCAGGAGCCCTGAGTGGTGCAGAGTGTGCTCACACCCCCCAGACCTGCCTCGGCCTGGCTGGGTGCTGGACCAGGGGATGCTCCCGCTGTGTCCTGACACTCACCTGCTCCGTGGCTGTGGAAAATGGAGCTGGATGGGAACATCCCAGTGGGAAACACCCAGGGGAAAACGCTCCCAGTCCTCTCCAGGCTTTGTTTTACCCCAGGAAAAGTAGCAGGGCCTGGAGGAAGCGCCATGAAGAGGCACAGCTTGGCTGTGGTTCCAGCCCAGGAGCCTCAGGGCTTGCCCCAAACACCCACAGCCAAGGATCAGCACAAGGCTCTTGGAAACAGATTCCCAGGAAATGGAGTGGCTGAAATCCTGGAGGAAATGGAGCTCTTGGCACAGAGCAGAGCTGTGCTCTTGTGGAGATCTGTGTTTGGTTGGGAGGAGGAAAAGCCCCTCTAAGGAGCCTCTGCTCTCAAGGCAGAAAGCAGCACCCTGCTTTGAGCAGAGCCTGCAAAAAGGAGGGAAATTCTCCCAAAAAACACGAGGAGAAGCTGCCAACTCCCCTCTGCAGCCCTTCCCTTGTCACGGCATCCGAGCCCTCAGTCCCAGCAGCAGCTGTTAGGCCCTGCTGTCCATCCCATCCCACTCCCAAACACAAGCTGGGATAAAAGAGCTTGGGAAGCTCCCCCACAGCACCCACAGACACCAGGCAGATCCTCTCCAGGCCTGCAGCCAAAAAAGCTGCTGGTTCTTCTTTTCTCAGCCATTTCTCTGCCTGGAGTGGACACTGAGAGAGGAAAAAGTGAGGAATGAGCAGAGAGTGCTGGGCCTGCAGATGTGTGGGGCCTCCCTGCCAAAACCCCTGCTCGTTCCTTCCCCCCATCCCAGCTTGAGGAGAAAACTTCCAGGGGCTCCTCGGGGTGTGAGGTCACATTTTCTACTTTTTCTGCTGCAAATGGGGAAGTGGCCAAGGCCAGGTTGGACAGGGCTTGGAGCAAACTGGGATAATTAATGGAAGATGACCCTGCCCACGGAATGGGATGAGCTTTGAGGACCAGTCTGGAATTTTGTGCTGTGCCCATACAAATCCCATTTCTAGTGGCCAAGAAGGAGCAGGAAAGGCTGATCCCAGCAGGGAGGATCCTTGTGGATGTTCTCCCTGAGGGATGTTTGCAGAGCTGAGCCCACGTCTGCAGTCTCAACCCCTGTGTGTTATTTTTGTCAGCATCCTCCTCCTGGGGTGTGAAGCGATCACCAAAGGAACTCTGCCCTCTCCCAGCTCACACTTTTCCTTAAGAAAATAAGTTTGGCTCCTCACCAAAAAGCTGAAAATTAAAAAAAAAAATCCCTCATGTTTTAAAGTTAAATTTTTCACTGATTTTTTGGCGTTCAGAGGAAAACTTGAAATCAAAAATATCTCTGCAGAAATCCTGGAGCTGTTATTTTGACCGAAAAAGTTGGCGCTGCTAAAATTTCTCATGGAAAAGAAATAAATGTTGAAGAGCCATCCCAGCAGTGATGCTGATCCACAACAGGCTCACAGGGCTCCATCAGCTCAGGGTTATTTGGAATGAGAGACGTTTTTTCCCCTTCCAAGGAGGACTGAAACAAAAGCAGGGAGGAGCTGTGGTCCCCTCATTTCAGGACACTTCTCTAACAGATGAGAACTTCCCCCAGGCAGTGAAAGGTCACTGCTGGGGTGGGATGTAGCGTCATGGGTTGATTTCAGATTTTCTCAGCAATTTCACCAGCCCTAAATTCCTAAAATTACCTTCCCTACCCCAAAAGGACCCAAGGATGGGCCAGCCCTGCCAGCACTCAGCAGCCACACGCTGTCAAGAGCCACAAGAGGGCATTGGATTTGTATTTTTTCCCTATCCAAAGAAATCCAAGACATTTCCTCCATCCTACTCCGTTTCCCAGTGCCCAGGTAGGACTGTGGGAATATTTAGCAAATCCTAAAATCTTAATAAGGCAGCTTGGCTTCCTTTTCATTCCTGCAATTTGGTTTTGGGGTTTTTTTTGTTTTGTTTTGTTTGGGTTTTTTTTTTGTTGTTGTTGTTTTTTTTAATAAGAGGAAAGCCAGGGAGTGGGAAAAGCAGAACATTTTGAAAATAACAGAAAAAAAACAACCCACAAACAAACCCAAGCCACAACATTTCCAGTGCCTGCAGGAATTGAATGGACATGAAAGAAATTGAATAAAATTGAAATAAACTTTTGAAAATGATAAAGGAAACAGGTTCAGGGGGGGTTTGCTGGGATCCAGGGATTCCTCCTGAGCCTGGATTTCATGGAGATATTTCCTGGCCCTGCTCAGGCCTGGCTGGTCACTCCAAAGTGTCCCCCCATCCTTACCTGAGGTTGCTCCTCCAGTGAAATGACATTTATAGCACCAGGACCATGTCCTGGGAGTGCCCTGCAAGTGTGAAGGGACATTTTTCAACCCTAAAGTGCCATTAGGCCTCTACTCCTTAATTAAAAAATCATTCAAAGCAGCTGAAAGCCATCAGAAAAGAAATCAGCAGAGGCCCTTGGTCTTCGAAGCTGAAGTTTTTCAGCAATATCAGCCCTGAAACAGGTGAAGGAATCAATGCAGAGCAAGGTGCGTAAACGTGAACCTGCCAGGATGGTGGTTAGAAGAGGAAGGTGCTGTTAAAAATGTCACAGCTGCTCTGGGCATCCACAGAGGAGGGAGAATATTTGGCCTGCAGGGACCTAAAATAAATAAATAAATAAATTCAAAGCTTGAAGCATTTCAAGGAAGATTTATTCCCTTTTTGTTCCGTGCTGTCCTGACACATTTGGGAGCCCAGGGAGATGTGTGGGCCAGAGAGAAGCTTCCCAGGCCAGGAGGGAAATGCAGTTGGAGTCAGCCCTGACTTTGCTTTCCCAGCTCAAACTGTGTCCCAGGGAAGTGTGGCACCAAATCCAAGGCCTGGATCTGCCTCGTGGTGCCTCCCAGTGCCTGTGACAGATACAGCCCTGACCTGGTGTCCCTACATGAGCCAAGTGCCTGTGGGGAGGGATTCTGAGGAGCTGAGCCTTCTTCCACTGAGCAAATCTCCTCAGCCTCAGCCCCAGGAAGGTGAACACCAGACCTGTGACCCAGAGGAGCTCAGCCCCAGGAATGTGGAACATCAACCTCGTGTCTAGAGGAGTTCAGCCCCAGGAAGGTAGAAAATCAGCCCCAGGAAGGTGGAACACCAGTCCTGTGAGCAGGAGAATCTCAGCTCCAGGAAGGTGGAAAATCAGCCCCTGGAAGGTGGAACAACAGCCCTGTGACCCAGAGGAGTTCAAGAAGGTGAATACCAGCCCTATGAGCAGGAGGAGCTCAGCTCCAGGAAGGTGGAACATCAGCCCTGTGACCCCCAGGAAGGTGGAACATCAGCACTGAGTCTGGAAGGAGCTCAGCTCCAAGAAGGTGGGACATCCGCCCCTGGAAGGAGGAACACCAGCCCTGTGACCTGGAGGAGCTCAGCCCCATCAATGTGCTCATGCCTGAGTGTGTCTGCAGGTGTGTCTGGGAGAGGAACTGCTCCAAACCCTCTCCAGCACCAGCCCTGAAGTGCTGAGGGAGGGCTGGAGCTCTGTCTCTCCTCCTTGGAGGATTTGATGTTCTTCCAAGCCATCCCGAGGTTGCCAGGTTCTCCAGCTCAGGGGGGAGCAACAACAACAACAACACTCAATAATCAAACCAGCCTCGGGTTCCTGCTGCCACACATCCACTTCCCCAGCTGCCATCCCAGGGAAAAACGGTGGATTCCAGCCCAGGAACACCTCCCACAGCAAAAATACCTCCCACAACACACCCACCCCAGCCAGGCCTGCATGGAAAATAAACCCCAGAGGAGAGGGGACATCCCTGCCCAGCCTCTTCCCCTGATCCTTTCCTTTCCCAAAGTCACCCTCCTCCCTTAAAACACGTTCAGCACTGGCCCCCCTGGTGTCTTGTGTGCTCCTCTCCTCTCTAATATGATTTATTTTGCACGCCAGATAATAAGGCCGTTAATTCTTTGGCTCCTGCTGTGAGCGGTTTAATGGAACATGACAAGAAAACAGCGTTTCTTTCGTGGGAGTAATTATTGGCTGATTTTTAAGTCTTTACCTACAGCAATAGCTGTGAGAATAGTCCCATTAAAGGCAGGTGGAGACATTATTTCTTCAGAAATTGCGAGTGGTTTTTAAGCTGAAAGACAGCAGAAATGACCAGAGCTGGGACAGTCACCTTAGTGCAGATGAAATATTTTCCTGAGGGCAGAGGAGCTGCCCTGACTGTGGCAGAGGATCCATCCTGTGCTGCAGGAGGGGACCAAGGATATCCATTTATTCCAATTTCTCAAGGAGTGGGACACACCCACCCTGACTATTAGGAAATAAAAATCTTTAATGCAAAAAAATAAATGGGGGAGAAAAGGGAAAGACAATTAGGATGGAGGGAGGTGTGAGAGCCACGGGGCAGACACAGCCCTGACAAATGGATTCCCTCTGCTCTCCCTGCAGGACCCAGATGGAAAACCCTCCTCAGGAAGGCTGAGTGGCTGCAGGTTTGCTGTCGGGGCACTGGTCCCATTGGTTTATTGTGCTGGGCTTGCTCCCATTGCTGCCCTGGCTGCGGCAGAGGATCCATCCTGTGCTGCAGGAGGGGATCAAGGATATCCATTTATTCCAATTTCTCAAGGAG
>VWZU01015820.1:74117-89024 GCA_013397095.1 Sterrhoptilus dennistouni | reverse complement strand
TTCCCTCTTTCCCCCTTTCCCTCTTTCCCCCTTTCCCTCTTTCCCTTTTTCCCTCCCTCCCAGCACTGAAACCCAAGTCCTTCCCACCGAACAGAAGCACCATTCATTCCCTGTTGGTTCCCTGTCAGCTCAATCCCTTCCAGATCCCCCTCAGCAGGTTGGTGTGGGCAGAGACCCTGCCTGAGGCTGGCACAGATCTGTTGGGATGGGATGCTTTCCCTGTGCTGCCCACCCTGGAATGATGTGGGATCCCTCCGTGGGCTCAGGAGCTGCACTGAGTGGGGACAGAAATGTCACAGCAGCCACCTCTGTGTCACCAAACTGATGGATGGGCTGGGATCAACCTGGCCTTGAAGAGCATGGATGTTTTATGAAGATCACATTATTCACTTATCAATTCCAGCTCACACTTCAGCCCTCATTAGAATTCCCTGCAGGAGGCAGCAGGTTTGAGGAGATTCTGCTCCTCCTGGCCCTCCCCAGCCATCCCATCACCCCCTCCAGCCCTCGTGGCACTCTGGGCCAGGACCTGATCCCACATTATCCCAAATGCATCCCAGACGATGGGAGAGTCCAGCAGGGTCCAGCCTTGTGGGGCCACTGGAGCAGCACTCAGGATAACCCTTCACTGGGCAGAAAATTTGAATTTTGGGGGATATTTCTTTTTGAGGCCTCTGCAGTGATTTTTTGGTTCATCCTGCTCCTCAGGAAGGTGCAACACCACCTTCCTCTAAAGAAGGTTGTTCCAAACCCCATCCAGCCTGGGCTTGAACACTTCCAGGGATGGGGCAGCCACTGCTGGTGGCTGCAGCAGCATCACCCAGACAAAGCCCAAACTCTCAGGAAGGCTCTTTGCACAAATTTAAAAAAAGAAGAAGAAAGGAAGCCCAAACTCTCAGGAAGGTTCTTTGCACAAATTAAAAAAAAAAAGAAAGGACTAGCTTAAATTAAATGGCTCATCTCACTCTGACAAACTCAACTGCAAGAACCATGTGAGTTCAGCAGAAAAAAAAAAAATCCACTCCCCTGCACAACACAAACACAAACAACCCCCGGAGCAGATGGGAGCAGCTGTCTGGGAAAATTGGTGCTAATTGTTGCTTTGCTGTAGAATTCACAGCCTCAGCTCTGAGCAGCTCCTGGAGCAGGGAGAGCTCCCAGGAATGAGAGGATCAGCTCTGGTTTGGGTTTGGGGAAGGAAAAGAGGCTGAGGGGGATGAGTGGAGCCCTAAAAGTGGTAATGAAATGGCACCAGGAGGTGGAAGAGCCTGTGGTGACCCAACGGTGCCATCACCAGCTAGGTGGGAAGATCTGACCAACCTGATCCCAGTGACACTTGGAACCATTATTTGTCTTTTCTGGCAAATATTGGACAAATCCAAGCCTTTCCTCTCCTGCCTGGCCCAGCTGGAGGATGGGAACAGCCTCTCTGAACTCCACAGATCCCCAGGGAATGGTCACAGCACAAAGACTCAGAATTTGAGCTCTGGGGCTCGGGGTGGGATTGTTGGGGTGTCCCTTCCAGCTCAGGATATTCCATGACGCTCTGACTCTCTGATTTAGCCTAGAGGAGCCCTCAGCACAGGGTTTCACATCCAAGATCATCTTTGAACAGGACTAAAAGGCATTTCCAAAGTTTCTCTCTGTTTCTCAATGAGTATCAACCCCACCAGGCTGTAAATGCTCTGCTCCTCCTGCACCAACCCCTGGAATCTCCAGGGAGCCTCTGCCCTTCCCAAACCTTCATTCACTTCTCAACACCCCGAAATCTCTGCCCAGTGTGTGACCTTATCCCCCATCCCAGGCTATGTGGTGAGAAAAGGAGGTGAAGTTTCCCAGCTTTTGTCACTCTCCAGGCTGAGCTGAAAAACCTGGAGAGTTTCCACCTCTCCAGCAGCATTTTCATGCTCAAGTGGAGTCACTGGAGCTCAGGAGAGGGAGATATTACGGCCTAATGCAAACAGCACCGAGAAGACTGAACATAATTAAGGCCCTAACGACAAATGTTGGACTTGGGTTTAAGCTGCCAAGAAAAATCTCCTTCCCAACATCCCTGCAGAGGGATAAAATGCTGAGCAAACCTGGGGGAAAGGGAGAGGAGATAGTGCTTTTCATTTCCTCGACTGATTTATGCTCTCCAAACAGCCTCACACGCTGTCGCTGACAATTTCATGCTGAGTTACTCCCGCACCTACAGATGGGAGAGGAGATTTGGTGTGCCTGGAAAAGAGAGGGAATATTTCTAGCTGACAGCTTGTTTGCTTTGGTCAATGCATGGAAGGGTTTGAGTTCATTATTTCATGTCTAGGCTCAGTTCCCAGCCACCAAACGCAGAGCTGGGGATGAGGGGTGAGGCAGAAACCCAAATGCTTTCTCCTAAAATTGCCTGAGCCAGTGAGCAAGATGTGCCTGGGGGCATGGAAATGAGTTAATTGCTGTAATCCGAGTCCTGGAGAACATTTTAATTGGCTTGCAGAGGGGAATTCAGTGCTTTTAAGCACTTTTGGAGCCAAAAACCTTGAGGTACTGGGCACCCATGGGTGCTCTGCTGGGGCTGAGCCCCGAGGGAGGAGATTCAGGAGGGAGTGGACGAGGAGGAGGCACAGAAGCAGCACTTGGGATGTGGCTGATGGGCACCTCCAGCTCCCAGCCCTGCCAGGGCTGCTCTGGGAGCTCAGCCAGGCCTGGGCTGCAGTGCCCTCACCTTCACCTCACCCTCCTCGTGTCCATCCACCACTTAGGATCAGTTTTGGCACAACATTCAGGATAACATTTTCTCCATGTGGCAATTCAGAAAACACAGGAGGGGGTGTTGGAGGGGGTTTGGAGGGTTGGGTGCCCCCCGTTCAACACCCAGCTGATGGAAACTCAGGAACTCAGGCCCTTAAATAACTTTTCAGTCCTGTCTGTGACACAAAGGATGCTTGGACTGGAGAATCCCTTGCAAGGAGGGGCTGGAGAACATTTGAATTCTCATTTGCATTCCTGCCTCCCCCTGAGGGGCGTCCTTCTGATTTTTTTTAGACTTCTGAATTTACATTTTTTTACTGGAGTTTTTCACTCATTGTGATATTAACAAAAAGTGATGTTTTGTAAATAATACATTCCTTTTCAGGGGGAAGGACCAATTGATGTCTTTCTAGGTTGTCCAGTGGGGTCAGAAAGGTGTTAACCTCGTCCCCCAATCCCTGATCAAATTCCAAAAACTACATAAATTGAGATACCAAAAATAAACTTCTTTCTTTCTGCTGGCACAACTGAACAGTGTGAGTGTGGTTCTTTCACATCCTCTGGTGACAGAGGGGTCTGCAAAGAGCCAGCAGAGCCTTTTGGGGTGCTGAGGACCAGCAAAGCCTTTCAGGATGCTGAGAGCAGCCTGGGCAGGGTGCTCGGGGTGCCGTGTCCAAAGGCCTGACCTGCATCTCCACAGACATGGCCGGGGATGCTCTTTGCTGTCAGAACTGGAAAAAATCTTGTAGCAGGTTCAGGACGTCAGTGCTGAGCAGTGTAAACAGCTTGGAGAGGTCAGGGCAGGGAAAACACACATTCCCAGGGCAGCTGGGCTGGGAGTGACTGCGTGGATGGAATGCAGAGATGGGGAGCTCACGGGGCACTGTCACCTCAACAGGGACAAGAGCCACAAAACCTGAGAAACCTGATCCCAAATCTGAGAAATCTGATCCCAGTGACACTCAGAACTGTCGCTGTAGGACAGTTATTTTGTATTTTAGAAGGCAAAGAGCATAGAAAAGAAGGCTTTATTGCCTAAATTCTTTCTACCCTTTGTAAGGTGCTATGTCACCCTGATTTTTCAGCCTTCTGATTGTTTTTCATTCTACTGGAGCTTTCTTACTCATTGTAACAAAACCAAAGACTGATGTTTGGTAAATAATGCATTCCTTTTCAGGAAGAAGGACAAATTGATGGACTTCTGAGGCGACCACTGGGGTCAGAGGAGTGTTCCTCTTGTCCCCCAATCCTCAACCAAATTCCAAAAACTATAGAAGTTAAGATCCCCAAATAAACTTCCCTTTTCTTTTTCATCTCATATCCTGACGGGTGAGTGTGGTTCTTTTCCTGTTCCAATACAGACTTCATGTTAAGTCTGGTGAATAGGAACAACATCTTTTTAATCCCATTGGTTAAACTGGAGAAACAGCAAAACCCCACCTGGAGAAAGATTGTTCTGAGAAAGGAGAGTTGTTTGCCAAGATTGTTTTGAGAAGAAGCTTTCTGTAGAAATTTTTCCTTGGGAAAAAGTCAGCAGTTGATAGCAGGCTAAAATCCCTCAGTGAACCATGTCTGTCCTGGCAAATATTGGACAAATCCAAACCTTTCCTCTCCTGCCTGGCCCCAGCTGGAGGATGGGAACAACCTCTCTGGATTCCGTGGGAACCCAGGGAATAGACACAGCACTGTCAGAACTGAAGGAGCTCTGAGGCTCAGGGTGGGATTATTGTACCCCAGGGATGAATCATGTCCTGGCACCTGCTGAGCTGATCTCCCCTCCTGCTTCTGAGGGCTCTGCCAGGTGAGTCTGAGGTTCCACCAAACCACACCCACTGCTGGGCTCTTCCTTCACCGGAGGGAGTTCTTGCTCTTTGGGTCCCCATCCCAAGGGTGCTCCTCACATCCCTCCCTCCCAGAGGGGTTTGTGTTTGCCTTTGCTCAAACCCACCACTGTCCTTGTGTCCACATTTGCAGCCCTGGTGCTTTTGCTTTCCAGGAACTTTTGTGTTTTGGTGTTTCCAGCAGGTTTGGCAAACCCTTCCTGTGCTGGGGCTGGGCTGGCTCTGGCTCTGCAATGCCAGGCTCCCCAGGGATTCATCACATCCCAAAATCCCCAAACTGTGCCGTGCCAGGGTAGCTGGAAGTTGCCCGAGCACAGGAATTCTCACGATCGACATCTCCTGCTCATCCCATTCACCAGCTTCCAAAAATGAATGGTCCCTGCTCAGTCTGAGCAAGGGGAGCCCGGCCTGGGCTGTGTCTGAGCTGGGAGAAATCCACTCCCAGAGCTGTCCCTGAGGACTTTGGGACTTGTGGCAGAGGGAGCAAGACAGAGGGGATCATTTGGAGGGATCCAGGAGGAATTTCCCCTCTCCCAAGGGATCAGTGAGGCCCAACCAAGCCCAGGAAAGCAATAAAGAAAAAGTCCATCTGGACAACACCCTTCTTCTGATTCAGAATGAGAAATAAAATGCCAGAAAAGGAGCTTTTTCTCTATTTTTTTTTTTTTGAGCAGCCAGTAGGGCCTTCATATTTTCCCACTGACATCATCCAGCATGGTTTGAATCTACAGCGACTGGTAAAGCCTCAAAGGCATAATTGCAGTTGTCTTAGGAAAGTGAAATCATATGGTGCTCCCAAGTCCCCTCCTTTTCTTTTCTCTTTTCTTTTCTTTTCTTTTCTTTTCTTTTCTTTTCTTTTCTTTTCTTTTCTTTTCTTTTCTTTTCTTTTCTTTTCTTTGCTTTTCTTTTCTTTTCTTTTCTCCCCCCCACCCCCCCCACCCCTTTTAATGTTTCTCACTCGGCTTCCAGATGTTTCCTGAGGAAAGAAAGAAGGGGAAGGAGAGGCAGAGCGAGGCCCAGAGCAGGATCTGGAGTGGAAAAGGCCACGTGGCAGTGGGAGCCTCCAGCCAAGGGAGGGCAGTGCTGGGAGGGGCAGCCTGAGGCTGCTGGGGCACGGGGATGTGCCTGGACAGTTCTCATCCCATCCCATTCCCATCCCAATCCTATCCCAATCCCACCACAATCCCATCCCAATTCTATCCCAATCCCATCCCGATCCCACCCCAATCCCATTGGGATCTGTCCCAGCCTCTCCATGGCCCAGGCAGGAGCTGGGTGAGCTGTGCTGAGCACCAACACACGCCCTGGGCACAGCCAGACCCCACAGCTGGGGAATTCCAGAGCCAGAAAGGACTTTCTGCAACCCTGCAGGATGGGGGATGGAGGATGCAGGATATGGGATGCAGGATGAAGAGTGTGGGATGTGTGATACAGGATTTGGGACCCAGGATGCAGCATTTGGGATGCAGGATGCAGAATGCAGGTAATGGGATGCCGGATGCAGGTAATGGGATGCCGGATGCAGGATTTAGGATGCAGGATGCGGGATATGGGATGAGGGATGCGGGATGTGTGATGAAGGATGCAAGTTTTGGGATGCTGGATGGGGAATGCAGGTAACGGGATGAGGGATGCAGGATTTGGGATGCGGAAGGCGGGATGGGGAATTTGGGATGCATCCCAAATTGGGATGCAGGATGAGGAATGCGGGAATCAAGATGCGGGATATGGGATGACGATGTGGGATATGAGGCAGGGGATATGGAATGTGCGGTGTGGGATATGAGGCAGGGGATGCAGGATGCGGGATGCGGACGCGGGGGCGGTACCCAGGCCCGGCCGTTGCCATGGAGACGCCGGGGATGCGCGGGGCTCGGGCGCCACCCGGTGGGAACGCGGGGCCATCGCAGCCCCCAAAATCCCGAACCCCCCGGGGAAGGATCCGCGGAAGCCCGGGATGCCGAGAGATCCCCACAAAATCCCAAATTCCCGCAGAATCCCGCCCTTTGCGAGCTGGAAGTTCACGGCAGCCGCTTCCCCACCCAGTGCAGTAGCAGAGCGCCAGAACTGAGGGAATTCTTTCCTCTTCTCGACCTTGCCGAAGGCAGAGGGAATCTGCAGAGCCAGTTTAAAACCTTCCTTCCTTCCTTCCTTCCTGGCGTGATCCTGATGGGAGGTTAACGAGCCACAGCCTTGCCCCCACCCGCCCCAAAACCGCTTTAATAGGGGCAAGCTGGGACTTGTCGGCACTAGGACACGAAGGAGGACATTGGGAACTTCCCGAGGCTTCCCAAGAAACCCGTCCAGCCCTCCTCATCCTGCTTCCTAACGCTGCTTTCCATAACCTGATTCCTTTCAGATCATGCAAATCCCGGGAACGCAGCAGGCCCAGGGAGGTTCCCGAGTTTGATGTGCTGGATTTTCCTTTCAGGTTGGGTTTTTCCCATGGGAAAAAGGGAAATTTATCTTTATTCAACATAGAACCCCTACACACACTCCTGGCATCAAGGATACTGGAATTAAAAGTGTGGGAGAGCGACTCTGTGCAGCAGCAGGCAGCAAAATGAAACCCCTGAGCAGAGCAGAGGGAGTTGGGGCACTTCAGAGCTGTTGTAGGCAAAAATCCACAGCTGGAATTGGGAAATCTCACCGGTGGAAAAGAACCAGGTGTGCATTAATAGGAGAGGAAAGGCAAATTTTGGAGCTCTCCAGCAGAAGCCAATCTGCAAACAGAGCAGGGGGGTTGAGTGTATTGAGAAATTAAAGTGGAATATCCCGAGTGATGCAACAGGAAAAGAGCCAAGAGACAGAGCCAGGGCTGGGGGGCTGCTCCTGCGCTCCTGCAACAGGGATTGCTCAGAGCAGGGAAAAAACGGGGATTTGCATTTCTGGAAACAAACGAAACCAGAAAAAGTCATTCTCGAGCTGAAGATTTGGGTCTGTAGAGTAGGAGGAGGGTCTGGGGAAAGAGGAATTTCCTCATGTCTGGAGGAAATACCCTGAGGTGTCGGTAAGGTCCCGGAGATGAGGGGAAGGGCAGGGGATGCTCCGGGAGCAGAGTGAGCGCACTGGGGGGAGCAAGAGAGCCAGAGCGAGGGAAGAGCCGGGAGCAGCTCAGGTGTGCGACAATCCCAGAGCCCCGGGCTGGCCTTTGCTCGGTGACAAGGGACATCGGCCGTGTCACAGCCCTGGGACACTCCCCTGTGCTCAGCTCCGGCCTCCAAAGCCCTTGTGCTGTGCTCTGCTCACACAGGGAGGTGAAAGCTCCTCTCTCTCTGCCCTGTTTCCCCTCAGACATTTATTTTGTCCCAGCTCAGCCCCTCCAAGCCCTCACCTCCAGGTGTCCTGCCTGTCCCCAGGGTCCCACAGGGATGCAGAGCTGGGACATTGCTCATCCATTCCCAGCCCAGGCCTTGCTGTGCTGACGCTCAGGCAGGAGGAGTCCCCAGACTCTTGGTTATCTCCTTAGGACCCGGATTTTTGCTCTTCAAAAACCACTTCTCTAAAACTCTATAAATAAACCCCCATTCTGCGTGCTTGAGTTAACATTAGCCTGAAAACCACCCTCCTTATAGCTCATGTCAGGCAAACAAGACAGGCTTGATAAGTGGAGAGAGTGATTTATAAAGGCACCATATGGGAGCTTGTCTAAGGATCATAATTGATTAGTGAGCTGCAGAAATATTGCCGCGGTGCAGGCTCCGAATCCCTGCGAGGTTCTGCTGCTCTGAGGGCATGAAAATCACCCTCCATCCTCACCCTGCAGGCAGCCAAATCCCCCGAGGGGCTTCTCAGCCCTGTCCCACCTTTCTGGAAACATCCTGAGAGCTGGAGGATGTGATGTGTGCAAGGGCAGCAGGGCTGGGTGTGAGTGCAGCCGTCCATCTGCCAAACCCTGTGGATTTTCTCCGTGCTCCAGGAAAAACTCCTGGCCTGGGATCTGTCTAGACACTGCAGGCAGGTCCCAGGCCATGGGGATTCTCATGGCCGTGCTGACAGACAGTCCCAGGCAGGGAGGGGAGGAAAACACCCTGGATTCCCCATGCACTGGGGATATGGGGCTCAGACAGAGCCTCAGAGGATCCCTCAGCACACCGAGTGCCCAGGACACATTGAATTTGTTCTGTCCTGAGCCCCAGCACGAAGCTTTGGGGTCTCTCAGTGCTGTCAGTGAGTAAAAAAAGGTCTTTACAGGCTCGTGGCCTCACTGTGTCACCGGGCACGAAGGGAGACATAAAACACTCAATTTAGAGCTCGTGCCAAAAATCCCTATTTCCAGCAGCAGGCAGCATCCAGTGCCCATTAGCCAAGAGTTGTTGAGTTAATTAGAAATGTATATTTGATACCGGGGGCCCCGCACGCCACTAAGGTTTAATAATTGATTTGTAATTTATTTGCCCATTAATTCTTCCTTCTTTCAGAGCCAAGCCAGGAGCTGGTGCAGGCTCGTCCATCATCCCGGGCAGCAGCAGCAGCAGCAGCAGAGCAGCCCCTGCTCCCCCTGAGCTGTCGGGGGTGACAGACTGGAGCCTCGTGCAGGCTGTAATTAGTTACCGACTTCAGGAGCTTTTTATAGGAGCAGCGTGTGCCTCTGGAGGAAGATTAACAAAGGGTTCCTCTCCCCTGGGCTGGGGCCGCGTGTCAGCGCGAGCAGGGCTCCGCAGTTATTGATTCCCTCTCCAGAAGGTTTGCATTTCCAAGGTAAGTGATTTGGCTCTCGCAGGCAGCGGGTCCTGGGGCTCCATCCATCACCGGGCTGACCCCAGAACCAGCAGCAGGTTCAGGTTTAAACAGAGCCTGCAACACTTTCCCTCAGTTGATGGTGATGTGCAGGAGGGGATTCCGAGGTGCCCATTCCCAGTTAATCAGAGGGAAATCATAATTACCATCCCCGAGACTCGTTTCTCCTGTCACAGGATCAGGGGTTCGTTCCCATCTGCTCGTTCCTTTTATGCAGTGTGTTCTCTGAAATCTCAGGGTTGTGTCTGATTTGGGGTTTTCAAAGCCCCCAGAGGAAAACAGAGTTTCCCAGACGTTTCTTGGAATGTCCCCCAAGGGCCAGCCTGGATGGAGCAGAGGACACCAGGAAAAATCCCAGCAGGATGGGAAAGGGCCCTGACAACAACAGTTGGCAAGCAGGGAAATATTTTGAATAGCAAGAAGAACATTTCACAGAGGTGAAAAATCCCACTTTTAATCAAGAAAACACAGAAAATAATCAAGAAAAACCACACTTTCACTAGGAAGGAGAGCCCTGTGCCTGCCCAGTGCTGGCTCCCCTCTCATCTCAGCAATCCTCATCCTTCTCCACCTCTGGAAACCTCTTGGCTGTCAGAACATGCCCTGATAGAGGAACAAGGATGGGAAAAGTGGCTTGGGATGGGTCAGGAATGCCAGCTGCCCACACGGGCAGGGCAGAGACAAGACAAAAGCCTCCAGGAAGGTTGGGAGGCCCGCGGATGGTTTTGGCAGCAGGGAGGCCACAGAACAAGCCAATCTTCATGTGTGAAATCCCACGGGGAGCTGCTGCTATAAATAAAGTTGACGGATTGATTGCCATAAATCATAACCCTGCTGACACCCCAGAGCTCTGGCAAGCAGCAGGGATGCTCGTGGGGCTGGTTCTGGCCCCTTGGCAGAGGCAGGAGGGAGATTACTCATTCCTTGTGTTTCCTGAATCCACCTCCTCCCTCCCCCACAGGACGAGGGCTTGGGAGGGAAGGATGGATTGAATCTCCTGGGGAAGGAGTCAGTGACACCTCTTTGTCAGATTTGTAGGATCGGGTCCTTGTAGTCACAGGGAAAGTGATGCTTTACAGCTTGTTTTGGGAAAAAAAAAAAATAATCCAAATCCTCTTCCTTTGAGGTCAAATCCCTTATTTACACAGAGCTGTGGGGTAGCCCTGAGCTCTGGAGCAGGTCAGAGGGGACACAGCTCTCACCACAGCCAGGTTTGCCCTCAGCCTCGGGCTGGCCTGGTCCATAAATGCTCCAGAACAAAATCCATGGAGCAGGATCAGCCCAGGATCAGCTCACACCTGCCTGGGAATGATCCTCTGAGCACAGACCCCACCCAGGGCTCTCCCCAGGACCTGGTGCAGCAGTGACAGCCCAGGGCAGCACAAAACCACTTGGTTCCTTTGCCTGACCTGCCTGTAACTTCCCTGGCTCCAGCAGCATTCCTGATTTACATCCCTGGGAAGATTCCAGAGTTTTCCCTGGATAAAGCCCCTCAGCAAAACCCAACACCCAGAGTCTCCAGCCTGCCCCTCTCCTTCAACCCCTCCAAAACCTTCTCCACAAACACACTTCCCTTAAAGTTCACAATGCTCTGGGCATAAATCCTGCTCCCTCCTGAGCTGCTGCAAGTTCTCTACCGGCTCTATATTTTTAGATTTTAAAAATGTCACCCTCAAGTGCTCGGAGCACACGTAAGTGCCGTGAGAAACAAACCCATATAGACTTGCTGTCAATAACCCGGCCTCAGATGGACTCCCTGCAGCCCTGGCACAGTAAATTACAGCCTTTCCCCCTCCCAACCCCTTCAAATGATGGCTGCCTGCTTATTACTGGCTTTCATCTTTATTGCCTCGTCAGGTCAGAATGGTCGGAGTGACAACGGCAAAGAGCCGGCCACAAATTGTGTCTGCTGGAGGCTTTGCTGCTGATGCTCTGCAGGAGCCCCCAGAATCCTGCAAGGATGCAGCAACACCAAGCAGTCCGGGGGGAATTCCTAAATCCCAGCGTGAGGATACCCTAATTCACCCCCTCATTTACCCCACTACAGATTTTTCTTCATCCCATTTCAGAGCCCAGTGAATCCACAGCTGGCTGGATGTACAAATGGCTCTGGAGTTGGAGAATATTTCCCAGGGCTGATCCTTTCGCTGCCACAAATTGGCCCCCAAAGTGTCTCTGCTGTCACCAGGACAGTCTGATTTGTGCCTGGAGATGTGGGGCTTGTGGAGTCAGAGTTAAAATTGGCTGAACTGGGATGTTGTGGGTTTGAAATTCGTGGGGAGCACTTTTTTTTTTTGGCTGGAAGGAATCTCTTGTCAATGATCCTCTTCCAAAGGGGCCAAGCAGAGAGCTTGGGAAGGCAAAGAAGAGGTGGGAATTGCCAGCAGAGGAAGGTGGCACGGTCAGGAGGTTCCCTAAAAAGGAAGAAGGAAATTTATCAGCACATAAAGAGCAGAGGCTCCCAGGCAGGGGTTAATCCTGGGGGGCTTTGGGGAGCCACCCTGCAGACAGCAGGACAGGAAATTCTGCTCTTTGCCATGAGGAGGGAACAATCCCGGAGCAGGAACAGACAGGCCAGAGCAAGCTTTTCTCACCCGACCGGAGCCCGAGAGGAGGATCCAGTTTCAGCGTTGGGCAACGTCCCGGGAGCGCCGGGAACGAGAGCGGCTCGGGCAGCGCCTGGGAGGGGACACAGAGGGGGATGGACAGCCGGGAGCAGCCCTGTCACCCTGTGCTGCCACCCTGGCACCTTGTCCTGCCACCCTGTCACCCTGTCCCCACCCCTGTCCTGCCACCTGTCCTGCCACCCTGTCACCCTGTCCCCACCCCTGCCCTGCCACCCAGCCCTGCCACTTCCTGCTCACCTGGAGTGTGTGGGACCCAACAGGGACAGGCAGGGGTGGAATGGGGATGGGGCAGGGACAGGAGGGGGATGGAGAAGAGTTGGGGCAAGTATGGGATTGGGGTGGGACAGGGCTGGAGAAGGGTTGGGACAGGGGCAGGGACAAGGACAGGGACAGGGATGAGGCAGGGGTGGAACAGAGTTGGGAAAAGGGTGAAGCAGGGTTGGAACAGGGATGAGGCAGTGCTGGAGCAGTGACGGGACAGGGACGGGGCAGGGACAGGAGAGGGACAGGACAGGGACGGGACAGGGATGGGACAGAGGCAGGACAGGGATCAGGCAGTGCTGGAGCAGGACTGGGACAAGGATGAAGCAGGGTGGAGCAGGGATGGGATGAGGATGGGACAGGGCTGGAACAAGGATGAAGGACTCTGGAGACACCTGGGGCAGCAGGACAGCGCCTCTCTGCCCGTCCTGTGGCATTTTGGGGTCAGAATTCACTTCACTGCCAGCCCGGGGCCGAGGAAAAGCTTTCCCCTGGCTCTGGGCTGGTGGGACACTGCAGGGACGAAGGTTTCCTCTGCCTGCAGTGTGGTGTGACCCCTTCCCAGGCTCTTCCAGGGCTCTGGAACCACTTCCCTGCCGTGGGGATGAAGCTGCAGCTCCTCCAGCCCCTCCTGGTGACACAGAGCCCTGAGGGCCCACACCACTCTCCAGGGATGTGCTGCATCCCTTCCCCTCTCCCTGGCAAGCAGGGAAAGACGCTGAATAGTCAAGAACATTTCACAGAGGTGAAAAATCCCAATTTTAAACAAGAAAATACTGAAAACAATCAAGAAAAACCACGTTCTTGCTAGGAGGGAGAGCCCTGTGCCTGCCCAGTGCTGGCTCCCCTCTCATCTCAGCAATCCTCATCCTCCTCCACCTCTGGAAACCTCTGGCTGTCAGAACATGGGATAGAGGGATAAGGATGGGGAGAGTGGGCTGGGATGGGGCAGGAATGCCAGTCCCTTTCCCATCACAACCAGAACGGGTGGAAAGCAGCTCCCTGAGCGGGCAGGAAGGAGCTGGGAGGCTCAGGAAGAGACTCCAGCCTGCAAAGTCACCTTTAGCAGAGCAGGAACAGCCTCAGGGAGACACAGAATCACCCAGAATCTCCAGGCTGGAGGAGAACTTTGAGATCATCGGGTCCAACCCTTCCCAGTCTGCTCCTGACTCCGGGGCCAGCCCTGAGCCAGGAAATTCCCCCTCCATCCCTCGGCTCTCCAGTGAGCTCACACAAGGATGGGGCTGCTCTTCTTACAAGCAGGAGGCTTTTATGTTATAAATTAAAATATCCAGACAAAATGAACCCCGAGAGCCGAGTCCTCAGGAATCACAATGACTCAAGCAGGAGCTTTTCACGAGGAAATAAATTCAATGCCCTGGCTGCTTTAATCATCAGGCTTTTCTACCTTTATCCCAGCACCCCAGCAAACACTTGTGCCTTCATTTCATGCTCTTCAGCCTAATACCCACCACAAAAGAAATCCAGCAGAAAGCAATCCTGGCTGATAAACTCCAGCAAATTTCCCCTCCCCTCGGGTTTTTGGGGGTGAGTGTTGAGTGAATGAGCTTTAAAAGCATCTTTTCATTTAGCAGGGGCTCGGCGAGCCAAGACTCATACCTCACTCTGTCAGAAGGAAAACAAGATGTGGGCTCAGAGCAATTGAGCGGCGCTGGAGCCCGGGATGGAAAATCTTTGCCTCCAAAGCCAAACAAGTTTTCACTGCCAGTGTTGTAAGGAAGGGAGATGCAAAAAATTTTTGTGGCTGATCTTTCTCACCCGTGCCTTGGTACCTGGGGCTCTCTGGAAATGAAGGAGGCTCGGTTTAGGTGATGCTTTAAATGAGATTTTGTTAACCCTTGGTCAGGCTGTGAGGGAAGAGCAGGCGCAGGAATCTCGTGAAGGGAAAATGGGTTAAAAAGCATTAAAATTCAGTGTTTGGGATGTTGGTTTGTGTGACTCGCCTCAGCAGGAAATTTCAGAGTCAGGACAGGAATTTTAGGGTCAGGATAGGAATTCCAGAGCCAGGGCAAGGAGAAGGGAAGAGATGGAAGTGATTGAGAGCAAAGCATCTTTTAGGGGCAGAAAACAGCTCAGAAGGTCCTGATTTGGGCCACTGGGGAGTGAGAGAGGCAGAGCTTTGCTCCCTCATCTTTACAGCCTGGCAGGGTGAGGGAAAAAGAGAATAAACAAAAAATAAAACTTAAAACCCTCCAAAATAAAACCCACAATTGTTTATTTTTTTTTTTTTCTACAGATTGTTTCATTCCAGCCCCAGGGCTGTTCTGGGCAGGGGAATGGGAGCTGGGTAGGGGGAGAGGGAATTGGGCAGGGGAGTGGGATTGTGGGAAAGGGAGTGGGATCCCAGGAAAGGGATTGGGATCCCGGGAAAGGGATTGGGATCCCGGGAAAAGGAGGGGGATCCTAGGCAGGGGAGCAGGATCCGGGAAGGGGAACAGGATCCTGATCAGGGGAATGGGATCCTGGGAAAAGGAGTGGGATCCTGGTCAGAGGATGAGGATCCCAGTTAAAGGATTGGGATCCCGGGCAGGGAAGTGGGATCCCGGGCAGAGGTTTGGGATCCCGGTCAGGAAAGGCCATCCCGGGCAGGGCAGTGGGATCCCGGCCGGGAAAGGCCATCCCGGGCAGGGCAGTGGGATCCCGGTAAGGAAAGGCCATCCCGGGCAGGGCAGTGGGATCCCGGGCAG